>CM062845.1:10753433-11072888 GCA_031772225.1 Eubasilissa splendida | reverse complement strand
TAATAAAAAAATAAAAAATTTACAGTTGAATCGCGGCATTTTTATAAAATGAGTCGTATATAAATTACGAAGGTACTTACCGGTAACGGCGGCAACCACTTCAAAATATGATACTATGAACCCAAGAAGAAGTTTGAATTGTTTTACTACCTTGTCGGCAGACCACCGCGCACCGCCGAAAAGGCCATAAAACCGTTCGCATACGGCAGATGCAGCGGCGCGGCTTTGTAAGTGCGAAATAATATTTTCATCTTTTAACATTTTTTTATTTCATTATAAATTTACGTAAATGTATTGGCATTTTTTCGTACGGGACAAAAATGATTTTGTTATAAATATTAACGGGATTTCATTATATAAATGCATTTTTGTATGAAAAATTGGTTTTAGGGACTAAATTTCGATTTTTTTTTTCAGTATACGTCATTTTTCGCTATATCGGGTTTCGTTATATCGCGGTTTTACTGTATAATGTTTCTACATATTTTTATATTTGTAATTCTAAAAAGTGTGTCTAAGATGATTTTCATGAAACATTGTTGCCGAAAATGTGAAAGGGTTTTAAAGAGACGTTGCAATTAAATATGGAAATCAGAAATATTAACCAAATATATATTTTTTTAAAACACAATAATTACTTTTAAAACGATATGAATCTTTTATTTCAGTTTTGAATGAATTTTTAATTAAGGTCATGTGTTGTACTATACATTTTCTATAGATGTTATTTTTCCGCGGTGTAGTGGTTAAGATGCTGACCTAGTGATCTAGTGATCAGGGGTTCACGCCTCGTTCTAGACACCAGCAAGTTAGTCTTATTTTGTCCTATAGTACAAACTTTTAGCTTAGTTTGAAAATAGTAAGAATATTGATGTGACATGTATTCCGTATACGCATCTCTATTTTTAAGAAAAACGTTTTTTTTTTTTTAGAAAAATCTAAATCTAAAGAAAGTCTCAAGAGGAAGTTAGAAGTGGATGCCAATACCAAAAACATTCAGAAAAAACAAAAAAAATCTCCAAATGATGTCAAACCCCTTGAAAATATTTCACACAAGTTAAATAATAAGAAAAATGCAAATGAGAAATTAAAAACCAATAAATACAAAATTGTGAAATCGGAAAGTGAAGAAGAAGAAGATAGTGACGATGCAGCTTCAGAAGACGGTTCGAGCATTGATATGCTATCAGAAAATGATTCCGATTCATCGGTTACGGGAGATGAAGAAAAAAAGGACGCAATGTGGGAAGATATATATGGCCGCCAGCGAGATAAAGACGGAAATGTTGTAAAGGTATGAATCCAAGTATTAATCATTATATTATTTATTAAATTCTACTAACTAACTAACATTCTCTTTAATTTTTGGATTTATGTGTGTAAAAAAAATATTTTTTAGAAATTTTTAGGTCCAATCCACTGGAAAAAATTTAGAAAAATATTACATTATGTATTAGAGTTTATGTAAATTCAAGGATGTAAGAAAATATATAGATTCATATTGATCCTGTTCAGAATGTACCGAAGAATTGCAAGTAAACAAAAACAGATAAACCCATCTACCATAAAAATATGAAGAAGCTTTAAGGTTGTTGTGACGTTTCATGTGTATTATTCATTATAATATAACATAAAATGAAGAAAACATTTTGACACTTGTATTAAAATTTAGATTCAAAATAGTCAATTATTATTTTGTGTTAGTGTCTTGCACTATGTTGGTAAATCAATACACGCACATTATAGAAGAAACTTTGATTCTGACCACCAAATAAATAGACATGAACTAACACAAATTCCTTGTCCCAAAATTTTCATTTTTGTGCCACTCACACAATCAAAGAACTCTGCGACTTTTTTTAAAAACATGACTCGATTGGAATGAAAATTTAAACGCTGACAATATAATATGCATTAATGTAAAAATAGGTCTTGTTTATACAAAGATTTAATTTTCGAAGAGTAAAAATACTTTCACTGTTGCATAAATGTGTCATCTATCAGATTTGTTTTTCGTTGGATATATTTGGGTAGAATGCCAAATAATGTTCCAAACCCCTCTCCTATATATACACTTCATATCATGTCTATTCATTTACTAGTCTATGCTATAATCTATATAAAGTAGCAGGTAAGCAATCGGCTAAATTGGTTAAATTTTGGAAACATTAATACAACTTATATATTTTTAAGGAGAACACATTCTTATTGTGAAGTTGTAATTTTTCAGAACATAGGACACAGATTTCACAGACCTATGTTCTGAAAAATTATAACTTCACAATAAGAATGTGTTTTCCTTAAAAACGATATAACATTATTACCTGTTTTATGCTGGTATTAAAAAATATCAAAAAGAATTATTATATCAAAAAATTCATAGCAATAGTATCTAAAACATGCATGCAACAAAATCAGTTTTATTATAATAAATTATATATATTTTGTAGAATCAAACTGCCAAATACGTTCCACCACATCTCAGGGTAAAAAAAAACAACGAAGATAGCAAGGAAATTCAACAGTTGAAAAGGCAAATCAAAGGTATTAATTTTATTATATTTTTAACCTGATACATACTTATAATACAATTTGTACTGTGAAAATTGATCAAATCTCTCAAGCAGTGGTGTATCTATGCCAATGTAGTGCATTGGGGCCTAAAAATTTGCACCCTGCAATCCATTTGCATTGATATTTTTGCAAGTACCTTTCCCAGCATTAATAGTAATCTACACCAAGAAATGGATTAATAAAATTGTTGAAATCGTTTTACATAAAGGTGTGAAAACATTATCAATGTATACACTAGCATTAACACAGTTCCCCACAACTGTGACAGATTAGGGACCAGATCATCGCCGTTTAAAAACTGTGCAAATGTTATATGAGTCAAGAGACTAATTTTGTTCATACTATTTTTTGGATAAACCATGCACTACTAATATTTGTATATATTATATACATATGTACTTATTTATTTATTTTATTTGTAACTATATATGTAATACAATGTAAAAATCTGTTTTGGCTGTGCCCGTCTCACTAGAGAAATTCTGTGTCGAGACGGGCATATAGGGGGCCCTTTTTTCCATTCTACATTAGAACCCAATTTTTACTGCTTCTATTATTGTTTTTAAACAAATTATAGATATCTCGTAGAGACGAAGCTATTTATATTATATTTTAAATGGGGAAATATGGAAGTATGGAATCACTTTACACAATGTAACATTCACCATTCCACCCATTAATCAATCTCCATATCTATCAAATTTTTGGAAGTTGTATATATGTAACCGTGTAGAAACACTTTGAGTATTTAAGTACAACTTCGCTGTTGCCATCTATGGTCTGAAATTTGATATTCATTTACTTGAAACAGCATAGATGTCACTAATGAGAATTTAATTTTTATTAAAAATAATGGAAGCAATATTCTTTATCTGTGTACATGAGAAATGATCAACACATTATACAAGAATACGCCTGAAAAGTTAATTTTCAATTTTATGTATTTTTTATTTAGACTAGTATATTATATTAACAATATTTGAATATGTCCAAGAACAAACAATTACGGGATTTTTACCTCCAAAGGCATTGTTATTAAACAAATTACTGATATCTCATAGAGATGAAGCTATTATTATTGATACGTGTGGAACATAATGATAAGAAACACCGCTGTCGCCGCCGCTGCTTTAAGTTAATTTCAGAAACGACCGCTGCCCGAATTCCAGGAAATGACCCAACGATTGGAGTTACCGGGACCATGCACAGGCGACACAATTACATGAAATTGCCCCGACCATATTATTCTGCATAGCAACGACTGATACGAGAAGGCAACTTACAAACGGAGGGGTGTGCGCCTTCCCCCACTACACGTCCACGAGACGGGCTAATGGACCGCGCGCGGCAGGTATAAATAAGATCGCCGGTGCTACATAAGAGGCTCCCAGTTCTGATGGCGATGAGGACGGCACAAGTCGATTCTGGATAGTGAATCCAGCGACTCTGCCCGAGCATGCCACTAGTTGCTACCGCTGCCACCCCGGGATCTCCGTGTCGCCGACTTCTGTCTGGATAGACGAGACTGCCGCCGCCATCCCAGGACCGATTGTAAGGATCGTTGCCCACGCCAGACCACTACACCTTCAAGAGGCCAATTTCAGGGCTACCCAGCTACTACGCTAGCCGCTGCTCTTTGCCACCCGCAAGCCTCCACCATTCATTCTATATTGCTCTACCCCACTGTATATTGGATTATTTTTCCTAAAGACTTTCATAACAATAAATTTTTCTGCCATTTTCCACTATCTTTCACTGAGCTCTCTTGATACCCTCGCATTAATATTAATGTGTTCTTGGACATACTCAAATATTGTTATTATTATTGTTTATTTGACAATTTTTGTATATTGTTGTAAACAACCCAACTAAGAAATTAATATTTATGTACAAAGATGTCAGAGGCAGAAGCTTTGAAAAATTCTAGATTAAAAAAATCTCTATAACCGATTTTACCACATAATATTGTAAAAGTTTTAATTTTTCAACTTTTAAGAACAGTGAGTTATGCAGTAACATTAAAAATAATATCATCATAATATATTAAAACAATTATACTTAATTATGAAATACATTTGTATTATATACAATATTATAATAACTGACCGAGTGAACTCAGTGCCAATAACCTGGGTGGGTGGACTTATAGCCACCAACATATTTTAAAATGACATTTTCGTCAAGACTTCACTGAACTTCACCGACTTCATAAAAAGATTAAAATCAAAAACAAAGAAAATGTATTTTTATGTACTTCATCATCTTCAATATACTCATTACAGGTTTGCTAAACAAAGTAGCGGGTAGCAATATGCACTGGACAAGCACCCAATTGGAGTCTTTATACTCCTCAAACAGCAGAAATGCCGTGAACAATGCATTTTGCTCGCTCTGGCTCGATGCCCTCGTTCAGCCCACTGTGATATCTGACCGATTAGCTGCGGAACATACCATGCTGGTGGCCGTTTTACATGCTAATGTGGGCTCTGAAGTTGGTAAAGTCTAATTGTTGATGTATTTTTTGTCTTGATTTAATTTGTTATAATAATTTTAATGATCTCCCTTATTAAGGGCGAGCTTTCATTTTCCAGTTTAAATTTCGAGAAATTCTACACAAATTAGATATGCTTTCAAGATGAGGTTAATAGTTAAATATACAATATAAGTATCGGAGAAATAATTAATTACATTATCTGTTACGTAAATCATGCGAGAGAGAAAGGTTTGAATAGAAAGAGACGACAATAAAAATGTTGGTTTTCTCACAGTCGATATAAGTGTCAAAAACAACTCGTTTCTGGAGTATTTTCCATATTGATATATGGAATGAAATGAAAATGTGTTGTCATTTGAATTAATCCATTGAAAATTAAATAATTTATCGAGTACCTAATTCATATATGTATATGAATATGTTTTGAAATCAGACAAAGTACCTAGATATATTTAGATGGTCACTAAAATCAATGTTCTAAATTTAAAATTATAATAAAATGACAGCTTCAATTTATTATTTTGTTTAATATTATCGATTTAAAACGCCACATTGGCGTTTCGATGATATATCTGTTTCATAATTATGAAATATGAAACAGACAGCTAGTGTTTAAATGCAACAGCGTTATTTATAATCAAAATATTTCATTGCGACATACATAAAATGTTGTATTCTCTTAAAATCAGTAAAAACCATCTAATTTATGAAATTTGCTAAAAATGTAAATAAGTTCAATACTAATTCATACCGTGGGTAAAATATGAGTGAAAACATATATTTTCGGCATTTTTTAATGCATAATTTAACGAGAGCGCGGACTAGATTTCATTACGGCCGCTGATGATCGGCGATCTGACGCTAATAAAGAAAATAAATAATACACATTATTAAGTTCAGACATATTATTTAGTGAGAAATTATTGCATTTTTGATATCATACTTTATTTTAAATAGTAGCTGAAGCCTCAAAGCATGTGAGTAAATAGAATATATTTTTTAAAAACATATGTTTTCACTAAAACAAAGTATTTTAAAAATGTCGAAAATTAATCATGTGTCCTGCAAATTGAATGGTTTATAACTCTATTAATTTTTAGCATTTTGCTAATTTGGTTCAATGCAGATTTCTTCGTAATCTCGGCTTCAAGATTATAAGAAAATATATTTGATATATGCAAGAATTTTCTATATTAAAGCAATTATGTGGCATGCGGATAATAAATCTAATGGTCGCGCTCTTTCTTAATTATGGCAAATAACATTCAGTTTATTAGTTTTACATTAGTGTAAAGGTTCTAAGTAATAGTTTTAATAAAAGTTGAATCTATTGTATAACTTCTGATATAAATTAATAATCAAAACCTACATTTTCGCGCGCGTCCTTAATAAATTTATGTATTTTGTTATTTTTAGGAGCACATTTTTTGCAGACAGTCGTAAAGAAATTTGATGAAATGTTAGAAACTGATCAAAGATTGGAAAACAAGGAACTAGACAATTTAATATTGGCCATTTCGAACCTGTACAGTTTTAAGGTACCTAATATTACATAATTTATATTGTGTATTCTAAAAATGTAGAGTACCTACATAATATTACATGACTTGAATGTTCCCGAAGTTTGTTTTCATTTTGGGTCATTCTGTCAATGAACCATATCAGTGACCAATTTTTGAAAGTTAGTGGCTGTTTCCATTAGCACTGTAAGCACTCGATGACCCAACAATATTAATATCTCAAAAAGATTAATTTAAAAATATATATATATACCAAGGTGGCCTAATTTGGATACAATTTAATAAAATGTATATATATTTTGACAGATCTTTCAATCTCCTCTACTTTATGAAATTCTCAATAAGTTACTAGAGCAACTGTCAGAGAAGAGCGTTGAGTGTACTCTGGTCGCGCTCAGGAGCGTTGGTGCTGTCCTTAGAAAAGATGATCCTGCTTCGCTGAAAACGTTCATTCACAACACTCAGGAGAAGGCCTCTAAATTAAATGATGGGTCAAGTAAAGGGTATGAGCGTGCATTCTTCCTTATTATTATAGAAATACATTATTATTATTATTATTATTATGTATAATCAAAAATAATCAGTGTGTGCGGACCATGTTACAATTGTTACCATACAAGATTCCAAATTCCTTTGTTGGAACCATTGCCAAGTGTTGCAATGTAGCTCTAATACAACGAGTCAGTCCATGTGAAATCACTGTGGTTGCTTGACCATTTCAGTTTTTTTTTTTTTTACCATAGGTAACCTCATCAATGTGTAGCTCAAAATTTTTTTATTTGCCATCATCCTGAATCTAGGCTCAATTTTCTTCGCAGCGACAAGCAAAAACAGGGCTTTGCAAAGGTTTTGAAAAAAATGTATTGTTCTCCTTCCATAAAAGATAATAGGTTCTGGTTTTCACTAACAAAGAAAACACAATAGGGTTATATAAATGATAGAAAATTATATATAAACTATAACTTAAATGTCCTTGAAATATGCCAAATTTGAAAGCATTGGATGACCAGTTTTGATGGATGTTTTAATAAGGATGATTAAAAATATTTGAAATGGTCAAGCAACCGCACCGCACCGCACCTAGGTGATTTTACATGGAATGACTGAAGTAATAAATTAATGTTGTTCTGTGGAATAAACACAATATGTACATATTAGAAAAGCAATGTTTATAACCAATTTTGTTTTGTTTTAACTTTTGAAAATGTTTTCACACCCCCGACATAATTTTTACATAATAAGTGAGGAATGCCTTAAAAAATAGAACACATTATGTTTATAGCCTAATCTAGGCTTCCCGGGGGGGCCACCGTAGCTTCCGAATCGTTAAACTGGAAATGATAGAAAATTATATATATGCCTTAAATGACCTGGACATATGTCCAATTTTCATACTCATTTCATTAATCTCCCTTTCCAAGCCTCCCCTAATACCCATCATACTTAAATCATCTTTATTTTTTATTTTAGGTCACGTGTGAAATTTTTATTAGATGTTTTAATGGCGATCAAAAACAATAACATGAACAAGATCCCCAATTATGATCCATCGTATACAGAAGAACTGAAGAAAACAATGAGAGGAATCATTAGAAAGGGAAATTATATTGTTCCTTTGAATATCAAACTTGAAGATTTACTCAGAGGTGACTGTCACTTGTGATGAACAACATTTTTTAATTTAAATTATTCACCCAAATCTTATTCTTTCTATATGATGAACATAAATAACTTTCCTACTTAGCATATTATCCTTATTATTAATTAAATAGAACATTTCAATTAGATGTGTGAAAATAAATCACTTGTTTTTTTATTCTACTCGTTTAATTTATTTGAAATTTGTTTCGCCTTGCAAGGGCATTGTCAATCTAACAATTTTAACTCAACAATTTGTATTTATAACTATAATGGGGGACAGTTATACAATTTATTTACATGAGATGAAAAGGGACAACATTGGGAAAATTACCCTTGACATTAAAATACCATTAGGGCCGTTGTGTGATCAGTAGTAACTTTTTACTAATGCCCATAGTTAAAATCATTTGCGGGTTGTTGATACATCAAATTTACTACTGTCAGAGCATAGTTGGAGATGTCTATAGATGTGACAAATAATCATGAAACATCATATTGCATCTAGTCTAATCGGATTTTGTGCATCTTATCGAATATGTAATAATGTATATTAAACACCGAGATCATCATTAGACAAACTGTCATCACTAAAATAACGTGATGTTGAATGATTAATTAATTAAAGTATCAAATGTGTCGGATGACTTTTGGAAAAGCTGTGAAAAGTCTGCCATATTTAACTATCGATTCTCGGATATCGCAGAGTAAAATGAGTTTACTAAGTTGTACTTTCGAGAAAGAAATATTTTTTACTAACGATTTTTACTTTAAATATGAATTAAATGTATTAATTATAAAGATATACATACAAAATCAATATTATCGAAAAATAAAAACATTGTTGTTGCGCTACCGGGATTCGAACCTGGATCTCTTCCCTAACCGGGGGAGGTGCTTTATCCAACTAAGCTACAGCGGCACTATTTTTATCGACAATTTTTCGACCTTATATGTTACCTTTTTGATATCAATACATTTAATCGTTCCATCATTTGACAGAGCCATCTACCTTATTTTTACAGAATCTCAAATACCTTTGAGTGAATCTGATAATAGACGCTAGAGTTATTAATTCATTTTTATTAAATTTTGGACACATTGATACAACTTTATTATTTTTACCGAGATCCAGGTTCGAATCCCGGTAGCGCAACAACAATGTTTTTATTTTTCGATAATATTGATTTTGTATGTATATCTTTATAATTAATACATTTAATTCATATTTAAAATATCACAGAACCATGTTCTGAATAATTACAACTTCACAATAACATATGTGATTATGGAGTTCTACAAACTTACCTTAAAAACAGTAAACATTTCAATTAGCTTATCTATTTTTGTTAAATTTTTATTTACATAATTTTCTCAAATAAGATTTATTGACTTTGGGAGTAGACTAAATTGGAGATATTAATATTTATAAATAAGCAAAAATGAAGTATTCATAAATATAAAAATAGACATGTAATTTTTGATTTCGTAATAAGTATTTTTATAATTTATAAAGTCATATAATTAATGCGTTTACAGCTGACGAAAGAGGGAAATGGTGGGTGGTGGGATCAGCGTGGGAGGGTTCGGCTAAAGATGAAAAGGAAAAACAAGAATCGAGTGGAAGCAAGCAACCAGTAGATAAGAAACATGCCCAGCTGATGGAGTTGGCTCTTCAGCAGCGCATCAACACAGATCTGAGAAGAAATATATTCTGCATTATCATGGCCGCTGAGGTACTTTTCTATTTCCTTCTAAAGAAAAGAAAAGAAAACCACTTTCTGTAAATTCTTATGTGTCACCGAATTTCAAAATCTGCTATAATACTTTTTAAACATATTTGAGTTATACCGGGTGTAACAGACCTAGTCCACAATATTTTATGGGTGGATACCTGACTATTACGAGTTCAAAATGTTCAAGGAATATGTGCAAATTTTGCAATGTTACGGAAAATATTATTGTTTGAATTTTTTTACAAATTCGTCTTAAACTTGAAGTCTACGTACTTCGAAATAAATATTTGCAAAATTGTTCAATTATTAATCTATATCTTGGCTTCAGGCCCTATATCTTCTAACAAATAATGGTTTGGCCAATCGAAATTCGATGACCTTTATTTTTTTGTATTCAATATATAATTTGAAATCATTAAAATCGAAATAATCGCATAATTACGATTTTTTTGAAATGATTATATCTCTGACATGGTTGAAATTAGGCACATATCCCTTGAACATTTTCGAATCGTAATTTAGTTAAGTATCCACCCATAAAGTTTGTAAACTAGGTCTATTACACCTGTATATATCATTGGATTCGGAATTATTTTTTTTATTTGAAAATGGATGTTTCATTATAAAAATACGCTTTGTTAGCTAGTGATATTAAATACAGTAAAATCCCGTTTATTTGAAGTTGAGGGGACCGAAAATCAAGAAAAAAGTTCGAATAACGATTTAGGATAATAAATATAAAAATTTCAAAATTTCGATTCTTTTTTACATACTATCTTTTTTCATAGCAACTCGAAGTAATTATATACACCTATATCCACACATTTAAAATTAACAAACAAGTTGTCAAAATACAGTGTAAACAAATCACTTTTTTTTTTTAAAAAACACTATTATACAGTAAAACCGCGATATAACGAACCCCGATATAGCGAAAAATGACGTATATCGAAAAAAAAATCGAAATTTAGTCCCTAAAACCAATTTTTCATACAAAAATGCATTTATATAACGAAATCCCGTTAATATTTATAACAAAATCATTTTTGTCCCGTACGAAAAAATGCCAATATATTTACGTAAATTTATAACGAAATAAAAAAATGTTAAAAGATGAAAATATTATTTCGCACTTACAAAGCCGCGCCGCTGCATCTGCCGTATGCGAACGGTTTAATGGCCTTTTCGGCGGTCTGCCGACAAGGTAGTAAAACAATTCAAACTTCTTCTTGGGTTCATAGTATCATATTTTGAAGTGGTTGCCGCCGTTACCGGTAAGTACCTTCGTAATTTATATACAACTCATTTTATAAAAATGCCGCGATTCAACTGTCAAATTTTTATTTTTGAATTATTCTTTATGTTTCATGCCCAAAACTATGTTTGAAGCGGCTCTACATTTAAACACAATTAAAATATTGTTTTGTGTTTGCAATATTCTGGAATTTACAAAAATATCTTCCAATTGGTGTTGAATAGGTTCTTTTCTTAATTTAATTTCTTTGATTATCTGTTATAATAACAAAACTACTAAAAATATGTAAGTATTCAGTTCCCTACGGCCTTCTTCCTCCTTTGTTTGCAGAATTTGCGATCTTTTTTGAAGCCGCGCAACATTTTTTTGCGACGGCGCGTAATATATAGTAGGATTTTTTAAATTTATTTCGTTATATGTGGGAATTCGTTATTACGAATTTTTATTTTTTGGGCCCTTGGATTTCGTTATATCGCGGTTTTACTGTAATGGATTATCATTTCGTGTTATTTTTAATAACGACATAATAGTCGAACTTGTCAATATGCCATTTCTCCGCTGAAATTAGCAACAAAAGTTTCCAGCGCTTTTAAAACATTTGTTTTGTGGTGGTCGCGGTGACATTTGGCACTCGCCTTTCAACGTTAAAGTTCTTTCTGTCATCATGTTTAATATTGTCGACAACCTCATTAATGGGGTCGCATATTTTTCTGTTAATTTTGTTTTGGATAATATTTTTTGTCAATCTCTTGTATTTATTCAATTTTTAGCAACTGTCGGCGTTTTGTACGAGTTTCGCATTAATGCTATTATCGAGAATATAAAATTATTTAAATGTTTTAATTTAAATTTAATGAAATACAGAAAAGTCTAAGGAACGCAAACCACGCATTCGTGAATTTCAAAATGTCTAACATGTAAATATTAGAGAAAAACAAATAATATTCTTTACATATAAAACAATGGCTATAAAATAATTAACGAGATACGAGAAAATCTGAGAAACGCTAACTATACATTCTTTAAAATGCCTTGATACTAAACTTAAATAGAAAGAAATGTCTGTATTAAAATTAATACAAATTAAATCATTTATAAAACACGGAAAAGTCTGAGGAACTTAATCGCATACAAACGTTTGTACAAGAAAATATACAAACGCTACGTAAACAAAAATAATGATGGAAATAATACGGAACAGAAGATTGGCAAGCACTGACATTCGTAGCTAACAGCTGGGAGAACTAGAGAACTGCGTTACCTATAAGGGCGCAAAGATAATATTTGCTGTCTTTTTCTAATGTAAAGAAAACGAGCGAGAGAAAAAAGCATGCTATCTTAAGTTAAAGCGCCGCGGTAAAAAATAAATATTTCACGTACAAGACATATTTGACATCTGTTCTACTATACTGAGAGTGAGTGAGAAAACAAACAATGAGAATTAACTTTGAATCGGTATAGGGGCGGAACTACCCATTTTGATGATCTTGGACTTTGAACAGGCACATCGCGTAGTGCATGTGTATTTTTCAGATTGCTGATATCTGACAAAAAAAATCGAATTAGGCGAAAAATAGATCAACAAACTCATCTGATAGGGTCCAAAAATAGCTTCAAATAACAATATTCGATTTATAAGTACAATTTAGTATGAAAACTTTCCACAGGGACCACATTCTGCTCTAAAACTTCGACTTGCGGCGAATTTAGAATAAACGGGGTTTTACTGTATAATGTTAGGGTGAGCAAAACCCGGTATAACGCGAAATGACTTTCAAAACCTGCCACAATTTTTTAATCAACTGTAATACATATTTGGGTTCAAATTAATACAATAATTAATGTAAATACGTAATAATTACGTAGTAATCAATAAATTTTCTAAAAATTAATAATCCATGTCATTGAAGTGTGGCGGTTTTGCTTAATTTTGTTTAAATTATGAAAACATGAATTATTGAAAGTCAGCGATATTTATGATATTTTTTATGACTTACAAATAAAGTCGATTTATATTTTTTTAATCTAAATCTTTTTTTATATAACTGTAAAATATTATCCCAGACATCTTCCTAAATTGTATAATGATTATTGCACCTTGTATATTATGTTATTGGAGCCTCGATATACGTACGTTTCGGGAAATTAAATAATAGTTAAACTTTTGCAGGATTACATGGATGCATTTGAAAAACTGCAACAATTAGGTCTGAAAAATCAGCAAGAAAGGGAAATAGTACATATCATCGTAGCGTGCTGCTTACAGGAAAAGGTATACAACCCCTACTATGCAGTCTTAGCTCAAAAGTTTTGTGATTTTGACAGGAAATATCAGGTATGTTCATTTTTCATTACATAGATTTATACTTTTTATTAAACATTTTTCTGAGTGTCTGTTTACTACTACATATCAATCTGGAAATGTGCTCCAACAACCTAGTTGTACGAAATTTATTGGTTGACAGAACAATGGGATTTTAGATTTAGTTATTTCTATTCTGATTTTGCAACACAAACTTCTAAAATTGTTTTTTTAGACCACATTGTACCGCATAACCTCGCCAATTTGATACCTCAGTATCTGTAAAATTCACATAACTTGAATTTTTACTCCAAAAAAGGTCCATAGAATAAAATTTTCATATTAAAATACATTTATTTATCGCCAAACACTCACCAATTTGTATCTCGAAAAGAATTTTGTTCCATAAAAACCAAAATGAATTAATTTGTTGTATTTTATTTTATTATAAGCTAGTTATTGTAAACAATAATTATTAATATGTAATCCCCTTCTCTGCACAAGTACATGCTTTTTAGATAAGTTGTAAAACAAAAAAAAAACTTATTGTATTGTGAAGTTGTAAATAAAGTTGTATCAATGTGTCCAAAATTAAATAAAAATGAATTGATAATTCTGGCGTCTGCTATCAGATTACTCAAAGGTATTTGAGATTCCGTAAAAATAAGGTATTTGAGATTCCGTAAAAATAAGGCTCTTTCAAATAATGGAACGATTAAATGTATTAATATCAAAAAGGTAACATATAGATTCGAAAATTTGTCACTAAAAATATCGTCGCTGTAGCACAGTTGGATAATGCACCTTCCCCAGTTTGGAAAGAAATCCAGGTTCGAATCCCGATGGCGCAACAACAATATTTTTCGATAAAATTGATTATATATGTATATCTTTCTAATTAATATATTTAATTCATATTTAAAATATTTTTTTTTTGATAAAACCATCAATATTTTTTTTCTATTGTAATGACAAATATTTCGTTGCAGGTTCTTTATGCATGTGTTCGATGCGTTACTACTATTACTAGCCGACCGATCGTCCTACCCCCTTTTTATTTTCGGAATTTTATAATATTCAGAAATTCCCAATTTTGAGGTCGGGCAGGCACTTCCAGCTGCATCGTTAGCAGATTTTTATAGTATGACAGTGATTGGGCGCGATAATGTAATTATTTTGCGATAAAATATATCCTAACGTTTCTTTTTGTTTTGTGTGTTGTTTAGAATTGATCTGCAATACATCCAAGATTGTTTGATTTGAGTGTGACTTTTTTAATTCGTAAAGGATCCTAGTGTTGATGTGATAATATGAATACACTGGAACCTCAACTTACGAGAATAATTTGTTCCGTAAACGTGCTTGTATGTCGAAGAAAATTTTCCCCATAGTAAATAAATGATACTCAATTAATTCATTCCAAGATACAAAAATATTAATATCAAAATAATTCATACAAAATAAACATACATTTTTCATATTTTATTGTTATTTGAATTTATCAACCTGTTAGATGCCCAAAAAAAAAAAAACAGGTGAAATGGCATCATACATATTGGCGCCAAAATTCTAAAATTCAAAATTCACACGCTAGCTTTTCCCGAATTTTATTTTTAAAAACCATGATAACGTTGGTATCACTAAAAAAAAAAACATAGGTACGATATCGACCGCGATTTCGTACGGTTTTGAGATGAAAAAAGTTGAATAAAAGTTTATAGTGCTGTCAGGCCATTTGTTTTTTGGAAGGACGACATCAGATTTTATTAATATTATTGTGTTTAATGTGATGCTTAAAATAAAAATATATTAGCACTAACAACACGCATAAAATGATTCCGCCGGCCGCAGCGCAACGGCCAATGCTGCCGAACGGCGCACTCACTGTATTTATAGTAAAACACTTGTTTTTTTATTTTTATTAATAATTAAAAAATAATATCTTATTCATTTGAATTACATACCAACAAAACAAGAAATATCGCGAATGTACGTCAAAATCTAACTGATAATTTACTCAAATTGGAATGTTCCAGATACATTCCAACTTATTGTGTCGTTCTCATAATCAGAGTCTGCAGTAGTAACAAGCATATCGGGTGTTGCACACAGAGACTAGTGCCATGAAATAAAATGTTACGTATTTGTTATTTAGTTGTGAAATATTATTATTGAATTATAAATAATTATTATTTGCTTTACGCGGCGTGCCGCGGGATTGGGAATACAATAAACCTTTGCCCACCTGCCGGTACGCTGCCACTGTTGTTTAAATTTAGTGCCGTGGACAACAGTAGAAATAAACAAATGTCGTAGTCCACGGCACCCATACAAAATTATCCCGCCAGTTTTACATTTCTTATCAAAAGGCCCTCAGCAGAGCCCGCCACTGGCAAAAAACCCGCTTAACGAACATTTCGAGATAACGAAGTAACTAAACATGGAATAACTCAAAAGAAAACACTGGCCGGATAATTCTTGTTACGGGATATCACGGGTCGCGATATTTACTACAGAATTCCCTACTCGTGATATCCCCAATTGTTAATTTTAAATAAATATTTAATTATTTGTCTCCGGAAAACGGGTTCTGCCGCCCGCCGGCCCGCGACCGAAAAATGGCGCAGTGTTGCGCTGTTCGGCCGGCAGGCGGCGCCGAACGCCGTATCGCTTGGGGCGCGTAAACGCGGTTAGGCATGTAAACGCGCCCTGATTGGTGCGGTGGGTGGTTTTGGGGTGGCGCGCGCTAATAACGGCGCGCGTCCACTCATCTTGAATAAATACAAGCACACCGCAGTATGGAGGTCACTTCTCGTCAAACGTCTCGTCTCTACACAACAAACTACATACTGCGGTGCACTGAATACACCTTTAGCAAGTGTTTCATTTTGCATCCCGCCTCATCCCTCGGAACCTCGCCGTCCAGCAGCCTTCTGCCCCGACCCCTCGGTCCGGTACCAGCTTTCGAATCCGTGTCCACCGACGGTTTGGAGCGAGTGTGAGGATCTCGACTTCGGTCGGGTAAATCCGCTCGTGCCCTAGCGAAGTGACTTGAGGCGACCACTTTTTGTTTGGTTGGCAACATCGGGAATGTTTAAAAAGTTGGCAATGTCTCCACTACTGAAAAAGTCACCTGCCATTTTGTAAAAGTAATAATAAAATCAAAAAAGTTTTCGAAAATTCGATAACTGTAAAACGAAAAAATATCAGCACTGACGTTGATATGAGAATGTTTGTGTTAGATTTTCTAATATAATTGGAATTGCAATCATTTTCGTATAAATCAATTTTATCTATGGTATAAATTTAATCTGGCAACACAAAAGTGAGCGTCATCTGTCAATTTTGTATGGAGGAAAAATGATAATTTTTACACTCGATTTCAGATGTAATTCGTGATATTCTTCAGTTTAATAATATTTCTATGGGTAACCGTATGATATCACTACTGGAAAGAATAATATGGTGATGCCCGTGATAGCAACTGACGCTGTCATATGGGTGTCGGCCATAGAATAAGGATAGCCAACGTGACATTTTGACGTTTATCGCTCTGTCCCTTTCTTTGTCGCAAGTATCCGACGCAGGCCTTCATTGGGTTAATTACTTATATCGGAATCACTGATGGCTCTATAAAATCTTTTTCTTTTCGTGGAACTTTAAAACCAGGAACCCCTATCCATTGACACTTACTAGCTTTTGCCTCTTTTTGAGGATTTGATGAAAATGTGACATTGCATTGTTGTTGAAAAGATTAATCACTCGCACTGCTGCAGCCTTACTCGGGTGGTGCTTTTCTACCAAATCTTTCCCACATTTTACAGATCTCCTTAATTTCATTTGAAGTGACAGATTTCTCAGCCACTTTCTCCTCATTCTCATACAAGATCTCCTCTGTAGTCTCATGCTGTTGCTCGTGATGCAGAGCCCTAAGGTTTTCGGTGGTCAACTCCTGGCCTTCCACCAGCTCTTGAATATCGTCTTCATTCACCTCCAGTCCTCACCATGTTCTTCCCCAAGGACACAATTTCATCTATTGATTAAATCCAATGTGAAGCAACTTGAGTTTTTATTGATGGATTATATCCAGAAATCTTAATACATACCTTCACACATCTCTGTACAAATCATTGTCAGTCAGTTAAAATATGATAACGATTGAAATACCCAGCACCTGAAAAAGAATACGAAAACATGAAAATACAGTATTTGTTCTGTACATAACAAAGTGGGGACACCAAATAGTCCCCTGGAAGCTCGTCCGGGATATATTGGTGCTGCATTTCTGGTAGTAGCATTTTACAATACATAAAGGCCCCATTGCTGAACAGGATTTGACGAGCCATATTTTAGGGGAGTCTTTACCGTACATGTAAAGTATTCTCACTACAATAAAACTCGTTATTGCGAAATTCGAGGGACCAAAAAGTAAAAATTCGTAATAACGAATTCCCACATATAGCGAGAAAAAAATTCACGCGCGCCGTAGAAATAAATGTAGCGTGGCTTTAAAAAAGCTTGTCAGTTCTGCAAACTAGACACCCATTGTCAGATTAATATGGATATAACATAATAAGGCATTCTGCAAACGAAGGAGGATTTTCTGTATAAAGAAAACTTTGAATAATCTATTTAGTTTTGTTTCAATAGATAAGCAAATTGATAATAATTAATAAATTAAATTTAAAATATTTTACGAAATAATATAAGATAACCTAAAGTTCGGCGATATTTTTGTAAATTCCAAAATGTCATGCAAATATAAAACAACATTAAATTTTAACTGTGTTTAATTATAGAGCCGCTACAAGCATTGAGAGTTTCGCATCGGTCAATCGATCTTCATATTTCTTTAAATCGTAGAGACGAATTCGGAATCATAGTTTTTTGTCGAAGGTTAAAATTTTGCGGAAATTATCATGACCTGAAGCCATTTTAAGATTCAATAAAATATTAAAAAATGTACTTTAAAAAATAAATTACAGAATACTAGTACATATAAATGTCGGTAAACAAACACAAAAACAATTGTCAAATAAATACATTAACGAAACTGTTATACACAATATTACCGTTCATTGGAATCGATGTAAATGTTCAGTTATAATGTAAAAAGTGACACAAGTTGACGATAATGAAGATAAAAAGCGAAGATCAAAAATAATAATGCGCAGAATTATAGGCATCTCCAGCATTGTGGGCGATACCATACACAAAGCTTATGGGCTCGTGCCCTAAAGTGTGACTTCTGTTTCGATTTCGGGAGTTTTTATTTTCTTCAGCTGGTCTAGATAAGACCTGTTTTTAGAGGTGTGAATACATGTACGCTTCAGAGCGTGAGAAGGGTGTCATTCTAACCTATTTTGACAATGGACAATAAATCCAACCTTGAACAATTGGAGATTATGCCAAATGGCTTTATAAGGACCTATTATGATCCCAAGGCTGCGCCAAGGCAGTAAAACAGTTGACAAACATGATCGTAAACGGCCGAAATATATTTTTAAATATTTTTATAGATTTACGTAAATGATCGGTATTTTTTCGTACGGGACAAAAATAATTTTGTTACACATATTAACGAAATTTCATTATATAAATTCATTTTTGTATGAAAACTTGATAGTAGGGAATAAAAAAAAAATTTAATTCGATATACATCATTTTTCGTATAACAGGCTTCGTTTTAACGGGGTTTTACTGTATTACAATTGTATTATGTTATTTGTTTTAGATGTCAATTCAATACAGCATTTGGGATAAGCTGAAAGAAGTTGATACCTGGCCTATGTTTCAAATAGCAAATTTAGGACAATTCCTTACTTATTTGTTTATTGAAAAGGGATTACCAATATCAATACTGAAGGTAAATTAATTTTAATTAATTAAAGTTAATAAGCATTCCATTTACGCCACCTCAAATACAAACTAACTTAAATCTTCAATCAAATATTATTCATTTCTGTATATTATTCCTCTCGATTATGAATTTTATTAACGGTTTCAACAACGGAAAATAATTCCTGTGAAATCTGAAGACCTAATAATATCAAATAAATTACACTATCTATATTTGTATAGGCTGGTATATTTTTATATCAGAATTTACAGCTAAAAATATACAGCTGTCAATCTGTGGATCATTGTATCCAAAATTTAATAAACAGAATAAACTATGATTGTGTTATTGGTGTTCGATTGTAACGATGATTGGTAGCTGTCAATAATATAGGTTTAATTTTTAGTGTTCCGGTAATTGCTGACCGCATTACAAATAATCAAAGTCATCACACAATCACAGTTTATCTCATCATTAAAAATTATATTTAAATATCATTTCATAAAATTACTACAAGATCAAAATTAACATTATTTTTTTATATTATATTGTTTAAATTTATTAGTCGACGTATATAAAAGTACTATTTATTGGGTTGATGCAAAAGTTTTGACGTTTTTTATGACGGTTATAAAAAAGGATGGCTTCTCCGAACTGACAAGTAACATCTGTTTCCGAACCATTATATGTATTGTATAAAGGAAGCTGTCTTCTTACTTTATATTCAGTTTTAGCCTGGCTGCCTAACTGTCGAGAGCCGTTGTGATTTTTTTTAAATGTCTGTTGATAAATTGTATTTATGTCATAGTTTACTTTACAAATTTTGTAAAGGTAATACCGCAACTTTGGCAATCACAAACTTTTGCAAAGTATACGGAAAAAAGACCACTACAGTTTGACTGACACGGAGGTGGTTTTCAATATTCCGATCTGGGGATTTTTCGTTAGCTGACAAACCAAGAGCCAGGCACTCTTCGAAGCCTGATTCTGACATGTTGAAGATCATAATTGACACTGATCCACGTCAAATACCAGGGAGATCGTGTTAAAGATCCACTGTGGTGAGACATTTGCAAGAAGCATTAGGCAAATAAAAACTAAACAAAAAATTTGATACTGTAGCGCAGGTAAAAACATCCCTTGATTCATTTTTGGATCAAAATCACAGGAATTTTATTTTAATGGAATAAATAAGTTATAACTACCAATAGAAATTATATTGTGGATTAAATTAATAAAAAATGTAAATATTTTTTATTTCTTGTAAAAAAATGTCAAAACTTTTGCATTGATGCATGCGCATGTATATGTAAATATTTTTTTCGTGATAATCAGGCCTATTCTCAAAATTGCAATATTGAAATGAAGGTGATTGTTACACCAACCCTCAAAAATAGACAGATAGTTTTGACAGATTATGGTACGTTTATCTCCCTCACTCCCTCACTCTCTCTCCCTCTCTCTCATTCAAAAATAGACAGATAATTTTGACAGATTATGGTATGTTTATCTCCCTCACTCTCTCTCCCTCTCTCTCATTCAAATATAACACTATTTTTGAGGGTTGGTGTAACAATCACCTTCATTTCAATATTGCAATTTTGAGAATAGGCATGAATATTGGCTCACATTCAAGACAGAATTATATTCATTATTTAATGTGTTTTCAGGTTGTACAGTTTTCCGATTTAACCAAAGCCACGCTGAGATTAATGAGGCAAATCTTGTTAGCAATACTACTTCACAAGCGGTGGCAGACATGCTTGGAAGTATTTCAGAGAGTTGCCGTGTCACCCAAACTCCATCTGTTCAGAGAGGGCTTGAGATTATTCATTAGTCACTTTCTGATCAAAAACTCTGATAAAAAGGAGAGACTTTTGTCCCAGGATCAAATGACTTTACTGAAGGAGAGAGCCTCAGCAGTTGATAGGACTTTACACGCAGATTCTAAACTTCAATTTTAATTTGTGTTGTTGTCACCTGGCTCCAGCTTAAGTCATCTTCCATGAATACTGTACATATTTTTAACACAACAACGGCTTCTAAGGATACTACTATTGGTCTAACAACCCAATTAAAAGTAATAATTCACAAAAGATTTTTTAGTTTTTTAACAACTTTATTAAAATGACGGATAATAAAATATATATTTTTTACAATTTTAAAAGTGAGCTCAGTAAAACTACTTATCTGTTCTGTACTTCTACTACAGACCATCAAAGTACAATATTTATACAGTCATCCCATCTGATTTGTAAATGAATTCTACCAATGCCATGTGGAATGCACTTATTAAATACATCAAGGAACCAACTGCGTTCATACATATTCAATAGTTAAAATTTCATACTGCCACCGTTGCCAGGTTTTATAACATCACTTTATACTCATTTGACTCGGATTCTGTCCAGAAAATGATTAAAACACCTTTCTGCAGAGAAGGTGGTGGATCATCACAATTGTAAACATATTAACATAATCAATATTAGCAATAGGGACTATGTTATTTTATCTAGTTCTACCACAGTCACACTTATTGCAATCAAAAATAGGAAAAATGTATTAATTAAAAAAACTAGTGTTAAGTAGAGATTTTACTAGTTATTGAATTATACATCATACACGGCAGTGTTCATCCAAAATATGTATGTACATACTATTAATTTTCATTAGTTATTAGTTATCACTTATATATTGGGTTGTCTAAATAAGTCTTTTGCAGTTTTGTTAAATTATCTATTATAAAATCAAATTCAATCAACAGTGTATTCTCCATTATTGTTCAGGTCTTCATCCCATCTTTCAACCAATTTGTAGATGCCTTTTCTATAAAAATCGGCTGGTCTGGTATTGAAATACTTATCGAGCCAATTTCTAAGGTCATCTTCGTTGTTGAACGCAACGCCACGCATTTGATTGGAGAGTGACCGGAAAAGGTGATAATCTAACGGAACAAGGTCAGGACTGTGGGGTGGATGCAGCAGAACTTCCCATGACCATTTGGACGAGTTGAGCCGTGTGAAGTTGTGCTTTTTTGTCATGTTGCAGAATCACATAGCCTGGACGGTCGGATCTCTTTTGTTTATAAGCAACACAATCGTTGTGCACGGAGGTTGCTGGCCACCGTTCGGTTTCGTGCTATCGAATATGTATCATTTTTTGTCACAAGAAAACAAAATAGTGGGAAAATAGCATTTTAAAACAGCCACAAAGACTTGTTAAACAACCCAATATTTTGACTAGCTTTATCCATATAGATTTCTTATGTTTATTACGTTTTTCATTATTGTTATAATATTATTTTTTGTTTGTCATAAAACTTGATTCGGATTATAAAATTGTGAGCATTGCGGTTATAAAAATAAAATGACATAATATGTGTAATTGTTCTTATTTTTAGTCTTATTCATGAAGACTGAATTTTTTTGATTGCTATGATATTTTGTTTTAAGTGATGAACTAATATTGTAACTTTATTAACTTGTGTCAAGTTATCATTTCTATTGGTTAGCTAGCATACCTGCATTATTATTTTTGCAATTACTTTTATTTACTATTTTTTTTTAGAAGTTGCAGATTATTCATAGCTAAGATTATTCTGTGCCACAATATTCCAAACAGATTGTATAATGTTCTATAAATGTATACATGATACTTATGTTTCTGAATATCCTCAAAAAAAAAAATTCCACCAGGTAGTTTATTGTCTTAGAAACACAAATTATTTCAAATGAATTATGATTATTTTTTAAATAAAGAATTTTCATTTAAATTATTTCTGTTTCATTTTAAAAGTTCTCAGAGAGAATCTAAAATACTATTTTTATAAGGTTGATATTCTCAAGGATTCTCCACCTCTCACCCTTAAGTACTAAAGATTCCAATTGATAATTTAAAAAAGGTTTTCCCAAACACAACATAATATAACTTGGGCAGTTTTCAGAAAACACAAAGCGAAGTTCTTCAACAGCTGCGTACTGCCTATACTTACATATGGAAACAGCAGTTGAATAATTAGCAACACTGCATCTCAACTTTTTTAACTTTTCAGGAGAACTAAAAACTTTATATTACTTTCAGTATTAATCTGTTCTTATTTTATTAACATTTTTTATACTTACTAAATTTGTTTTAATTAGGACGAAAATACAAACCAAACGGTATATTAATCTCAATTTATCAAAAAAATGAGATTTGCAGTGTTGCTAATTATTCAACGATAGATATATTTTTAAATGTATACACGGAATATGTGTCACATCAATATTCATACTACAGTAAAATCCCGTTTATACGAAGTTGAGGGGACCAAAAATCAAGAAAAAAGTTTGAATAACGATTTAGGATAATGAATATAAAAATTCGATTCTTTTTTACATACTAACTTTTTTCATAGCAACTCAAAGTAATTATATACACCTATATCCACACATTTAAAATTAACAAACAAGTTGTCAAAATACAGTGTAAACAAATCACAATATTATTTTTTTTAAAAAAACACTTATGGACTATCTTTTCTTGCCATTTTTAATAACGACATAATAGTCGAACTTGTCAACCCGCCATTTCTCCGCAGAAGTTGGCGACAAAAGTTTCCAGCGCTTTTAAAACATTTGTTTTGTAGTGGTCGGGCGACATTTGGCACTCGCCTTTCAACGTTAAAGTTCTTTCTGTCATTATGTTTAATATTGTCGACAACCTCATTAATGGGGTCGCGTATTTATCTGTTAATTTTGTTTTGGATAATATTTTTTGTCAATCTCTTGTATTTATTTGATTTTTAGCAACTGTCGGCGTTTTGTACGAGTTTCGCATTAGTGCTATTATCGAGAATATAAAATTATCAGTCAAAATTATTTAAATGTTTTAATTTAAATTTAATGAAATTCGGAAAAGTCTAAGAAACGCAAACCACGCATTCGTGAATTTCAAAATGTCTAACATGTAAATATTAGAGAAAATAAATAATTTTATTTATATATAAAACAATGGCAATAAAATAATTAACAAGATATGAGAAAATCTGAGAAACGCTAACTATACATTCTTTAAAATGCCTTGATACTAAACTTAAATAGAAAGAAATGTCTGTATCAAAATTAATACAAATTAAATAATTTATAAAACACGGAAAAGTCTGAGCAACTTGACCGCGTACAAACGTTTGTACAAAAAAATATACAAACGCTACGTAAACAAAAATAATGATGGTAATAATACGGAACAGAAGATTGGCAAGCACTGACATTCGCAGCTAGCAGCTGGGAGAACTAGAGAACTGCGTTACCTATAAGGGCGCAAAGATAATATTTGCTATCTTTTTCTAATGTAAAGAAAACGAGCGAGAGAAAAAAGCATGCTATCTTAAGTTAAAGCGCCGCGGTAAAAAATAAATATTTCAAATCGAGGACGTACAAGACATATTTGTCATCTTTTCTAATATACTGAGAGTGAGTGAGAAAACAAACAATGAGAATTAACTTTATGCGTCGTGAATCGGTATAGGGGCGGAACTATCCATTTTGATGATCATGGACTTTGGACAGGCACATCGCGTAGCGCATGTGTATTTTCCAGATTGCCGACATCTAACAAAAAAAATCGAATTTAGGGAAAAATAGATCGACAAATTCATCTGATAGGGTCCAAAAATAGCTTCGAATAACAATATTTGATTTATAAGTACAATTTAATATGAAAACTTTCCAGAGGGACCACATTCTGCTCTAAAACTTCGACTTGCGGCGAATTTCGAATAAACGGGGTTTTACTGTATTTTCAAACTAAGCTAAATGTTTGTGCGATGAAAATAGGACTGACTTGATGGCCTCCTGGAATGAGGCTCAAACCCCTGACTACTAGATCACTACGACAATGTATGATGTAAACCACAAGTATGTCAAAATTGAAAGCTGATAATGTTCACACAATGATATTCCTCTCAAGTTTTTAATATTTCATAAGAAGTAGACAACATTAAATATATCTTATTTTTATTCTTGCTAAAATAGTGCAAAAAATTGTTGCGCATTATCTCAGAAAACGTGAAAAATTGAATGCCGAGTTAAACAAGTTTACTGAAATACCATCATATTCTTAAATAAGCTAAACAAATAATTGATGGAGTAGGTGAATTTATGTTGATACAAAAAAAATATGAGTAAAGCATCCATATTTTGAATCCTCTATCGTTTAGGAATAGATTGAATATAAATAATGATATAGATAAAAAATAAAGCATTTATTCTACAATCAAAAGACAAATAAATTATTGAATGACTATTTTTATAACAATTTGTTTTATTAATTTGAACAACAAAGTATTGATTTACTAATCCTACAAAATGAAGACAAACAGGCCATCTGTTAGTTAAAAATAATAATACATTGTCGTCAAAATAACATGCATACCTTTCACACTTAAAATATAAACTCATGACTAGTTTCATTTTTCACACAGCTATCACAGATATAACACAATACATGATTCAATATCTTGCAAAAAAAAAAACTATAATAATTATTTTTGTTTACTAGAATTAAACAGCATAGGTAACTTAATTTGTATTGCAATGTCCAACTTTTATTTAAAGCGGGTACATGAATACATTTGTAATTTAACATATTAAACCATATTACAATTAAGATAAACATAAACCTTCGGAAATCAACAAGTAAAGAAGCATATTAAAATCATATAAACTTGTAGTTTAATATTTATTATGTACAAATGCACCGAATATGTTTTGTTCTTATATAATTTTAGATCAAATTTAACACTGTTGACTTTTCAGTGTTTTTTAATCTTAATGTATGTTGTATGAAGCGTTTATCGCTAAAAATGGTATGTATTAACAACCAAATATTATAAATAATGGTCACTAGCACATGTTAGACGCACATTACAAACATAATTTTAACAAAGTTAATATACAAATTAAACATTTATATACTTAACCATTCATCAAATAACTTTGATGTCTCAATCACTGTCTGTTGCACAAAATTAAATTGCATATAAAAAACCTTTTTAAATATTCACACACTTATTTGGATATTTATTTCAAAATCTATATATTAACTATTATAATATCACAGAATTTTACAAAACTTTTACAACTTGCAGTGAAGTATTAACTAATATAATTTTCTGATGTTGGAACACGTATTTTATGTACTATATTGGTCACTTTTTTAAATGAGCTATCCTGATATTGTTATTGTACATATTGATTTTCAAGCGTGTATCCGCAAGCTCTGAACAGTTCAATATTTTCAGAGATGATTCTGAAGTGAATGCTGATTGTAAATATTTACATCAGTATCAATCAGGTTACACAGATGACAATAGAAAACCTTAAACAGCAAGTCTACAAGGAATGACAATTAAGTTTGTTATCTTTTTTTTCGATAGGATGGAAATTGAGCATCGAGAATTTGTTCCCGAAAAACAAATGATTACAAGCGCCAATGAAGCATGTCTGGCCCAAATTATTTGCAAACAAAAGCTAAATTTTACATCAGGACATAGTGCACATAGCCCTTGTCAAAATCGTATTATTGTGTTAGAACATTCACCCGATTTAGCCCCCTCTTAACTTTTTTCTATTTCTTATATAAGAGATACATGAAGGATTATCGTTAGAGGTCACGAGCAGGGGTGGAACGAATTAGGACACTTGCTCTAAAGAGCCTCGCAGAGAATGAGTTTGAATACTGCTTCCCCCAATGAAAAAAAACATTAAAGCAATTGCATTGCTTTAGGAGGCCACTATTTTGAAGAAGATCACGTACTGGATAACAAATATGTATATTCTGTAATAAATTTTTTATTAACTTAATTGTCAGTTCTCTTATGTAACATCTACATACTTTACTGTCTTATTTCTTAGCTTTTGCTAACCTGACCATTGTCATGACTATTCCAAATATCGCTTACTCGTTAAACATTAGTGCATTTTGAACAGTTGTGACTGTAAATTACCAGGTTAACTGAAGTGCAGACTGAAAAGAAAACCTTTGCCAGATATTATCTTTCAAAAGTGCATTACAATATCAACGAGCAATAATATGATTTATGCAAAATTTTATTATGGTTAGTCACAATTGGCTGTGATATTGTTTTACTTTTTCACTTACATATTTTTTCCTTAAGTCTGTTCAAGGGAATATTAGTTTATTATACAAAAATCGGTATGATCACAATTATTATTACTTTGTATAATTTAAATTTCTAAACAGTTCAAATAATAATATAAAAGACAATCACTGATAAAAAAATATAGTTTTCTTTCCTTATTCTATTATTCATGTTTGGTATTTTTCTTTTTCTAGTATCTTTTTACCATCGCGAGAATACATATTCATTCGTTTTTCATCAAAAAACTCTGATTTTTTCTTTTGTTTCCTATTCTTATCCCTAAATGTCCCAACATCTTCAGAAAACAGTTTTTCAAAAGTTGAGCACATTTCATCAACTTGTGTTCTTAAATTTTCATCAGGGTAAACCTGAAAAGTTAATCATGTTTAATTGTGTTCTACGGTATTCCATTATTGAATAAACAGAAAAGCTATCCAAATCATTTCTTTATCCTAGGACCAATCAGGCGTTAAGTTACTTTGTGCATAATTTTAATACACATTTAAATTATTAGTTATTTTTCTAACAAAAAGCACAGCTTATTGATAGTATGGCCAATTATGTCCATTCGACTTTGATATGTGAATTCGAACCATTAGACTCAGTCTATAGGAAGATCAAAATGAATTGATTCTTTTCCTGCACAATTTTGATTGAGAACAGTTGTTTATAATTCACTACAATTACAAAGAGATCGGGACACTTCCTATATGTTTTTTTATGAGAAGTTTTATTGTAGAATATTATAAATAGAAATAATATTAAGAATTCAGAAATAATTAATCATACCTTCAAGTATTCATACGCTTTATAAAATACAGACCGTATATCATGAGCTACTTGGTGAACATCTGTGTAAAATGAATTTTGTATTCGATCAGAGATATCAGATAACATTAAAGGATTCTTCACAACTTCAAAGAAATGGGGTGCCTGAAATATTATGTGCATATTATTGTCATAAATATATTTTTTTACTGTGGTTGACATACATTCAGCTTCATTTTCGGTGGGGTGGGATGTATTAATTTAGAGTAGCATCATAGGTAAATGTGAAAATGTATGTATTATTATTACTATTTAGTTTTACATTTTAGTTACATTATTATATGTATTGTTAATAATTGAAAAAGGACTTTGCATGAATTATTCCACTACATTTATAATTTAAACATCCACTGACCATCTGGTTTACAAGGTTGAATAACAGATATTCCTCCAGCACTCATAAATGCAATAATTACTAGTTGTAAGTGATAAATTGACTCAGATAACGCAATACACATATTTCTAAATGAACTCAAGTATGCATTAGTCATTATATCATAATTCAGAACTTGTATGGTCCTGTCTAAAATGCAAAAGTTAATTTTTTTTCATATTATTAACCTAAAAAAAATGTATGTAATATGTAAAAAGAAGGCGTACTTCTGTGAAACAAATTATTGTGAATTGTGCCTATGAGATTGATGCTGAATACTGACCTTGTTTATATCCAAACCAAACTCATTATCAGTTTTTTTATCAATTTTCCACAATGCTAATAAAATATTTTCCATCCTTTTCATTCCGCCACATGAAGAATTTTCATTCTTTTTCCTATTGGTACATTTCGTTGTTAAACTATTGTTTTTCTTTTTCAATTTTTTTACTGTGTCACACGAAGCATACTCCCTTTCTATATAGCAAGTTTCACCAGATATTGAAGCTTTAGATGTGCTTTGAAATGTCCCGCTTTTATTTGGCTCGCTCGCACATAAAATATTTTCACACGGTACATCCGTCGACAATTCCTTACAGAATAGGTCTTGACCGGATATTTTTTCCAGATTGCTATTGACTCCTTCAAAATTTAATGTGATTGACTTTGAACTAATTGATTTATCACTGTTGATATTGTTTACATCATCAACCATTCTTTTTAGTGGCTGGGTATTTTCTCCAAAAAATTCTTGCGACACTTTATTCCAACTAACACTATTCGCAAATAACGTTTGTTGCGTTTCATCGGAATCTTTGGATGTGTTATCGTTAAACTGATTTGTCGCTAGAGCTTCGTATAATCTTTGCGCATTTGTTTTCGATGCATCGGGAGTACTATACATAGTAGTTACTATTTTAGGCGCCATCTGTTTCGCCGCTTCCCATTCCTTGTCTGAGCATTTAAGATATCCTTCATTCAGTTTTGGAATTACCTTATTAAATCCCACTGCTGCTGTATATGTGCTTCCTAAATTTTGAATGTTTTCAATTGATTGTTTGTTTTTAAATAAATTATAAGAATTACAATCAAATAAAGGTTGGGAAAAAGAAGTAGTCGGAGTGTTAGAAAATGGCACACTCGACACTCTCGGCACTGTCGCCTTCGCCATTAGAGAATTGTGAACCGTCATAGTTTCTACAGTTCTAAAATCTGTATCAGATGAAGTCTCACATTGCTTTATTGGTACACTGTAGCTCCCCGGTTTCATGTACACTTTTGAAGTCTCATTTATCTCACCATCTGACTCAAAATTGCAAGGTGAATTGACATTGTTTGCAAATACTGTATTTTGAGTTGGAGAGAATGTACTCCTGTTCGGAAATGTTTCATTTTCATTATACTTCAAATCTTTACTACAAGCATTAGGGTTCTTATTATTTTCATTAGTCCAGTAATTAGTATCGTTTGTTGGAAAAGTTTCTCTGGTTTCATTTCGATTGAATAAATTTTCAGGCATTACAGTAACCGGTTCCACAGTGCTGGTTTTCTGTGACTCGTTACTTCCCATTAAAGTTTTTGAAAAATCTGCATGTTTCAAAACATTGCACGGTGTTTGTTGATATTTTATCATAAATTCTTTATTGTGCTGATGCAACCAACTTCCTACATTTTTCTGGGCGTTATTTACGTCCTTTGCCTCGTTGGTTTCAGTTTTAATAGCTAGTCTATTATTTGTGTCACAATCATTTCTGGACAGGGTTTCATTAAAAACAGTTTGCATTTGAGGAACATTAGAAACAGCCGGTCGGTGCACCCACTGGGGAAATACATTTCCGGACACTGGCATTCCCGGGGCTAAAAATGGTGTCGATGGTCCATATGTACCACCAGTTCCCCATTGGTTTAAAGGAACATTATAGGTTTGCTGGTTAACAGTGGGCACCTGCGCTGTCTGCTTTGTTGGTGGCTTTTGATTTTGATTATGCAAAGTGGAAAAATTTATTCCATTAGCGTTTTGTTTGTATCTTTGTTGTTCCGCTTGAAACCCGCTGTCTAATGCTTTAAATGTTTTGTAAATATGAATTAACATATTTTTTGTCGCAATCTGCCATTCCACAAAGCTTTCTCTTATTTGTGGATTGTAATACTTGTTCTCAATTCTTTTAAAACTTTCATGTTTTTCACAAAGCAGTTCTTTGATGCCTTTCCACCCGTCCAAAATGCGAACAAACGAAAAAATAAAATTCTTTATCACCCAAGGAATACCTTGCGAATGCAAATTTGCCACGGCTGAATCAGGTTTTTGAACGTTAGACCTAGTTTTCTCACAAATGGTTTGAATATTTTTAAAACAAGGCCTGTATTTATTTGCTATTGCAATGTTTTCCGCAACAGTACAAGCTTCGACGGCCAATTGTATTATTTGTATCGGAACTAAGTCGTCATATATGGCAGGACCTGTTCTGGACGATGATTCACCAGAAAACGATTCTAATTTGTTTTTTTTGTGACAAGAACATTTTGTGCACAAATGTTCATGATTTTTTCGGATTTCTTGTGATAATATTTCTGTTGTTTGTTGCTGTTCTGTTGAGATATTACACAATTCTGACACCATTCTTTCTCCTTCTGCTAAAAAATCTAAACTTGAAGATGAATTTGAATGTTGTAAGCCTTTTTTAGTCTTCTCTTCAGATATTTCATTTACCGTGTTAGATTTTATTATAATTTTTCCCATCTGCTCCATTTTGGGTGACTTCATATAGGAAGATAATATATTGTATTGGTTGTTAGATTTCACAATTTTTCTCTGCAATCCTGAGAGATGAGAAATAGAGTCAGTGGCGTGTTCCGAAATATTTGTATTGTGAGCATAATTCAATGACATTTCTTTCATTGAAGCATTTGTAGATACATACATTGCCAAATTTGTTGAAAATTGCCTGAAAATAATTAATGTTATTTATCAAATTTAACATTATTTCTACTTTTTATATCAGTAAAGAAACTATTAAATCTGAACACCTACAAAATAATGCTTTCCATTTAGGTTATATGTATATAGTATGGATTTAATTTTGCAATACACACAGCTTTATATATATCTTTTTCTCATTAAATTATTATATTTCAATTGACAAATTATTGTTTACTTTATTTTTTGTAATTCTAAAGGTCGAAAGTTATAAACTGCAAAGGTTGCATAAGGTTATAAACTGCAAAGATATGGTGTATGCGTTATATTTTCTTCTCTAAAGGACCAGTTACAACGTGTTCTTACTTGTGTTGGTGCGATGTATCAGTGTCACTGGTTGTGTATGATGTGGAACCCATAATTCTCATTGTTTCAATTTCGGTATTCTTTTGATTTGATAAAAAATCTGCATAAAAAGTTATTGATTATTATTTTATACACAGCGGCTACAGATATTTTCTGAATCAAAAAAATTTACCAAACACATAAATATGTATTCTCAACATTTTATTTAAAATACAAATTACAATAGGGTAAGTTTTTAAAAGGCAAAAGGTGTATTTTAAATCAAACACCATTTTTATCACTTATACTATAAAAAATTTCACTGAATTGTGATTTCATTAGAAACAGAAGAACGATTATATCAAAATTGTTTACTTATTTTTTATAAAAAAAATATTTGTACTTCAAGAAAAATCCGTTGTTAGCTTAATCAGATGTTGACTGGGATATAATATTACAGTATTAACCGAGCTACTTGACAAGTACAAATAATATAATTGTAAATCTTTTCATTTTAGCAAAATATTTCAAACCAGAAATGTTGAGAAAAATATTTTTCAAATAGATTTATCAAGGTTTATTTTTTTAAATATACATATGTTAAATGGATATCAATCATTAATATACATGGGTAATGTTTATTTAACAGAAAAAAAAATATTATTATTGAAAGTTATTAAAGATTTTCAAATCGTGTCCACAAATCAATTTTCAAATTGTATTTTCGGCTTGCATCACTATCAGTCAGCACACCCCTAAGACTTTCTGTCCTACAAACGTTATGTCATAATAGCGAGGGCCTATGGACATGTTTTACAGTACGCACACTGATGACTACATAACTCTATAGATCTCCAACAGATAGTCGTAGATGTACGCTAGCTTTAATTAAAATATTCCAACAACATAAGCAGTCTTGTATTTAAAATATAAGAATTAATTCTACTATTATTATTTTTAACTAAACCTGTGTCTGTTTGTATGTCCATTATGTTGCTTAGAGACATTGCAGTAGAACCACTTGATATATTTTGTATATTGACATTTTCGCCAGACATCTTTAAATAAAATATCATAATTTTTTTAAATATTGGTAATTATTTTCACATAAATTCTAATTCTAAATGAATAACAATAACGAGGCAAAATCTGTAAATTCACAACCCTGATATCACAAAACAGGCCAGTGGTGCATTGGTGCCTAAAGGTACGCGCCCCGCAATACTTTTGGTAATGATTTTTTCCAGCACAAATGTTGACTAATAATTTTTAAAATCCACCGCAGCAAGAAAAGTAATAATAAAGTATAAAAGTAATTTCTCACATGTATTACGTGAACGTCTGAAAACATTATTGTTGTATGCAGTAGTACCTCGTTAATATTAATAATCGATAATCGCCTCAAGACATCACAAGGATATTTTTTTCATTTGCATTTTAATATCCATAATAATATTAAATAATACCTATGTATTTTGTCAAAGACTCTGTATGTAAAAAGTGTCACGAAAGTACATTAAAAATATAACGTTAGAAATAGTGTGTTAGTAAATTTGGTAACTTTTTATTAGGATACGCAGATGGGCTGTAATAAATAAGACTATTATTACTGATATTTAGTATCTTCATGCTCTCCAAATATGTCGGAAAAAACATATGCAGGGGTGGTAGGATACACACGTCTGAGACACAATGCATTTATTTTTTATTTCTGTATACGCGTAAAAAATGAAAGTGTACCATTATAATTTATATAGGAAAAACGGCACGTAATTTTTATACTGTGTAGAATAAAAGAACACTTAGGGTGCCTTGAGAATAATAACTTCTCAGAATTTTCCAACCATCGTTTAGAGACAGGCTACAATTTAGTAAAAGAAAACAGCATTGAAATTTTACACATTAATAATAAAGGCCTTAGATTGGATAATTTGGAAATCAGAAAATCACTTAACACTAAGTCCTAATAAAACAACCCGCTATTTAATATATTCCCTATACCAATGCCCCCCTATCATCCGACTCCCCATTCTTACCAAGACTCGCCCACACCCTGTAATGGATGCCGTTTTAATTGTATGGAATAGTTCAGCTGTACGCCAGTCCTAAAGAAGATACGTCAGTATCAAAAACGGTTGACGTAAAAACAACACAGTGGTTTAAACAAAGTTATATATAAATACAATTTAAAATTATCTCTAGTCACAAAATTAACGCTACAAACATCAACAATATAAAGTGTACCAATTTTATTCTTACTTTTTAATGAATACACGTGTATCTTCTATACTCTTTGTATACAATATCTACGTTTACAGAGGGCTTCTTCCATTTTCCATATGGGCCCACTGGTGTTTGCATATTATAGATAATAAGAATGTTAATCACACTGGGTGTGTGCCAAAATTGACCTAAGATGACCAAATAAAGTTGTTTTCCAGCGCTAACAATTTTTAAAACTTATTTCTTGATAAATTTCACTGCAGAATGCGTGTAGTTCTTATTGGGACACCATCGGCCACGGGCAGAGCCGATGCGTCCGAACATGCAGGCGGAAATTTGAATCATCTTATATATATATATATATATACGATTAAATATGCCTAATATGTACACGGCATAGTATTTGACGTAAAGAAATCATCGACGTAAAAGTAGTTGCACTTCCAGTAATATTTATGGGGCTGATACCTAATGTTTAATATATATATATCAATTACGACATTATATCAAACGTAACCCCAAATTGTCAATTTATATGAATTTAATTGTTTGGAATTATGGCGACAAAGAGCCCGCGAGATTTTGTCCACATTACCTATTTATCTACCTATCAACCTATGTTTTACGGTTAAACAAAAAAATTCCGACAGATTGCCAAAGGTAATATCCTGACTCCAGCCCCGTAAATATTACTGGAAGTGACTATTTTTACGTCGATGATTTCTTTACGTCAAATTTTAAGTCAAATATTATACCGTATACATATTAAGTATATTTGTTTGGAAATAAAATGACAAACGACAGGGTGCAATTTTTGAGAGCGTCAGAAATAATTATATTATAAATCGTGCAATAAACGAAGATGGAAAAACAATTATTTAATATTCTTACATATGTAGCGATCAGAATTCATATTCACCGCCATCTCAGTCGGCATCGACGCTAGCGACAGCGTTGCCGGCTGCTGGTACAAGTCTGGTTCAATCATTAATCGCCAAGCAGTCTCTCCAGTTTCATCGTTTCGCAACGGCGGTCTCGCCAGCCCGCGCGCGCCGAGCAAGACCGCCAACTCGCTTCATTTCATTTCATAATACACGTGCACCTTCTACATCTTCATTCATTTATATCTGTCTTCCTTGTTTTTATCATACTGTCATAATAAACGTCAACACATAAACAACATTTCTTTCATTTAACCACCGCCCTAACCCCCAAACATATAAAGAAAACAAATTATATTTATTTCATAATTTTCGCAGCTTTATCAGAAAAGCGACTTTTTTTGCAACATCTAAACGTGTGTTGCGCTTTTCGAACAATATTGTAATTTAAAGACTTCGAAATCAAAATCATTTGATCGAGACATGTAATATCTTATACTAGAAATAACTCTTTGACAATATGATGAGATTTTTTTATTATTATTAGTTAATTTATTTAAATCAAAAAACACAAATGAAAATTATTTTTCTCTGTTTGACGCTATAACCGCATACTTACAAATGATTGAATTAATATCATACCTTGTTTGTTTTGTATCGCTACTACGACAATATGTCAATATAATATAGTTAGTTAGTAATTGCAGAAGACAGCTCTATATTTGTGTTTATGAAATATCTAGCAATAGTATATGTGGGAAGGTTGGTTGGTGTTCTGGTGAAAACCATTTTTATCCGAACATGTTTGTTCTCATCGGGGAGAAGCCACCGAGAGCAAGAATGAGTTAGCACGGTTAGCACGGTTAGTGAAAGGTGAGAGTCGGGATGTGCATCTGCGGTCCGGTCGGTTTGGGTACTGGTCGCCGATTGTTTCGCCGACCGCTTCCTCTGCTGCATGTGTTGGTGCACGTGTGTCATGCCCGCCGGGCGGCGCAGTCCGGCCTTCCTCAAACGTTTCCGCTTTGCACGCGTGAGATGGTGCAATACCAAAAATTGACAGAACGAGAAACATCTGGACACATATATATTTATTATCAATCGAATTATCAATGTAGTAACAGTGGAAAAATATGTTTTTCACAAAATAAACTTTTGAAATGTCCGTTGGGTGGTACACAGATGAAACTCCTCCTCGCCCTCGAATCTAGGAAATTTGGTGGCAAACGTCCGTATACCCCACTTGGTCATTCTATTCTGCGTACAAAATACAATGCACAGCAAACGACAGCTCGCTCCGCGCTCAGCTTTATTTTACGCGAGCTTCGAAACAACAGTTTCATACGTGTTACAGCTACGTTAAAAATCAAAATATCGCGATCTTAATCGTAAGTCCGGTGTTCTGTTAAATTTGTAATTGTCTTGTGTTGCCTCTGCGTTACCTTAAAACCGGCAAAAACCTCCAAAATCGATAAAACAAAGTATAGAAAACGGTGTCCATTATTATGTTCTGTACCCTTCAAGAAATAACATGGGTGATAAATGAAACAAACTGCGGCAACTGCTTATCTCAGACACATGTCCCCCCCATTCCCCGCCACCATCACGCATTTTTTTACCTTACCTTACAAAATGTTACACATTTTCTTAACGCGCTTTTTAAATCACTTTCGTGACCTGAGAAGCCTCTTAAAAAAACCCTGTTGATTCTATTATAATCGTCAGAAAGAGTCGACAAAAGAATGTTTTTTTGGTACAGATATATAATTAGCTTGACATTTACATTACACATTTACATACAGGTGCTGGTTATTGTGTTCGGTGGATATTAGAATCAGCCGGTTATTATGTTCAATTTTCACGAAACTTACTCAAACATGAAAAACATATCTGCCTATTTTTCGCCGCTTTTTAGACATAGTTTATCGGTTTATTAGAATCAAGATATTCATAAATAACTCGTATTTCTAAGTACATTTAGTGGTGAAGTAACGAGCAACAAACAATTAAAACATTTAACTACCTAATTTGGAGTTACGCAAGGAATAGCTCGTGTGATTCCCTGCGGTATGTAGCCAGTAATTAAACACATCAATCTCGAATTCAAGCGTCGGACAGCCGCTTTCTATTCTTTATAATTGTATGTTTAATATTGCCCTGACCTTGGTCAAACGCACTACATTATTTTATCAGAACTCATCGGTCGCGTCAGCTGTCGTCGGACGTGTTCAGTTTTTTTTTTTTTACAATTTGGAACAGTAATCTCAAAAATATAAAGAGTTGAAAATCAATTTAATTTGTAATTAACGAAAATTAGTGACTATTTTAAATGGACGATTGTAAAATGATTTTGGTATTGTATTTGTTCTGTGGCTAGCTACATAGCTAACTAGCCCTCCGCCATAAGAACTAGTGCATCAGAGACATTATTTAAGAAGAAACTAAAAACGCACCTTTTCAAAAATGAATTTCCATAAGTGAAAATAACAATCTTTAATTTTAAAAAACAAGGATAATTGTAATATAATTTATTTATTGGGTAACAAACAGTTTATGTGCAAAGTGCCCTTGAGGTGAAAACTTTTACGAAAATGGCGCTATACAAATTATCCAATATTATTATTATTAACCAACTTATCATCACGCCGTTTCTCCGCAGGGCTAGGCAGAGAGAATAGAACATCACACTCTTCTGTCTTGGCACGTCACTCTTAGTTCGTCAACTTTCATACATCTTCTCACGCACGTTCTTCGGTTGTTGAAGCTTTTAACAGGGTCTTCTTCCAATATCTGGTTTATCTGATTACGAAGTTATTATTACGAATTATGAAGTTGTAATTATTCAGAACATAGGTCTGTGATATTTTAAATATGAATTAAATATATTAATTAAAAAGATATACATATAAAATCAATTTTATCGAAAAATATTGTTGTTGCGCCACCGGGATTCGAACCTGGATCCCTTTCCTAACCGGGGAAGGTGCATTATCCAACTATGCTACCAACTACCAACTAAAATAAGGTAGATGGCTCTTTCAAATAATGGAACGATTTAATGTATTAATATCAAAAAGGTAACATATGAGTTCGAAAATTGTCGCTAAAAATATTGTCGCTGTAGCATAGTTGGATGATGCACCTTCGCCGGTTATGAAAGAGATCCAGGTTCGAATCCCGGTGGCGCAACAACAATATTTTTCGATAAAATTGATTTTATATGTATATCTTTCTAATTAATATATTTAATTCATATTTACTTTCGTTCTATTCAGTGTGATTACAATACGTGATACATTTGTGAGTCAGCTGGTAAGAGTCGCTGTATATAATTTTCCCATCCATTAATGTTTGAATAAAAACTCACATTTCTACGGTAAAATCGAATTTCCGACAGAGCTTGATTTTACCTACAATTATTTTGCTGACAATTGTTTACTATTCAAGCCCCCCCCCCCACCCTCGCCCCTCTCACCTTGCGAACTTGTGACCTACTTCAGAATGAGAATCACCTTGGGACTTCTAAATCGGGTCAATCCGGGGCAACTTGTATCAGGAACACAGAAACGCAAAGAGATCGCCGGAACGGAAATAGGCGAGGGGGGGCGACGAGTGCGGTTGCAGGGATAGACAGAAGGGAGGGAGGCGCGACTCTCGCGGTGCGGGGAGAGTGGGGGCGTTCCGCGGAAAATGGACGGTGTGAGAATGAAATACCAGGCGTACATAAAAAGTCAAAACAGACACTTGAAATACTCCAATATGAATTATAAGTCACTTCAGATACGATCGGTAGATATTTTAAATGTATTTATTTCCGTCGCCTTACCCATTTATATATAAATAGGGTTTTTTTACGATTGCAATTGAAAATTTAATGTTTTATAATTGTAATATCTATTTCAGAAAAACCGAACACGGAACGTGCCCCATTGAGTGGAAAAATCCAACATTAAAAAAAAATGTATTGAAGTCTTTACCAATGTACTCGTAAATATGGATTTCTTATAAAAAAAATCAATTAGCTTCCTTTTATATTTTAACAAATATATTTACATTTTTCAGGGAAACTGTTACAACTGCTGCGAAGCTAATTATGTGATTTCTTAACATACGTTTGTTTTACATATATATGTATCTATGTATATATATATACAGACACGCAGGTCAGATGCAAACGATTTTATCATTAGATTTTTTTTAATACATTACTTACTTCGCCATCACGCCGTTTCCCCGCGGGGGTAGGCAAAGAGGATAAAGCGCCACACTTCTCTGTCCTGACACATAATTCTCGCCTCATCCACATTCACATTGTCGAGACTTCTGACAGAACCGTCCTCCATTATATGGTTTACCTAGTCGTGCCAAGTCTTCCGCGGACGTCCTCTACTTTGGTGCCATCAACACTTGCGTCATATATTTTCTTACCATTCTCTCCTCATTCATCCGTTCCATATGACCAAACCACCTAAGTGATCCTTTCTTAATCTTACTCACTATACTAATATCAGCTTTGCATTCTTTACTCTATCAGAAATAGATTTGCCACATATACGCCTAAGTGATCTCATTTCCACTGCATACAGTCTACTTTCGTTCCTCTTCCACCAGCTCCAGGCCTCACTTCCATACATCAGTGTCGGTACCAGGACTCCATTGTGTACCGCTAGTCTTTCCTCGGTTGACAAATTCCAGTTAGATATAATTCCATTCAAAGCGCCGTTCATTCATTACCTACAAGCATTTTGCACGGTGTATTGCTTTCCTTCTTCTCGAATACCTACACTGTCGACTTGTTAACATTCATCATGAGGTCGCTTTCCTTGCATACATCGTACATTCTACTCACTAGACTCTGTAGTTCTTGTTCACTATTCGCCATTAGTACTGCATCATCGGCGTACAATAAACAGCATACAATCAAATCGCCCATTTTTGCTCCCACATTCGTACCTGCCATCAGATACTCAAACTATGCCACTAGACTATTCATCTTTCCGTTTTAAAGAAAATATCTCAGTTTATTAACGTTTTATTAAGTTTATTATGAAGTGACCTAGGACCGTCATCATATTTATTTGTATACATTAGTGACGATACAGCGCGGTCAACATTTCACACACTTGTGCAACAGTAAAAGTATTTACTATTCGAAAATTACATTTTTGTGTAAACAAAACGTACTTTTTGCATTAATGCATATTGCATTGTCAGCGTTTAAATTTTCCTTCCAATCGAGTCATATTTTTAAAAAAAAGTCGCGGAGCTCTTTGATTGCGTGAGTGGCACCTGTTAGCCCATTAGTTCATGTCTGTTTATTTGGTTGTCTGTGGAAATACAACATATTACAGAGAGTCTTATAACACATTTTTTTCAGAAAATTTCAATACATCTTCTTCGATCGTGATCAGGATAACTCAAAACCACGTTAATTCGCGTAGTTCTTTTCATATTTCGATCTAACTCTTCTGAATACATTGACCATGTAAAATCTCGGCTAGCCAGCCTTATCCGCCATCTAGCGGTCATTCGGGAACTTAAAAATACGTAACGAAATTTGGACCTAAGGAATTAAAAAAGAACGCTCTTATATACCGAAAGGGATTTTTTTGTATAATGTTTTAGGCTAGATGGGTGGTTCTAAATTAAACGATATCATATTATTAAAATATGTCTAAATTATCACGCATTACAAAAGTGCACGAATATAATAAAACAATTGATACTCACGTTTTAACATACGTCAATAATTTAAATCGAAATTACTCAAATTTTTACCATTTGTTTATTAGTCAGATTGATAGTCACGTTACTTGTATTGTATTGATGGAGCTGAAACAATACACGAAGACAAGGTTTATATTCATTTACTTCAATAATTTAAAAAATATTAATTATTTTATAATGTTTTACTTTACCTTTTGTCTTTAACCTTTCCGAAACCATGCGAGTAACATAGTTCTACAGTCCCAATTAAAACTGTAATATTTCGGTTAATATGCGCAATATAAAATTCATATTTTAATTAATTCTAAGGAAAATCATTATGCTTAGAACTGACTAGTGAAAAACCAGTTGTGTAATGAGTGAATCCTACAAAAATAATTATTTTTCAATTCAGTCAGTTGTAAAATTAATATGCTGGGAAAAATACAATTTGTAGTAAGATGAATAGAGATTGTGCATTGATTTCACAATAGAAATAATAACAAAAGCACTTTCTCACTAGTTTAATGAAGAGATAAGAAATAAGGTAGTATTGTATAGGACTTGACGAACGCTCCGAACTATATTAGGATTTTGATAACATTTTCGTAATTAATACTCAATACTTAGAGTAAGTTTATAAGATTAATAATTTTAAAAGCCATTTAAACTAATAAAAGCTTTCTTCACATTTAAAATGTTGAAAATTTCTTACGGTAACACGAGTTGACAGCACGGCAGCATATAGGTATTTTATATCACGGTATGGTAAAGGTTAACGAAACACGTGTCACATCAATATTCGTACTATTTTCAAACGAAGCTATACGCTTGTGCTGTGAAAATTGAATTAACTCGGTCGTCACCTGGAACGAGGCTCGAACCTCCGACCGCTATTTCACTAGGTGAGTATCTTAACAACTAGATGTTTCATTATTAATTTGTGAAATCTACGTAGAATATTATATTTTATATGCTGCAGGTCGGGCAGTCAAATCTTTTCAATTTTCAGTAAATAAATAAAATTGAATAAATAGTTAACATACAACACCCCTTACAATTCGTGTATTTTTAAGATACGAATCTTGATCTCGATCCTTTCTTCCAGCAGCCTCACCACGTGGCCGACATGGATCCTCCCTAACATCCCCCCATTCACTTATAACGTATTGTCATTGTAAAGCAGGGGTGTAATAATGAAGAGCTGTATACGGCGTAATGCAACCGATGCGGTGCCATTAAGGCCTAACCGATGCGGTGCCCAAAAGTCCGCACCCTATGAAACTTTTATAAATCCTTTTCCATCGCTTATAAATACAAATAATTTTAAAAATCCACCACAATAAGAAATGGAATTATAACACTTAAAACATAATTTCTCGCATGTATTATAAAAATTATGCATGTGAGAAATCATTACGCAAAGCTTTTCTTAGTTACGAGTGCCTATAAAGGCTTAAAAACAAATTTGCGTTACTGTTTATTGGGGCACTATAAAGGTCCCTGTCCATGGATGAGATCTCTCTCAGAGATTCGATTCGAGACGAGATAAACAACGGTAAAGAGTTCAGTGTGAAGTGATTTATTAATCATCAGCCATATGATGTTTAGTGTGCGGATTAGAATGACGCATCCAAGTACACGCGCACCTTTAGCGACTCTCAGAGATCATCGTGAATACGGGCCTTAAAGATTCGTATGAAACTCTCTACTATCCCTTGTGCGAACTCGAGAACTCGAACTCGAACTCTCTGAGAGAAATCTTACATTATTTTAATGACCTAGCGTGGTGGACACGCTAGGTCATTAAAAACGCTAGGTAATTAGTAAATGAACACGTATATACGAATGAAAAAATCTTATTTTTTGAAGAGGGCCAATTAAAGGCCTTTTTTTCAATTTTCCATTTGAGTCAATTTTCTTGTTACGTAACTGGCTGTATGCGTTTACAAAATAAATATAACAAATGAGAATATTCTAACTCGTCCAAAAAGTACAAAACAAAATTAGAAGAAAGTATAAAAGTTTATCGACACCAAACACTGGTCGAAATTACGGAAGAAATTCTTGAATTTATAATTTTTGTACAACTTTTGCATATTTTAAAAAATGCTTTCATTATTTAAAAAAAATCTAATATCTCATAAAAATATTGTAATTTATATTTTCATACATAATTTATATTTTCATAAATTGAGAATGATTCGCGAGCGGAATAAGAAATGGCAGTAAAAGTGTCTTCGTACCTTGAAATCATTTTGCTTCCAATTAAATAAAACAATTCTTCCATTAATCCTGAGCCATGATTACGAAGCGAATGGATTTCTAAATTCAGATTATATTTTCCAAAGCTGCTCCGATGCGTTCCGACTGGGATTAAAATATTAAATAATACCTTTTCGCGAAAACTGCCCGTTTCACGATTTTTCTGTGCTTGCCAACGGATTCGAGTTAAATAATTGAACTTTGATTTTCGTTCGCTGTTTGGTTCCATTTTCGTTTCAATTTTGGGCGCGCTTTTTCATGCGTGTTTTGAAAAATCAATCTTTTTTTCTATGGCATTTGGGTCCAATTCTTTTTCATTGTTTTAATTATAACTGCTCGTAGCCCAATAGTTCGCACCTAGAGATGTGTTCATGCGCGCGGGTCCTTTGACCCGGTACTCTGATTGCCAAGAGGTCCAAGTCCAATGCGCTCATATAGAATTGCTGGGTGGCGTTAGCGTGATTGTTTTGGGTTCATAAAGATCTAATATCCGCTGAATTATATAAATGAAGTGTTGAAAATTTTCTTGCATCATAAAATGCCGGTTGTCGTAATTTTGTGGATCTTTCATTACACGTCCGAGAAATAGAAAACTATTTTTATATTTAAATACTTATTATTCTTTATTCATTCGAACCGTAACCATTAGACCATTTTTCTATAGATTCGTGTCGCCTTACTATTGTTGAACCCTTGACGTTGTGTCTATAAATGGCGCTTAGAAGCCTTAACACATCGGAAGGTATAATGATGTATATGTCATTTAATTATTAAGTAGAACACATTCTTATTGTGAAGTTGTAATTATTCTAAATACTGATTAAATGTATTAATTAGAAAGATATACATATAAAATCAATTTTATCGAAAAATATTGTTATTGCTACCGGAATTTTAATCTGGATCTCTTTCCAATCCGGGGAAGGTGCAATATGTCCAAAATTGAATAAAAGTGAATTGTTAATTATGGCGTCTGCTATCGGTTTACTCAAAGGTATTTGAGATTTCGTAAGAATAAAGTAGATGGCTTTCAAATAATGGAAAGATAGATGTATTAATTTGACAAGTGTTACATATGGATTCGAAAATTTGTCGTCAAAATTACTATCGCTGTAGCATAGTTGGTTAATGCAAGAAAAGAGATCCAGGTTCGAATCCCGGTAGCATCAACAATATTTTTCGATAAAATTGATTTTATATGTATATCTTTCTAATTAATAAATCAGTATTTAAGACATTTAATTACCTACTAAAAACCATTTTCAGTTGAAAATAGTGGTTAACGCGACGCTCGAACGGTGAGCGACACGACGCTCGAACGGTGAGCGACACGACGCTCGAACGGTGAGCGACACGACGCTCGAACGGTGAGCGACACGGCGCTCGAACGGTGAGCGACACGACGCTCGAACGGTGAGCGACACGACGCTCGAACGGTGAGCGACACGACGCTCGAACGGTGAGCGACACGGCACTTTCATGTTCACTGCAGCACCTTTCAAAATGTAAGTACCGTTTTTTTACAATTTTACAGCGTGCCTTTTCAAAATTGCACATATGTATTAGGTAGATTTCGATACTATCTATTGCAGAGGGTCTCATGAAACTTGTAAACGTAACATAAACATAAACAAACTTAAAACGCATTAGAGTATGATTGAAAATATACAAAATAATCTCTTTGAAACTGAAAGCACTGTTTCCAATGATACTTCAAACCTGATACTCCAGTTTTATGGAAGGATTCGTCAAGGTATTCAAAATACTGCTCCACGGCCATTATTCGCGTCAAATTTTTGTAAGTTTAGGGAAATGGTGAAAGGCAAATAACTTAATTTAATTTTTTATTTCAGCATATGGAATTCGTTGTTTCCAGTGTAACAATAACAATAACTCGGCGTGTACAAATCTGGAGCTTGTTGCGAGTAACCCCCTCTACCCAATGCCCTGTGTGGGGAATTTTGATGGAAAAGAAACCATTATTTCGAAAGATTGTAATCGGAAGTAAGTATTGTAACATTAATAATTAATTAAGAAGAACACATTATTATTGTGATGTTACAGTTTTTTCAGAACATACGTAGTTCTGTGGTATTTTGATATTCATGATTATGCATCAACCTAATATTAAATCGTTTTAAGAATATGTCTGATTGGATTTGTTTATGTGTATTTGTTTAGTTAGGTCGCACCTACTGTGGAAAACGATTCATTTTCTTAGCTTCCCTAATTTTGTTTTTACTTATTTCCCAAATCCTGACTCATTGTTTCATGTACAGTTATTGATCGGTGTCTCGTTTTTATCACCTCTCTTGCTTCCAACTGTATTGGTCGTGAAAGTTTATTGTCTTATTTAATTTTTAGTATTTAGAATGTTAATTGAAGAAATCAATTGTAAAATATTATTTAATAATATATTTAAATACACTGAATAATTATTTATTTATTTTTCGCGTTAATTTGAATACTTACTACGGTCCGTGGACGAATTTTTGTCTTGATAACAGTGTATCTGTGTATTCACGGAAAGCAACGGAAATTGTCGATATACATTTTTGGGGGTTAGGACGGTGGTTAAATGTGATTGGCGTGCGTTGAGGTGTTTATTGTCGGTATGATAAAAACAAGGAAGACACAGAATTAATACAGTGGATGAATGAAGATGTAGAAGGTGCACGTGTCTTATGAAATTAAATGAAGCGAGTTGGCGGTCTTGCTCGGCGAGCGCGAGCCGGCAAGACCGCCGTTGTGAAACGATGAAACTGGCGGTGAAAATCGAGCCAGGCTTGTAGCAGCAGCCGACAGCGCTGTCGCTAGCGTCGATGCCGACTGAGATGGCGGTGGATTTGAATTCCGATCGCTACACATTTATCGGTTCAGTCTATTCTGCATAAGAAATGCAACAGCCGACATTAAACTCACCACCATTCTTCGCGTGATAAATTTTGAGGGAAAAATTGTGGACCCAACGAGGACCTATAACAAATCTAAATTAATAACATCGCGACATAACTAATAAATCTATGCCAGAAATTTCTGCAAGGTTGTGATAACATGAACTTATTTAATACAAAATACAATACTGATCGACTTTGATTCTCTGTTCTGAACATATTATTGAAAAATTAAATGGTATTGCCCTGTTCATGCCACTTCTCCCCTACTGGATGGTGAATTATGATTTTTTTTAATAAGTGGATACTCTATAAAATACAAAACATAACATTTTCTTACAGAGAAGAATAATTTTAAAACTCTTTGAAATTTTATTATTTTTCTTTCAATAATTCTCATCGTGGTTGACGTGATACTGGTTGATAATATACACATTCGTAAGAATTATAAAATATCTAAAACGTGAAATAAGAATATGTTATGTGATACAAAAAGATAATATGCTATTTTGTAATTTCAGCTACAATTTTCATCACATTCTTTTTTTTTTTTCAATTCCTTAGTCTACGATACTCTGAGTACTCTACATGCGGCTAGACCGCCAAATCTACTGCTACAAGTGAATCAGCGCTGATCGCTTTGACACTTTTACTAACTACCTTATTGTAATGAACATCATAAGTGTTTTATATTAATACATGAATTGGAAGGGTAAAAAATTGTGATAAAAAACCCTTTAAACAATTTACTGGAAGTTAACTTAGGCGCGACACTTTATGTACAGTGCAGCCTTATTCTAACATAATACTTACAATGTAACTAAAATAAATTACAACTACACTTAAGAATATTGTTTTATTGTTACAGAGAGTTGTTATTGGAGAGTTCAGTCGACGCTGTCCGCTTCTGTGAGCATCTCAGTCCCGAGGATCGAGCGCGTTACTTCGCTTCAGGAAATAGTGCCTGGGCAATCTATGTTTGTATCTGAAAGTCATATCGTCACATTCTTCTCACAACGTATGTGTTAAATAGTATTTTACTTGAAATGTAGACAAATTCGCTGCGGCTAAAGATCTTGCTGTGAACCTAGAAGGGAAAGTCCTTCGCGTCGCTACTTCTGTCATTGAATACATAAATAAATCAATATGAATTAAATATCTATTTTGGTATGGAATTGTAAACTCGCTGATCTTGAACTGATTGCTTCAACGAGGTTTATGAACACGAATTTCTTTGACTTATGAGGTTATTAATGTTTTAATTTAATTTAATGAATTGATAATTCTGGCGTCTGCTATCAGTTTACTCAAAGGTATTTGAGATTCTGTAAAAATAAGGTAGATGGCTCTTTCAAATAATGGAACGATTAAATGTATTAATATCAAAAAGGAACATATGAGTTCGAAAATTGTCGCTAAAAATATTGTCGCTGTAGCATAGTTGGATAATTAATAACCTTGCCCGGTTAGGAAAGAGGTCCAGGTTCGAATCCCGGCGGCGCAACAACAATATTTTTCGATAAAATTGATTTTATATGTATATCTTTCTAATTAATATATTTAATTCATATTTAATCACTTCTATGTGTATTTTAACATCTTCAAATACCCGAGTGTCCTGTGCCATAGTAAAATAAGACTAGCAGAAAGCAATCGGCTTCTTTAATTGTTAAAATCTAAAAACAGATTAATGGCCGGTTGTCTAATCAGTAGTAACTTTTTACTAACGCCAGTAGTAAAAATCCTTTGCGGGTTGTTGATAAATAAAATTTACTACTGTCGTAGCATAGATGGAGACGTCTATAGGCACGACGAATAATCATGAAATATGATTTATTTTATGCGTTGTCCAACGTTCGAAATCTGTCACTTTGGTGGTGAAATTTTTTAGTATTATGTGCTAATGTATACATTAATATATTAAACAACGAGATCATTATCGGACGGACTCTCATCACTAAAATAGCGGAATATTGAATGATTAATTGTCGTACACTGCAACTGCCCATCTCGATACAGAATTTCTCTAGTGAGACGGGCACAGTCCAAACTGATCTGTACATAGTATTATATAGTTACTAATAATAAATAAAAATAAAATAACTTTCGAAGTGTCAATGTCTCAGATGGCTTTTGAAACGACTGTGAATAGTCCGCCATATTTAACTATCGATTCTTGCTTTTACTATCGGATATCGGAGAGTAAAATGAGTTTACTACGGGATGTACTTTCGAAAAGTAAATATTATTTACTAACGATCAAACAACGATGATCATGAAGATGTAGAAGGTGCACGCGTCTTATGAAATGAAATGAAGTGAGTTGGCGGGCTTGCTCGGCGAGCGCGAGCCGGCAAGACCGCCGTTGTGAAACGATGAAACTGGAGAGACTGCCTGGCGGTGAATGCTCGAGCCAGGCTTGTAGCAGCAGCCGGCAGCGCTGTCGCTAGCGTCGATGCCGACTGAGATGGCGGTGAATTTGAATTCCGATCGCTACATATGTATTATCAGCAGTGGCGTAACTCTAAAAATTGGGCAAATAAAGCCCAATGCAGAATGAAAAAAGGCATTGAGGCCCAGTGTAAAATGAAAGATCCCCCTGATTAATATTGTACGTACATTTTATCCATAAAATACTAGAACAAAATTAATCTATTGTCTCCTATTTCACACTTCCATGGGAAAAAAAAATATTTTTTAGACATTTATGTGCTCGCACAATTGAAAAAAAATCTTACTTTACTAAAGTATACGGGGATTTTCGCTTTTCGGAGATAGTCTGCTCTCGAACCCGACGTGTTAGCGGGGCACTAATATAATGTTATAATTCCACATCTTGCTGGATTTTAAAAATCATTAATCCGTATTAGCGCTGGGAAAAAACTCGGTACTCACAAAATATCCAATACTTTGACTATGTACTGCATTGGCTGTATTGGAGTAGTCACGCCACTGATTATCAGACAGTCGCTGAATAAATATATATTTTATATTTAATTTAATTGAAATCTAAAATCACGCAAATTATTATTTAATTCGTGTGTAACTTAAATAAAACAGAAGTAGTTTTTCTTTAAATCAAAAGTTGATTTAAAGTGATGTACCGTATCTCCCTGTATATCAACAATGGTCCCTGGAACATATCCACCGTGCAATAAGGGACTCTGGTATATGTGCTAGATAGATATATAGATGCATATGTAGCGATCGTAATTCGAATCCACCGCCATCTCAGTCGGCATCGACGCTAGCGACAGCGCTGCCGGCTGCTGCCACAAGTCTGGCTCAATTCACCGCCAAGCAGTCTCTCGAGTATCAGTGTTCCACAACGGCGGTCTTGCCGGCTCGCGCTTGCCGAACAAGACCGCTAATTCATTTCATTTCACGCACACATGCACCTTCTACATTCTTCAATTCTATCTGTTTTCATTGTCATTGTCACAATAAACCTCAACACACGCCAATCACATGTATTTCATTTAACCACCGTCCTAACCCCCAAACATATATATTCTTAAAAAAAAAATAGGGAACACGCTGTTAAAAATTAGGATGACACCAACAATCTTACTTAAATTGATGTTTTTTGTATGTCCATCTAGCACAGGCTATAAAGTGCTACCAGTGCAACAGCTTTCTGGATGAGAGGTGTCTGAATGAGAGAGACACGGAGCCCACAGAATGTCCAGCCACGCCAGAGTCTCTCCTCGGTCAGTAATCAAACGAAATCCTTTGACAAACCCTTCTGCAGATAAGTGTTTTTCGAAAGTAAGGACAATTTATTTGCGTTTTTGTAACTTTAATTTTTATTGGTAGATATCAGCCATCGTGCTATTTGCGATTAATATTAATTAAGCCAGAACTGATTCTCACACTTGGCTGTGATCGATTGCTACCGAGTAAAAATTAAACGTTGGCAAAGCCAATAATTGAAAAACGAAGCGTTTCAAAAAACACAAAACTAACATAATGTTGTGCAAATTTAACAGCATAAAACCAATTGTTGTATTTAGTTAACACGTCAATATTAAGTAATTAAGGATTGTGCGAAAGGATGTAAAATGTTAAACATCCTGAAGAGTAACAAGTATTAACCGACTGCTAAAAGATATAGAACTGAGATGCATAACAATCGTGTATATGGTGAGCTTAATCGCCTTTATACTGCCAAATCGTTTTCCACAACGACAACACTCGCCCTCATGTCGAACGTCGTGTGTTCGAAACAGGTTGGAAAAGTTGATGACGATGTAAAATCGTGGATTGACTCAAACAACCGGTGCTTCTTCGCCCGCGAAACCGAGCGTCTCCCAAGTAAATGGGAAGCAGTAATTAACGTCGATGGTGACTACGCCCACGAATGAAAATTGTACATAACATATTTTGAGTTTGTTTTCGTATTTTTTGTTGTGACACAATATAATTTATGCTACAATATATTTTTTTTAAAACGGCGGATAATTTTGCATCGAACCTAATATAATGTTAGAAGTCTTCATAAACCTGGATCGTTCAAATGCCTACTAATAAATACGGATCTGTCAAAGTTCCAAATACGGATCAAGTGCCTGATAGCTTGAACCCTGTCATAGATAAGGTCTGGTCTCTATCACGGCATATTAGCGGGATATGTATACATCGATAAAAGTGTATATATATAGATTTTTTTCTTTCTCACTTCGTCTTCCTCTTCTTCTAGAAAACTTGTTTTTATGCTTTTCTCAATAAGGTTAAGCGCCAGTTCTGATTTGTAAGATTCTGGTGTCGGATAAAATTCCACCGCATATTTTTTCTTCTTTTTTTACACGTTTTACTTCTTCTAATTTCATTTACACAATACAGTCTCTGTAGGGTACATTTGCTCCCATGGGAGAGCAACGGGCTGGCTAGTACTTAATGACATTAAGATAGTAATTGAATTGGACATATTCTCCAAACGTTACTAAGATACAAAAAACTTTTACAAGATACTTTCTCTCGACATCGTGTTTGCATATATTGGTGCTAAATACTTATTTATAATTAATTATACATATTTAAGTTCCTGTATGTAATTATGTTTTATGTATTATTTTATGCTGTTGTGTAGATATTTTTAATTTTAATTTTTTCAGATTGTATTTCATTGCCAATGCACAGTTCATACTCATTGTAGTATTTACATGCTGCAGTTGGTAGTCGCATTATAGTAAATGCATGTGAGAGCATTTTTAAAAGGTTTAATGACCATAATTTTAATGTAGCCTATTAATACTATTAATGCTCTGTAAATTATAAAATAAAATCAGATTCTTTTATTTTTTTAATACAAACTGTATTCATTTTATAGAACTCCATTGTTAATCAACACAATAAATCAAACACGATTTTTCGAACGAATTAATAAATGTTGATTAAAATAAAATCATCTTAGTTCTGGCCATCTTCTCTACTTTCTCACCCATTTTTATTTGTAGGTAGTGCATACACGTGTATGCTTGCTGGATACGTGTCTGTCATGTTTCTCTGCTATAAAGCGCAGCATCAAGATTTGATATTTTTTATCTAATTATTCCCGCTGTCATAAACAATTTCCTAGTATCTAAAAGTATTAAAAATATTTGATAAATATTATTTTTACAATTCACGAAAACATACTGTCATTATTGTCTGTCCCGAAAAATTTTCTTGTGCAACTAAAAATATTCTCGGCAATTAAATTTTACTTTTGTTTGGGTACAATGACATCAATATTTTCTGCATTTCATTTTCAATTTTTCTAAATTTACAATTCATTTGAGAAGGAAAATAGAGTTAAAAATTATTTTGGTCTCGAGAAATGGCATCACTGTGAACCACCTACGTAATCAATTCAAACTAGGTAGTTAAAATCTACCGGATATCTCTATTTATTATTTATGTCTGATGCTGTGAGAAAAGTTTCAAGTTTTGATCAATCAATCAATCTAAAAACTGGGGAACAGTTAACTGGCGTAAAGCTCGCGTTTCTCAAATTGTATAAATTAATATATCCTCAAAAAAATATCATAACATATTTTGATTTACCCAATGACAAATGACAATGTCCCTAGTGGAAAATATTCTAACTAACTACAAGGTCAATTGCCCGACCAACAGCCGGCTTCTCTAACAAGTCGTTAAACCGGCCGGCATTTCATGAAGGTACCAGTTTTTATAGGGTTCGTTCAGTAGTTAATTAATAAACGAATATTTTTTATACCCATTACGACACAGCGTTAAGACTGTGTAGAATAAATAGAATAAATGAAAAAAGGGGGCTGGATTTTTAAATACGGCAGTTTGTAACTAATACAACTATAAATCAACTAGAAAGATGTATTCGCATGTTATATAAATTTTAGCGGGCACCACAATATTCTACTTATAGAGCGTAATTATATTGGTTTGTCCAAATCTATAGAATTAAGTAGGTTCTTACCACAAAACTAACTTAAATATATTTTTACCATACTTCAAAATTAAATTGCAAAGTTAAAATTAATATTTTCCCGGGAAACACATTGGAATAATATGCATCGTGGAACTGTCAATTAGTATACATACTTCGCACTTCAGACACTTCATTGAAGTATAGTATATTACTCACTCTTTATTGAACTATATAATGTGCGAAGTGATTTCGCCAACCAGTGGTACCAACATACTTCGAATGAAGCGTTCACTTTGAACGCTTCAAGTTGGTGAACGTGCGTTTCGTGAAGCGTTCATTACGAAATGAAGTTTTGCCCTTCGCTACTGCAGAATCCCGTGCATGTGTGTGGTGCACGTCGGGGAGCGTGGCTTGGTCCTTTCTCGAACGTTCTCGGAACTTTTTGCCTTTGTTTGTACGTGATGGCGTAATACCGCATGGGAGAAATAAAGGACCGAGATACACGCAGGCCACCACGGATGTGGTGACATGGATTTCTCCAATTTTTCTTATATGTATATATTTTTTAGTCTCATTGATTTATTTTACAATGTTTATCTTACTTGTCTTTTCCAAACATTCCCTCTAACTTTTTGTTTTGTGTCATCTTTTTTATTATTACTCAAGGGGATTTTTCAAGGATTTGCATAAAAATTATTTTATTTTGGTCTGAAAAACATAAGAACGATTGAGAAATAAATATTACGAAGCCGATACGCGATATTGCTGGCAATATCTATTATCATAGCGGAGCAATACTTTTGTGCGAGCGTACATAATAACACAAATCTAAGAACAAGTGTTTTACAAATAGTTATACACCCATCCCTCGATTTACGCGATAGATACATTCCAGTAAATCCAGCGTAAATCGAAACATAATGCATACAAAAATGGAAGATAGGTTCCAAAAAATTTAAATCCGCGTAAATCGAGACTTAAAGTTCACATAAAATAGGGAGATAGGTTCCAAAAAACCGCGTAAAACGAATACATACCATAGACGTATATATATATCAACATAAGAAGAAAAAAATATGTTTATAAAATATGCGTGGGCGCGCGGTGTTGTGAATGAAGTTAGGGTTATAGCGCGAACGTGTTTCTACAGGCTCGCGCAGTCACATGTTGACAAAAAGCGATTAAAATAGCCTTAGCGTGTCGAGACAACAGAATAGTGTGCACACTCGCCAACACGACAGAATGCGCCACGACACACCACTACGCGATAATGTAATTTCGCCTTCACACATTATATTTGTGACACGTGTCGCCAAATACATATATATTTTATTTGTAATGTTTTTTTTCAACAGCGTATACCGAGGGATAAGTGTATATCATATTGTTACTAGTTGTACATTGGTTTAGTGGTGCTAGCCAACTTAGTGGGTGTCACACCAAATATGATTATTACACTTCCTTATGGATCGTTAACAAATGTTAAAATTAAATTTAGTGTCGACAATAATTTTTAAACAATAACGTCGATTGAATGGCACAGACTTTATGAACCCACTATAAACACTCGGACGATACTGATGAGTTATCAAGCGAACTTTCTGAACGCATGTTATGGGCGTGTTCAATGAAACAGAATAGCGTTTCGTAAGTTTTCGTGTTTCATTTCGTTCTCCCTCGTTCTGTCGCTCGTTGGTGACGCAGCAAAGCCGGCTCCATTCAATTAAATTTTTTCGGTAAGTTCTGATATTTAAATTATGATTAAACGTTTCCCCTTTGTATGAATGCGTACTATTAAATCTACAGGATCTATATCGAAAATCTAATTCAATCGTTTCGTATAGTATGCATTGAACATATCAATTAAAATTTAATTGTCTTGGAATAGTCTTTATTTTTCAATTTGATGATTATTGTGAGAATCCCGAAATTACCCACAACGTAAATATTAATAAAATTATGTTTTCCGGTCAATTTAAATATGTCAAAAAAATTCCCCGCCCAATTTAATGTTGCCGGCGCATTCTACTTCATACATACTGAATATTCTAGGTTATAAATGGTAATTTTAACAGCAGATTAGAGATCAACATGACCCATTCCCCGGCTACTGCCGAAACACCGATCAAATTTCGGGATATATTATGTGGTCCTGCCCCTCCCCAATCTTGATAGGTTATCGAGCGGAACTAATCATGGCCCTTCAGGATCCCATAAATCCGCGGACCCCAAAAAGTTTTTCAATCTATCTATATTCAATGTTTATATTCTCCAATCAGTGAAAAGTCTCCCTTCCTTCTAAATTTTTTTTCAATGCATGGATTTGACCTACAGCGCTCAGATGCTACAGCCATCTGATTCAGAAAGCTCCCCCGAGCAGCTTTCGCATTTCAAAATGATCACGTTGGTGGTCAGTGTATCCGTTGTCTATCAAGGAAACTTCAAATGCGTTGGTGTCTGGTGGGTTAAGTTGTCGTTGTGTGTTAATGAGAAATTCAAAACCTGCCTATCCTGGTGTACAGAAAGGATACAGATCAAACCTGTGACTTTTAACATCGTAGGCAAATAGCCCGGGCTATTCTAGCAGAAGAAGTTGCTTGCACTTGTCAGAACAGTCCATCACACGGCCCGCTGTACGATTTGTGCAGCCTACCTGTTTGAAACTTCATATAAAGATTGTCACAGTGATGAAAGATTCACACGATTGTCGCAGTGATGAAAGAAATTTTAATGTGCTTGGTTTATAACTAGTTAAAAATAGGACTATTTTCTATCTTTACTGTTTGAATTGTTACATGTGTGCAACCTTCAGGTTGACCTTTTTTTTTTTATTGTGACCTTCGGGTTACCTAAAGTTGAACAGCCCTGATCTGTATTACCGAGACTCGCTTCAAACATTTCTTATAATATGTATGTATTATGCCTTCAAGTCACAAAAATGACTGAAGTTAAGGAAAAAAAAAATTTTTTTTGAGTACCTTTAATATATTATTTCTCAAAGTTAAATACACCCACATTGTGAAATATTTTTATTAAACGTTATCTCATAACACCTTAAGGCTATGTAAACATATATTTGCTATATCACGCAAAATGTATGTATTACTATGGCCATGGCTTAAATCAAATACAGATAGAATAATTCTCACTCAGAACTGTGCAAAGAAAAGAGGCCTGAGGCAAAGCCTTAATCTGTCATCCCCTCAATCGTATTTATGCAAATTTGTAGTTTAAAACTCAACCTTTTTAAAACCTGGTGTAATGACGATTTTTGCACACAAAGCTGATGTCCCATCGCCCCCTACCTCTGTCCTTCGTACGGCATATCACTTCTGTCGCACACGTGATTCAAAGCATTATTCTGAATTTTTTACATTCACTTGTCGCCATTACATATGACAAATCAGCTAACCATTATTAAAACAGTTTAACAAAATATATATATATATATATTCCAGCGTTTTGAACTCAAGTCTTTTATTAAATACAGTAATTTCCTGGAGTTACGTTATAAGTGGGACCGGGAAGCATAACGTAAGGGGGTACCTACTTATTCCTAATCAGTGATGAACTAAACCGTTATTGTGACTGTAATTGTGAAATTTGTGTTCGATTGTAAAGATAAGTAACTAATTATTCGTAATTCGGCGAGCAATCACTGATATACTGGAAACTAAACCTTAGAGGTAAAATATCAGTTACCAATCATCGTTATAAAAGAAATACCAAACGCACAATCACGGTCACAATAACGTTTAGCTCATCACTATTCCTAATAATTTCAGGTGCATATGTATTAGATTCTTAACTGCCACTTTATTACTAAAAAAACAACAAATTACAATAGTTTTTAATATGCATTGATAAATTTGAAACTCTTAATCAACGAGTAGCTTGTTGGCGTAGTGGTTAAGACGCTGGCCAAGTGATCTAGTGGTCGGAGGTTCACACCTCGTTCGAGGACACCAGCAAGTTAGATCTATTTTCATAGTAAAAGAGTTTAGCTTAGTTTGAAAATAGTAAGAATATTGATGTGACTTGAGTTCCATGCATGCATATCTATTTTTAAAAAAATCAGCAAGTGCAATATGTACATACATATATATTGCACTGTGTAATTGTAAAACAATGTAATATTTATGAAAACGCAATAAAAATATTTTTTTTAATATTTGTTAGTTTCATAAAATCAAGGATAGTCATTTGACGACTTTTTCTTCTTCCTTAAAATATCTTCGTAGCAAGAAATCAATTATTTTACATTTTGTCTTGCTCTCATTACACGCTCTTCATTAGGATCAATTTCTTCCAAAATTCGAATTTCATTTTCAATAGTTAAAGACCCGCAGTTAATTTTTCAATAGGTATAAACTTGCGCAGGTGCAGACCTGCGTGTCACGATTAAAGCGACATGTGTCGCATTGGTGCGGGATTTGGCTCGGGGGCAAGGTGAGTATTTACATAAGTTGGGGTTTTACTGTACTTAATAATTTGTACAAAATAACATTGTATTTAACTACAAAAGTTTTATTGTTTAATGCCAACCGGTTTCAATTTTCATTAAATTCAGCTTGAGCGGCAAATTATTTTGATTATTTCATTGAAATCTTTGAATAAATGATTGTGAAGTAAATTTTGTTAACCGCTGCCAACTTAATAAATGTTTTTTGCATGTAGCAACATTACATAAATTGGAAAAACAACTGAATTTTACCACCAATCCCTATTTTGAGAAGGTTTCTGGTTCGGATTATTAAGACGCACATCCCACGAGTATATTTTTTTCTCTGCTTTGATTATATGTACCTGGAATTATCGAAAACAATTGATTAAACAGGTTCACACAAACTGTCTGAAGCGCGTATCTTAATATTTATTTATGGTCATCGTCAACAAAAGTGTTATCTGAATTACTTATATAATAAATATCAAATTAATCACTTTAAAAAAAATTGTAAGAAAACTATTATTGTACCTATATTAAAGTCGAAACAACTGGATATATTGTCACCCAAAAACTATAAACCGATATCGCTAGCCACTAATGGCAAGACTTTTTGAACGAATCATTATGGACCAGATTTCAATAAACATTAACACTAGAGACGAACAAATGGGATTAAAAAAGAATCTGGCCTGTATTCAGAATGCGTCGGTAAAGCCCGCGCTTTCCTTTAAAATTCTATAAACGTAATTTCTATTCAGAGTTGCACAAAAGTTCGCGCTCGACAAAGGTATGACGTCACACATTAAAGTCGACGTTCACCTTGAAAATTTGTATAGAATTTCATTTCAGAGACACCTATGCAAAAGAAAAAAAAAACCTTTTATCTAGAAAGGTGATCTCTGGCTACCATATATTTTGTTGATGTTTATATTTTTGACGACTTTTTCTTCAATTATGGAGAACATTGATGTTCCAGGTGACAATTTTGAGGAGTACGTCGATTATATGAATGAGATGGACAGGCCCACGGCAATTCGGCATTATTTATGAGACTTTGAAAACACTGTCAAAGTGTATAACGGCCGCGACTTCAAATTGAGGTTTTGCCTAGAAAAACAAACTGTAATGGAAACAATAATGCCTCTATTGTTTCCAAATTATGAACTAATTAACAATCGCGGCTTGCCATTTCTCCGATTATACAAGTTCAGTGGCGCTGCGCTTTTACGTGACAGGAAATTTTCAGGTATATATGTCCAATATTCTTGTCGTTAATATGGGATTATTTCTTATTTCTACATATTCTTATTATTCAGTCAATACAATCTTATTTTAAATCGAGTAATCATACATTACTATTTAAATATTTTATTGACAATTATCTACAACGTAGTTTATCAGATTATTGCTGGAGATCTCCACAAAATAAGTCAGCCGACTTCCATCAGAATTGTTCAAGCAATTTCTAGAGAATATTTTATGGAAGAGTGCGATTTCCAGGAGTGGTGGGATGCATCTTGCACCCACATTCTCATCATAAGCCCGAACAGAACCAAAAGAGAAATCTTCAGAAACAGGAAAGGCTGCAGATGGAAATTTTGAACATTGTTGCCATATGACCAGGTTCCGCCCACGATTCAATGATATTCTCAAACAGTAGTTGTCGTAGAAAGTTTGAAGAGGGAAGGATTTCAGGTATCCTCCTCGGGGAGGGATACATGCAGTCGAGGTATTTATTTACCCCAATGTTAAATGCGAGAACTGAACCCGAGGAGAGGAACAACAGATCACAAATAGCCACACGTAACATGGTGGAAAGGTTTTTCGGCCTGTGGAAAAGGAGAGTTCCTCTCCCTTACGAGAAAACTACACAACGTTCTCCCAAATACAACCAATATTGTAATTGTATGTGCTGTTCTACACAACATATGCGTCTGAGGGACCCACATTTCATTTTGCCCTCTGGTTTATACAGGCAAAACAATGCGTCTAGTGGGCTGATAAAAGTAGCTTTTATTGCGAAGCACTTTGCCTCATTTCGTTATGCACTTTAAATTTTAAATCATTTTATTTTCATGTCACATCAGAATATTCATATTTCATATGCAGTTCATAAGACTAGTGTCTATAAACTTCATTCTAATGCCTGTGTAATAAATATGTTCTTTAAAGGATTCTTCTTTATTAATCTTTTCTGATACCTATTCATCTTATCGAGTTATATAAATATTACATTAATCCGTTACTATATAACTGAAAACAATTGTACATACTTGTCAATTATTTTATTTCATAATTTTTTTTTAATTGTTATATTTTGGCTTGTAATGTTGTAGTAATGTTTTATTTTAAATTTTGTAAGTTAATTTTTCTTTAAATTTACTAACCAAAAATTAATGACATAAATACCAACCTGTTCTTTCATTTTGTTGCTTATCTCTTGCTTTTGCATTTTCTTATTTGTTAATAAATTACATGTAAACCCAATACAATTTTAATTATATACTGTATCCAAATAATGAATGTATTAAACCTCATCCAAGGGTATAAGCAAGCTTGAACTGCATTCTTTCACCCGATGAAAGTATTATGCACTTCCATCAAATGGCTTCTAATTGAAACAGTACTAAAGTAACGCGAGTGTTTGAGATGTAGATCATCTATAGACGACTACTAAAAGTTAGCCGGGTTCATAGGGTCACCGATGGTAATGCATTGATTGGATGCGAAAAGACAAATAACCTTACACTAACAAATAAAAATACAGATATAAATACTTATAAGATATTATATTGTAGAATGATTACACAACATAGTAAAACAACTTTTTTTTCATGTACACATATTTTATTACAAAACATGCATATAATTTTGACATTATAATGGTGCAAACACAAAAGTAAAGTTTAATAAAAAGATGTAACCTTTACCTGCATGAGAAAGATATTCTGCAGTCATGATCTCAACCTTAGATTACGAATGAGAATGGTCAGATGCAATGTGTTCTCGATTTTACTTTAAGGAATGGAAGCATAGACACTCACCGAAGAAACGATAAGGCGACTTGAAGCCTTTGAGATGTGGATCTACAAAATAATGCTTAAAATAAGCTGGATGGATAGTTACGAATGAAGTTGTTATGGTTCAGATGAATAAAGAAAAAGAAGTAATTAAAAGAATAAAAATCCAAATCGTAAAGCAAATTGTGGACTATTTTAAAAGTCGAAGAACCACAATATACGCGTGCTTTCTAGAATTGAGTAAAGCCTTTGACCGTGTCAGATATGACAAATTATGGACGAAAATGCGCAAGCAAAACGTTTCCCAACCAGTTGTAGATACACTTCGACAGGTGGCACAGGCAGCAAGAGAACTCAGTGCGGTGTGAAGGCGCCGACTCCGAGCCATTTTACCTGTGCACCGGAGTGAGGCAGAGCGGGTGCATTTCGCCAATCCTCTTCAATATGTACATGGACGAATTGAGCGAGCGACTATCTGACACAAAAATTGGCTCCACATGGGCGGGACAAATGTGTACCACATTAATTATGCCGATGATATGGTTATACTAGCCCCATCTATAAAAGGGATAAGAAAACTTTTACAGATAAGTGAAACATATGCCAGTGAACATAATATTTTATACAATGCCAGCAAATCGGTCATAATGGCGTTCAAATATGGAAAAGGGTTCACACAGGCTTAACACAGACTTCAGCTAGCAAAGTAACTAGGACAATCCTGTATATATCAGAGGTGGAGCTACTCCACTACAATGTTATATTATAATCAGGCCTATTCTCAAAATTGCAATATTGAAATGAAGGTGATTGTTACACCAACCCTCAAAAATAGACAGTATGTAAATTAACGTCCGTGTTATATTTGAATGAGAGTGAGGGAGATAAACGTACCATAATCTGTCAAAACATAAAAATGGCAACAGGATTGGCCGTGATTCTTCACTACGACGCTGCGGATGAGGAAATCAATAGGTAATTTATGAACAAACCTTTTTCTGTGAACTTTGAATACTGTATTAGTACTTATTTTAACCAAAAACTTATATTTTTAGTTGAAACTCGAGAATGGAAAGACGTCGTTTGCGTGATTTGTGCAACCCGATGAAAATTCCAAATGGGCAATTTTTACAACTATACCGCCTTGATAAGGTATAACTATACCGCATAAATCACGCAAACGACGTCTTTTCATTCTCGAGTTTCGACTAAAAATATAAGTTTTTGGTTAAAATAAGTACTAATACAGTATTCAAAGTTCACAGAAAAAGGTTTGTTCATAAATTACCTATTGATTTCCTCATCCGCAGCGTCGTAGTGAAGAATCACGGCCAATCCTGTTGCCATTTTTATGTTTTGACAGATTATGGTACGTTTATCTCCCTCACTTCCTCACTCTCTCTCCCTCTCTCTCATTCAAATATAACACGGACGTTAATTTACATACTGTCTATTTTTGAGGGTTGGTGTAACAATCACCTTCATTTCAATATTGCAATTTTGAGAATAGGCCTGATTATATTCACCTCTGTTATAACAAAAATATGTATGTCAATAAATAAATAAATATCCCTCCCGTGTGGCTGAACGGGACGAAATTGAGTATTCAAAATAAGGTCAAATACCGTGGCCATATATTCAATGAAGATGGACAAGGCGATGACATAGAACGGTAGAGGAGACAGTTGAGCGTTCGTGCAAATATGCTGTCACGGAGTTTCTACCGTTGCAGTATGAAAGTGAAGAGGATCCTGTTTAAATCGTTGTATACCTGCGAGCTCTAGTCGAAATACAAGCAAGCGATGTATAACCGTCTCCGGATTCAGTAAAACAACTCATACTAATACTGTTCGGATTGGTGCGTTATTGCAGCGCATCTACAATGTTTCCGTATACATGGATTCATTCCGCTTCTGAGACATCGAGTTGCTGGCGTAAAGCTGCAGCTGGAGCTCAGCACCAATTCTCTGGTGCCAGCAGCAGTCTCATGGAAAGCTGGTTTCCTGACCAGATAATGGCAACGCCTACAGAATAGCTACAGATACAATAATGGCCGTGACTGAAATATTTATTTTTCCCTTGGTTTATTTTTTCATAACATTATATTTATTTCGTAACTTTAATGTATTATCTTTATGGTGAATCGGGTTAAAAAAAACCTGATCACGCTGGAATAAACACATTATTATTATACTATCATAAGAAAAGGCTAAATATAGTTCAGCAAACTTGAGTGTTCACAAAGCGAACACAAAATAATTAAAAACTACTTGGTATCATCTGTTTATTTGTAAGTATGTGAATGTGTTTTGATTGCACATGGTTTGTGGATGGATAAGAACGCTGTTTTTTTTTTAATAATTAAACCATACATATTTATTTCTCTTGCACTAATTATCTTTCAGCAGTTCCTATCATTTAATTTTTCAGGATTGAGAAATCATGGCTCCCAAGTACAGAGTGACTTATTTCCCGATCAAGGCCCTCGGTGAACCCATCCGCCTGCTGCTCTCCTACAGTAACATTGAATTTGAGGATAGACGAATCAGTTCTGAAGAATGGCCCAAGTTCAAGGAATGTAAGTATAAAAATGGATTTTTGGATAATTTCACTAGTAAAAAGTTTTCTCGCAGTAACTTGACCTTTTTTTCTCTAGCCATGCCTTTAGGGCAGATGCCCACTCTTGAGATTGGTGACAAAACTTACTATCAAAGTGGAGCCATTTCCCGTTACTTGGCCAAACAAGCCGGCCTCGCTGGGGATAATGATCTGGAAGCAATGGAAGTTGATATTGCTGTCGACACATTGAATGATTTCAGACAGAGTAAGAATATTTTAAATACATCTTTCTAGTCATAATCAACTACTGTAACATCACTTGCTGGCGTGGTGGATCCATCCAGATAGACAGCATATAAAATCCCAATGAAGAATATTGTGAACCTGAAAACATTTAAAAAGTAAATTCTATAATGATCCAGTTCTAAGATAGAGATTTATCGTGCTTGCAACTGGAGTATTATATAAAAAATTATTAATTTAACCTTAATTATTTTTAATGTATATTTTTAGATACCTATTTTATTAATAGAATTAAATGAAAAGAAAATATAGCAATAATAAAATAAACAAAAATAAAAGAAGAATGAACATATCGAAGTATCAATTCTACTTTATCTATAAATTACAATGATTTATATTTGTCATTATATGTTGCATATGTATTTCAGAGGTTTCCCCAGTCCACTATGAAGCCGATGTTGAGCGTAAGGAGAAGCTGTTTGCTCCCCTTCAAGCCGAGACCATTCCGTTCTTCCTGAAGAAGCTGGAAGCCATGGCAGAAGCCAACAAAGGATATTTAGCCCTCGGCAAGGTAAACTCAATTGGTGCATCATATCTACTACTAAAGCAAAACCTCGTTATTCAAAATTCAAAAAACCAAAAAAAATATTGTGTGGAACCGATTGAGCCAATCAAGTTTATGGATTCGCAATTCTCGAAATTACTTTAAAATCTTGAAAATGCTGTATTAGTAGAAGTAATCAGTACAAACTATCCACGCGGGTCGAGGTGAGAGCTTCTTGTATCAATCTAATTTAATGGCTAATAAAATCAATCTATTTTACAACCATCGGCGTGCATATCGATCTAATTGACAATTAGCAGCGGTAGCGGGGAACATAACAAAAAAGAGTTCACACAAGTGGTACTGGCAAAAAGCTGTGTGCATTGTAAATATTTTATGAATTTTAACTCCTTGGCCGCCCACGTCCCAAGTTTCTGACAGAGAAAAGGATGGAATGAGAACTGTCAGAATTTAAGTTGGCTATTGTGATATTCCGCGGCGTCTATTTTTTTACAGAATAATGACTTATCAAATAACGCATGATATCACCGGCGCCGCGAATCGGATCTTTAACCAAATTATTATTTCCAGTAGTGATATCGTACAGCGCCCCATATAAATCTGTTTCAACTCAAGAACATAACGAATTATGTCTGTAATCGAATGTAAAAATCGTCATTTTTCCTCCATACAAAATTGACAGTTGGCGGTCGCTTTTGCGTTGCCAGATCGCAATTTTCTTAAATTTTAAGATTTAACACACAAGTTCACATCAAAATGCTGATATTTTTAGTTATCGAATTTTCGAAAACTTTTTGATTTTATTTTTACTTTACAAAATGGCAGAGGGTGACTTATTTTGTTAGTGGAGACTGCCGACTTTTTAAACATTGCCGATATGCTTGTTACTATCGCAGAGTCCGATTATGAGAAGGATGTAATAAGTTGGAAAGTATTTGGGTCATTCCAATTTGAGTAAATTGTCAGCTAGATTTTGACGTACATTCGCGATATTTCTCGTTTTTGTTAAATAAGTTAAATAGTGTTGAATAATAATAATATCTTATTCAAGCGAATAAGATATTATGTTTTAGGTATTAATTAAAATTAATATACAAGTGTTTTACTATAAATACAGTGAGGCGCCGTTCGGCAGCATTGGCCATTGCGCTGCGGCCGGCGGAATCATTTTATGCGTGTTGTTAGTGCTATATAAGTGCGATATGTAATGTGTACGTAGTTGTGAAGTGCTAATATATTTTTATTTTAAGCATCATATTAAACGCAATAATATTAATAAAATCTGATGCTGTACTTCAAAAATCAAATATCAAATAAATAATGTTCTAAGTGATATGGGCCTAACAACACTATCAAATTTTATTTTTTATTTTTTTTCATCTCAAAATCGTTCGAAATCGCGGTTGATGGACGTTTATGGTGAAATACCCACATATACCCAAATATTTTTTATTTATACCAACGTTTTCATAGTTTTTTCGTAAAAATAATATTCAAAAAAGCTAGCCTGTGATTTTTGAATTTTAAGAATTTTGGCGCCAATATGGTGGCAAAATGCTGTTTCACCTGTGATTTTTCTGGGCAGCTAACAGGTTAAAAATATTTTGAATTATATAACATAAAGATATTAATTTATAGCGCAAGGGTCTCAGAATTATCTCACAATACGACAAATTATCTCGCAATACGCAAACTATAAAATTGACATTTGACATGTTACAAATTTAAAAATTCAAAACAATTTGTGTTTCATGACATCATAATGTTTACTTTTGTGCTTTGAAATTTTTCATGCATCACTTAAATTCATCAGTAATATTTATCATAATCATATGAATAAAAAATTATAACTTCTCCATCAACATTGCTATGTTATCACCATTTTTTTAAAAGTCGAATGGGGCTTTGCATAATTAGATAAATTTTTTTGGTCTCTTGAATTCCAACTAACGAGATTCTAGTGTACTATCGAAATAATTAATTTATTTGTTTATTAATTCACAATAAAATGTATTATTATATTTTTTCAGTTGACCTGGGCAGACTTATGGTTTGTGGGTATTGTGGATTACCTGAACCTTATCACCCGTCAAGACATCCTCGCTAACAATCCGAATCTCAAGGCTGTCAAGGATAATGTTCTCGCCATTCCTGCGATCCAGGCTTGGTATGAAAAGTCTCCGAAATGCGACTTTTAAAATCACAATTACTGCACATTGCTTCCAAGAAAATGTACTAAATCTATCTAAGAATACCGTGCCTCTGATATTTTAGATTGAAATACTTTTGTTATATAATATTAAATAAATTTGTATGAAACATATACATATTTTTAAAATACATACAATTTACAGGACCATCAACTTCTGTTTTTCAACTTATACCCATTGTGTGTGTACCTAATGTTATTATTGTTTACTTTTGGCATCTTTCAATATCAAACATGGAACATTTCAGCAGCAGATGAACAATTATGTTATTTATAAAGGTAGAGAAAAAACCCATAGAAAATATTTTCGCAACATTCAATAAGTTAATAATTAGATTGATGTTATTGCATCATGGTTAGATAATACCAGGCGAATTGTAAAATTGGAAGTGAATCCCAAGGAAATGGAAAATGATAAAAGTTAAGCCTATATTCAACAATAGATGCAGATTGCCGGAAGAAGAAGATTAAAAAGTTGAATTGTCCTTTTGATTGATTTTAAATACACAATAACAAAACTTTTATAGCAGCTCATTAAATGATTAAATATTTTTTTTATATAGATAAATAAATTAAGAAAGTAGATGCCAGATGTTTTGTTAGCATTCCAGGTGTCAATGATGTATTCTAATCAAATATTAATTTTTAAAACATTATCTAAAATGCTCTCTTGCATTCAGTTTATGCATCACGTAAAAGTCTTTATAACACCAAACTTTGCTGTTTGGAATTTCATCGTAACCGTGGTTAGGAAAAATCTCCGCGCACTTTATTGATCAACAAACATGTATTTTTTTAAAAGTTTTTCTCTTAACTTATGCTCTTAGAAATGAAAACCACCACTATCATGTAATTTAATAGATCAACAGTGTTGCCAAATACAAAAAAGTTGTTTTGTCACCTAGCTCTAGAGATCCAACCGCACATGTAAGGCAAGAAACCATCCTGTTCCGTACAGGAAACAAGAATGTAGACAAGGGTGGTTCGCCGTTCTCAGCTTCTCTCAACCGGCGATGATGATGATGATTATGAGGTTGAAATAAATGAAACACAAAAGATGTTCAATATGGGCACAATCACTATGTGGCAAAATCTAGAATGGCTTCCACCTGCAGAATACTCTGTTTTTATTCAGATTCATAACAATACATATAGTAATATTTGTAAATGCCTGCACGGCGACGGGCCGCCTCTGTAACGTCTAAGACGTCTTTGTTTTCCTGAAATTTATCCCACGGGTTTTTTAGCGCTACGCCGATGATTACACCTTTAAATTATTGACATGTGTCTTATCATATCAATTATATGGCGCCTCCTCGGCGAGTAATTCTGTGCGATACACATCCGATTTATTTAATCTGTAAGCATTTAAAAAAAATTGACTGAATATCTGATTTTACATCAAATCATATTGATGTTAACCAAATATTTAGCCCTATGCACATTTGCCATACATATATGCCTAGTGCATATATGTATAATTCCAATATCAGAAGAGAAATTGGTGGTACCTTAACATACGAGTGTCCCAACTAATGAGTTTTTTGAGATACAATCTGTCTCTCGGCCGATTGTTTGCTTTGAGTTTATTATTTCTAAACAGTGGACATCTATCCATGAAAATATGACGAAGCAGGTCGCAGGAGATACCATGACAGGCTATAATCTGCAAGCAGGCACAAGCCATTTACGCTGATTTGCGGCGGCAGACCTCAGGCACTTTGATGGACGAGGCATCGGGCAAGCTGTTTAAAGCCAGTTGGGGCTGGTTTGAGAATTCTAAAAAGAGGACCGGCATTCACTCCGTTGTCAGGCATGGTGAGACAGCGAGCGCGGATATGAAGGCAGCTGATTACCTCAAAAATTTTGCTGAAATTATTGAAGCCGAAGAATACATCGCCCAGCAAATGCCCAACAGTGACAAGACAGGACTTTTTTGAAAGAAGATCCCAAGGTGGACTTATATAATGGCAGAGGAGAAGAGGATGCCAGGCCACAAACCCATTAAGGATACGCTAACCCTCGCACTGTGCGCCAATGCAAACTGTGACTGCAAGATTAAGCAGCTGCTCATTTATCATTTGGAAAACCCCAGATTCTTTAAGTTGCATAAAATTCTGAAAGAAAAACTGCAGGTTATGCGTGGGTCACCAGGCAGTTTGTGAGGAAGGTGAATTTGGACTTTGGTCCTGACATTAAAAAAATTCTCCAGGAAAATAATCTACCCCTGCAAGCCCTTCTCGTCCTAGACAGTGCATCTGCTCACACACCTGACCTCGAATATGATATCCTCAGAGAGTTCAAGTTTATAAAGGATATCTACCTTCCACCCGACACCACCCCTATACTGCAGCCCATGTACCAATTAATGTTTAATTTCAAGAAGCTCTTCACTAAGCGCCTGTTCTGCCGCTGCTTTGAAGTGATGGAGACCACAAACCTCACTCTTCGAGAGTTCTGGAAGGACCACTATAACATTGTGATATGCTTCCGAATTATCGATATGGCCTGGCAGGGTGTTACAAAGAGGAACTTAACCTCTGCATGGAAGAAACTGTAGCCTGAAATTGTGTCTGAAACAGACTTTGAAAGACTCGAACCCGAAACTTTTGTGGTGGAGGAGATTGTATTCCAGATTAATCGCCCAGAAAAAGTTGCAACTGCGTGTGTGATGGTGCTATCTAATGGTACTTGACTAACTCATTTCAGAAACATTCTAGAAAGGAAGATGAAACAGATCTCATTGGACAGGTTTTAATGGAAAACCCCTACAGCTGAAACTGAAGAAAGCAAATAAGGTTCAGTTATTCAGTTCAGCCTTGCTTCTCCACCTCCGTCAGCATCTTCAAGTTGTCTGATCTCCAAGGTAAATGCTTTACATTATACTTAATAAAACCAGTTTATTGCAGTACATTCTATTGTATTGTATTTTTATAGAATAATTAAATTTTTTCAAAATAGTTAACAAGACTGTTGTCAGAAATCTGAAAATTGTAATGTATAATGCTGCTGTACGGAATTCTTTTGAGTAAATCATTAGGTACTTATTTTTTTAATGAAATCTCTCTTAGATAACTTATTTTTACTTGTCTACTATCTCCAGGAAGTACAAATTGAGCATCCACTGGTTTATTGCGGTAGAAACAATTTAATTATTTGCTAATTTTAAATCATTTGAACCTCTTCTAATCTCTCTAGATGCTTCTTGAAATTGATGTGCTAATGATTAATGGTTTGATTGAATATTTAAAGCTTGAGCTCCATGCTATTTGCTGTTGTTAATCATATGGCCCATTACTTGTATTATAAATATAAAATGTACTTCAGTTCATATATGAAACATTAAAAATAAATCATTGTACCTTTAATTTACTTTGTCACATAATAATTGTAATAAATGATCAAATTTTGGTATCAGAAATGATTAATCTAAGCCTGAAATACTGTTCATAATATTATGCTTAGTATCTGATTAAATGCAAACTGATAAAATCTTTATCTTATCCTTAACTACCAGAAAGCAACTGTCTTTCGCTATTGCTATTGCTAGGCCCTGCAGACAATCATATAGTGGCAACGTCCAGTGTCTCAGGATTTGACAAAACAATAAAGAGACGTCAATCTGTATTGTGACATGTATTCTTTGTGGTAGTCCGGTTAGATTTATTAAATTTAATTCAATTAGCATTGTCAAAAAGAATCTACTAAGAAATCTATGTTTTTTTGTGTACAATATTAAATATTATAATTATAATAACTCTGGAAATTGATTACACACGTAGCATATCAAATGATCCGATATGCAAAGATCTACAGAGTGAGGCATATTACAGAATTTGAAAAGCAACGCTTGTAGTTACATATTTATATTGAAAAATACATTTTAATAGTGACAAATGGACATATCGACAAAAATATATGTCTGTCTTGTGTTTTAAAATGTTTATTAAGTCAAATCCACTATAACCAGAATAAAAAAAAAATTGGGAAAGTTATAACGGTATACAAAATATAAAACGACATAAATGTAGGAATAACATTGATTGTGAATGTGGATAAGAGCTCACTTTGAAACTTGAAACAAAATTTTCCCATATCATAGTATGTATATGATATATTTACGATAAATAGTTTTGTTAGTAAAAAATATTTATCCACTCAATATAGACCACAAATCTTGTGGTGAAAAAATTAATGGTTTATTTATTTAATACTACACAATACAATACGCCATGGCTAAATAAGTTGTCATCTTTGTATTATACATATTACTAATACTTGGAAGAAACTTTGAAAGGAGATTGCACTCATGGTAAATAAAGCTTTCAAAACAATGTACTATTATATAATGTGTACCTTTGGATAGTTAATTTATGATAACTTCGGCAAATACCTCTTTGAATAACAATGAAAAGAGTGTATTTTCCGTCTCTCTAGATTTCTATCCTATCCTATCCTGAAACAATTCACATTATCTAAGTTGAAATTTTGTCAATTCTTTTTCAACAAGTGACTATATGTCTTAAATCTATAAAATACATATTATATGATTTTTAAGGAGAACACATTATTATTGCAAAGTTGCAGTTTTTTTTCAGAACAGTTCTAAAGTATTTTTTTGATAAACAGATTTTTTCTGTATATTTTTCTAGTTACATTTTATTTGTATTATTATTTGATTGGTGCAACTTTGTTTCAAGTCTTTGTGATTTTACATATTTTATACATACCTCAAAATTTCCTATTTCTTTCATCAACAACAGATGGTGGTGCATTCTTTAAGGTGGATGTTTCACAACTTTAGAAACTTGAAGAAGAGCAATAAATACAATATGCTCAATTAATTAATTCATCGCTCTTATCATCCTCACAATTCATCGCAATAGAGTGGGCGGATAATAGATTTTAAATGATGAATGATTTACAAGAAATTATAAAAAATGTACATGTCTAGGTGACATTACATACTTTAATTGTACACATAGTTGTTTCTTTAGTAATACTAGAAACATTAGTCGAACACAGACATTTTCATGTTAAAGCAGACATTTTATTTTGAAATGTAACGATGTGCGTAAATTGATAAATTCAAGGAACATTTTAAACATCTATGTAATATATGTCAGTCAATACTCAATAGCATGATGACTGACAAGCATGTAAAGATTCGGAAGCACAATATTAGATTACCTGAACATTGATTTATTTCTCTATTTAATCTTACAAAGTTTTACAAGAAGCTTTATTTACTTCCCATTATTTAGCTCACTAGGTAATTGCTTTTTTTTGGAAGGGTCGTAATAAGCTGCTTGCTGACCACTTCATACACATCCTTTGGTAGAATCTGGCATATATGGACCCAGTAATCATACTAATATTCAAACTGATAATTTTGGAAAAATATATTTTTGAAATATGTAAGTCGCTTGGATTCTGCGTTGCTTCTGACACAAAACATGTTCCTTACACTAGTTAATTCTTTTCTGCCTCCGGGAAAGTTGTAGCTAAATACATAAACTGCAATTAAATACATCAAGCTTACCATATGAATAGCGCGATGGTAGAGGATTTTGTTGGCAATGGCGGGGACAGCTTTTTTGAAACTGAAGCTGTTGAGGCATTTGGATCTGTACTTATTCATGACGGACAATACTGAAAACAAATATAATTACGTACTTAGTGTTCGTAATATATTTTCAATGATATATAAAATACTTGTCTTATGGATAGCAACAAATATTTATTTGAATTACAGTAATAAACATATATGACTGAAAAATAATCATGACAAAATTAATGATTGATGACATGACTTAACTCGAAGAATGCAGGGTCCTGGCGCACAGGTGCTGCTTGGCAGCCAGGCTCCCAGCTCCCAGCAGGTGGAGTGCGCACAATAACAGGACCAGGCGCTCGCTGCCTACCTCACCGCCCACTAATTCTGGTTCCACCCCTAAAAAACAACACACGATTTCTAAGTGTTGTTAAACATAGTAAAAAATATATATATTGATTTAAAATTTAATTTGTTTAATTGTTTAGTTTAATAACGGAAATTATGGACCAATTTATTGAAAATGACACGGATTTTGATAGGAGCTCAAAGGCAAGACGGGGTGTCATGGATGCCTTATCCACTTATCGACAACTTCTTATACAGCGCAAACTAAAAACGCAAATGACATTAGACACATTTTTGATAAAAAGACAAAAAATTGGAAATGCGGAAAAATCTGAATGATCTCAAACGTAAATGATGACTTAGAATCTCTTTGATTTTTTCTATATTTCGCATCGAGTGTTTGTTACTTGACGCACTTTTAAAGGTTGGTTTAAAATTAATAATACCGGGTGTCTATTTATTTATGTGTCTATACTTGTAAGAAATAAATTTTTGTTGTATTGTTATAAAAAAAACATATTTAATAAACTTAATTGACAAAATACATATTCATTATTAAAAAATTTCCCCTAACCCCAATATTTACATGGTGACATAACCTCGTTTAACGCTGTTTCCTATAACGCTCTACTTTGCTGGAACGTATTAGTGTACCACATTTCATACAATTTAAAGTTTGATAAATAAATTTTTGGTGTGTAAAGACTATAGCCACCGAACATATTTATAGCAAGCTGAGATTATGCATCCCTACAAAAATACGAGTTAAAAATTTATGAAAGATATGATAAGTGGCAGACTTAAATGTGTCTGCGAATGTATTTTAAATAAATGTGACATCGGGCCGAGGTAATGACTAAAACCTCAGGTAATGCGAACTTCTTCAGAGGGACTTCCAGATCCTGGAATGAATGTAGATGAAAACTTACTTTTGTTGACGTACGCCGCGTACAATTAGTTAGCAAAGGTCCAACGTGGAAAATAGAAAAAGAGCGGAAATAGATTTCACAGGTAGCAACAGGATGCTAATGCGCTTTACTTGTCACCTTTCGACAGGACAATGCGACTTACTGCGTTAACTAAGACGTCAATACTGCTGGGAGATATAGCAATTACCTCTAACTACATTCACAAAACGGGATTTATTGCCGATTTTATACTACAAATAGAAGAACTCGAATATTTTGTGAAAACCATCTGTCTGTTTAGGACAGAAGTGAAATGTAAGTGTTTTGTGCCCAAACTGCAAAAATTCTAACATATGATTTATTGACTTTTTTTTTGATCAATAGTTTCTTTTAGTTTTATGTTATGTTATAATTATGCTTAATTCAGCTCAAAGACACTTAATTAAATATATTTAGATGACACACTCGGTAAGTCCACATATATGAACTTTGTTTTAGTATTTTGATTTGTTTGTTTTAATGTTGGTATATTTAAATTAGAACCATTAAATTGTTAGGAATTTTTACAACAAAAACTCCGCAGTTGTGGAATGAAGCCGATGTTTCGTTTATTATTAATTATATAAACAAATATTTGTTAAACCTGTGTAGAGCTTGTGAAACTATGAAGGGATCATATTATTGCTGTGCCAATGTTAATATTATACTAATAAACTCTAATGTTCAAATACTAATTTAATGTATTAATTATAAATATATACATATAAAATCAATTTTGTCGAAAAATATTGTTTTTGCGCTACCGGGATTCGAATCTGGATCTGTTCCAATCCGGGGAAGTACACTACCAATTGTGTTATAGCGCCAGTATTTTTCATGACAAATTTTCGAACCTATATGTTACACTTTTTCAAATTAATACATCTGTCGTTCCATTATTTGAAAGCCATCTACATTGTTTTTACGGAATCTCAAATACCTTTGAGTAAACCGTATATCACAGACCTATGTTCTGAATAATTACAACTTCACAATAAGAATGTGTTTTCCTTAATAATGTAATGTTTATACTAATAGACTATATTGTTTGTTCAACGCAACCAAAGTCTTTTGTGTGGGAATGTATCGAAGAAGTATTTACGAGATAGTTGTATAAATAAATCATATTTCCTCGCCTCTCACCTTGCTGGTACAAATCGATACTTGCCGCCGGACCTGACACCAGCATTGTTATATTGCGTATGATGAATTTTCCGTTATATTCAGGCCTATTCTCAAAATTGCAATATTGAAATGAAGGTGATTGTTACACCAACCCTCAAAAATAGTGTTATATTTGAATGAGAGAGAGTGAGGGAGATAAACGTACCATAATCTGTCAAAACTATCTGTCTATTTTTGAGGGTTGGTGTAACAATCACCTTCATTTCAATATTGCAATTTTGAGAATAGGCCTGAAGATCATATTTATCAATATTTAGAGTAAAAAAATGATAACTATTTACAGTCATTAAAACTAGTAAAAGCATTTTTTTAATATTTAAAATGTTTACAAATTACATAATTTCTTAGGGTAACATGAGTTGACATGGCTGCGTGAGGAAATTTTCTAGCACGGTATGCTGGGGTTAATGACATTTACTAATTCTCCCATGATTCTATATTTAAAACGCTTTACAGAGACAAACTGATTACTATTAAAATCCACGATGAAAATTAGTCATTTGTATTATTTCTGCATATGCTATAATTGTTTAGCTACTGAATTTCCACACTTTATGCGTCATTATGTATTTTATTATCTATGATCATAAAGAATGAAAATATTAAATTCTCTTATATATTATTGGAATATATTTAGTGTCTATGGTTTAAAATAGTCAACGAATCCGTTTAGAGATACCAATATTGTAATGCTTAATGCAATGTGACATTTGTTTGTATGATAGTAATGGTAGTTCTTATCTATGGTATACTCTCAAATGTCTTAAGACGACTGGGTCATGAGATATTTTTACGTTTTTCAAAACTGACGTGGAAATTTGTAATTGGATTTCTTCAATACCAGTTATAATCGTTATTGAAGTGTGGTTGCATATTTCCTCTTGCCATTGCATATATACCCTTACTCAAGATGAGTTTCCAGTGGACTTTTATAGCCGGCTTTCTTTATTTAGAAATCGGTTTAGTGATATTATTTGTGCTACCTATTATTAATCCAAGAAAATGGCAAAGAATTTTCAATTCCAACGTGATTTTAAAGGTGTGCACATATTCTGCGGTGTATTTCTATATTTTGCTGGCAGTGCTGCTACTGTTTTTAGTCGATGCTATTAGAGATATAAGAAAACACTCTACTCTCGCAGATAACAGCAGCTATGGTTCTGAAATGAAAAACTCCATTAAATTGTTCAGAGCGCAAAGAAATTTCTATATCACCTTCTTCGCTATATTTCTTTCATTTGTGTTGCGACGTATCATCATTATGATTGACATCCAAGCTACTCTAATTAATAAGTCCGAAGCAATCATAAAAGAGGTCGAAATCGCAAAAGATTTAGCTTGTAGAACCGTCCAGGATCATGAAAATTTGATAACAATTGAAAAGACAACCCAAGAAGATATTGTCAACACTCTCAAAGAACAAATAGAGCATTTGCTTGAAAAGTGTAAAGATAATGATTTAAAATACAAAAAGCTATCTCAAGAATATGAAGAAGTTGTCAAGGACCTCAGAAAAATGGAAGAAAAAAATAATGAATCACTTTAATTGAGTATCTCATAAATATTTTGACAAGAAGTCATAATTGTATAGCATTATTAGATATTCTTCCTCAGGTTAGGTTTGCATTGAATGCAAGATTGTATAATTATATTTATTGAATATTATAACATTTTTTATTATATTATAACGCTTTTATACTTATGTTGTATAATGTTAAGGTAAAAAAAATAGCTTTATGTTAATGAATTGGTGAAAAAATATGAGTGCAATTATCATAATGTTTATGAAGAGACTGAAAAGATATTGTATTAAAAATTATTCAAGTGCTAATTCATTATTGGTTAATAATTGCCAGCTATCCCTTATGTGTTCTAGATATTCAGGCACAAAGATATTCAGTGTTAATAACTAAAACCACAGATCAAAGGCTTTCCGTATATATCAACCCTTCCTATGTAAAGTATTGTAAGTAAAAAATTACAATTTTGATCATTTTAGTATTTTGCATGTATTTAATACTTATTTTTATTTATTATCATTGTTTTATTAACCACTAAATTGAGTTTAAATACATCTACCGGTTTCGAAAAATACCATTTTCGTCTTCAGGATGTCATAACTAACTAAGTTTTGCTTTATTGCTCAATTTAGTGGTTAATAAAACAAAGATAATAAATAAAAATATGAATTTTAACCACAAAGATAATATTGCTAATTTTAAAAGTATATTTAATACTTATTTACATGTATGATTTTTTTTTAAATATATTGTATTCTACGATGTAGGTATGGATATGATATATAGGTAGATAGGATAAACATAATATTAAAAAAATTACAGCCATTTAAAAATCTATAAAATACTATAATGATTAAGTGACATTTTTTACTTACTATTATACTTAACGTAGGAGGGATCGATATTTTATATTACACTTATCTCATTGTAATTGAGAAATTCTGTTGTGAGTCATGTTTGGAAAGCTTACTTTCATTAAAATATCAAATAATTAAAATGATTACTAGAATAAAGATTATAAATGAATAAAATTTCATATATATATATATATTATTAATTTTATAGCAAACTTGCATTAGACACTATTTTTAATTTGATTACTTGTTTATCCAATATTCTTAGTTTTTATTACAATATATATTATTTTGAGGTAACATGCTAATATGTTCAATGTTTGCTTTTGTAAGAAATTTTTTTTTAATTCTTATTTTACAGACAATTTTATATATCTCTATTTAAAATACGTGTAATTAATTAATGATGTATTATTACCGATATCAAAACAAAATGTATGTTTTTTAACGATTTTAAATATTTTATAAAATTATTTCTGTACAATTTTCTTAATACAAGGTGTAATTATTATTTTTTTGTGATACTCTATTTGTACCAATAGAGGGAAACATAATGTTTTATTTTTGCATTTTTTTCTTGTTTAGAGACCATCCCTTTTCAAGTGAAGCCTTAATTTAATAAATGTTGGCGGAGTCTACTAATTTTTACTATCATTAAAACATGATCATCAAATCAATCTAAAAAAGATTAATTTGGTTTATGTTCAATATTTCTGTATAAATTAATTAATTTAAAACTGATAAATTATATTTCATACTCTTGAGACGAGAGGAGAGGGGTAAGTATGGGTCAAATATTTGTTGGGATCATCCCAATTTCTGAAATTCATTGATTTTTGTATTTAATGTGTACATAACAAATTTGACCATGTTAGTTTTTTCATAAATGAATTATACTCAATAAATATATAAATTTTCCTGTATAAAAAGTGCATTTATGAATAGTTAAGATAATCTTTTATGAGAAGTTTTAATTTTTTTGTCTAAATATATGAACTGTAAAATGACTAGTCAAAACATGAATAAAAGGAATATTATTATTTATTTTCTAATTATTTCATTAAACAATCACCTAAATTAACATAAATTATAAATACATTTAGACAAGTTATTGACAATGGACATGATTTTAGACATTAGACAAATTATTGACACTGGAAAGAAGGCTAAAGGTTGGAAAGCAAGAAAAAAGAAGAAAACGTATACAAATTTCAATTCAACAAAAAAAAGTTTATTTATGGAAACATATTTTTAACTCAAATATTTTTCATCTTTAATAAAATATTCGCAATATCTAATATATTTCGCGGAGTATTTGTTGAGAACAGAACATTTTCAAATTTTACAGCAGAGCAAAAACAAGAATTCTCTCATTTTATTTATTTTGGTACTTTATTTACAACAGTACAATTTACATAATAAATTAACAATAAAATAAAAGATTCATTTAGCAGACTGAAATCTTTATTATCAAAAAAAACATTGAACAGAATGTAAAAAAATGCACTTTCTAAATTTCCTGATAGAACAAAGGTTGTTATGACTTTTGTCATACCATACAAAAATTGTTCTATCAATGATGCAATATATTTTCCATTGTGATAATCCATTCTTTTAAATTATTTTAATAAATTGATTCTTTATTTACTTATATCTAGTGCACTTTTAAAAATAATTTGAAGCTTTTATCTTATTGCGGCACACAAACAAAATATATATGTAGCTAAAATTTTGCTCAGATTTTTCTGATTTGGTTTGTTTTCGTTTCCTCCTCAATTTTTTTTGTATTCTTGCTATCAAATCTTGCGTATTGTTTACCTTTCTTCTTTAATTATTTTAGCAGTACACATTTTAAATATAAATTTAAATAAATATTTTTCTCCATAATTTTTTATTGTTTTCACACAACTGGTATCAAGACCTTTCATTTTACGATTTTCCTCTCTCACGTAATCTCTTCCATTTACTAGGATTTATTATTTATTTATTTTATTTCACTGTAGGTAATAAACATACTAATTTATAAATCCTTATTTAAATCACTTATGTTTTGTAAATATACTGGAGGTTGCATTTCTGAAAATTCTTGGTACGTAAGAAACACAATAGAAATGTACAATGTTAAGTGTTATCCTATAAATATGAAATTCTGGGGTGAACTGTAATATTATACCTATATATATATATAAGAATGTTATGGGTATTTAGTATTTTTATTTCCAGTGAGACAGAAAACATATTCTATGCAGAGTCGGTATCATTTTGCTGGCTTAATATTGCAAAAATTTATCTACTTTTTGTCAAGTTTTCAGAAGGAAACAATTTTTTTTTTAAAATTGGGGATTGATTTTTAGCTGAATAAAAATATTAACCAAATTTAATTTTAGTTTATATATAAATGGTATTTTCTCTTTTAACCTTTCCCTTACGGAGCTAAAATAAAAACGCGCGTTCCGGTGCTGTAAACTCAGTGTACTTTCAGATTTTTAAGTCTGATAAATATGAATATTTTACATTTATTACTTATATTTATCATTAAAATAATGGTTGATATGTATATATCAATTATTGTGTAAAAGTGCTAAAAATGAGAAAAAACATTGTTTATCATGAAAGACAGCATAAAAATGTATAATACACGTCTACCTCGACCAGCGCACGTTCTGCCACTATATCTCTTGTCTATGTCTGCCACTAAAATGACGATCGACATCCAGCACCACGCGCTCTGTGCCGTCCGCACCTCTCCGCTCGTACACATACACGTATTGACAAATTCACTTCAGGTTCTTCGAGAAAACATTTTTTATACATTGTTGCTTATGGTAAATACTTATACATTGTTCTTATTTTATCCAATACATAAATATATTACGGAAAAATACCTAAAATAAAAACTCTGTATTTAGTATATTTACTCAACTCAGTTTACACCATTGGAGAGGATAGGTTAAATAAACAAAAATGTAAGATAATAACTTTTCAGGTGATGCGATGTTTTATTTTTTTAACTTCGAACTCAAGAGACACTATTTAGATTATTTCATTTCCTATAGTTTTTGGGAAAATATTTATTTGTGTTACAAATAGAACCGTTTATTCTGAATAAATTTGCGTACTTTTCTCAAAAACAGTAGTTTTAGTAGCCATCAGTAATTAACAACAAAGCTATAAATATATAATTTGAAGTCGTAGACATACTAAACGATGCACGGCCGATGTAAGCGAGTATGGGGAGCCGGAAGGCTATTTTTAACAAAAACTTATAATATAATTTACCAAAACCCTAAATAGGTTTTTTCTGGATTGTAAAAATTTCTAAAAATTAAAAACCCATTTAGCTGACCCATCACTGGTCGACTTTTGAAACCATACGATCTCCCTACGTCATCACTTAAAACAAAAAATCTTGTTTGAACTTTTAACTTAGTTTAGTGAGTAAAATTAAGAAAGGATCACTTAGGTAGTTTGATCATATGAAACGGATGAATGAGGAGAGAATGGCGCAAGTCCGCGGAAGACTTGGCGCGACCAGGTAAACCAAATACTGGAGGATGATCCTGTTAGAAGCCTCAATAATTGACGAGCTTGTATGAGAAGATGTATGAATGAGTGTATCAAAACAAAAGATTGTGGAGCTCTATTCTCTCTGCTTACCCCCACGGAGAAACGGCGTGATGGTAAGTAACTTTTAAATTTTATAAAATAATAGGGCTCTATAAACGACATTCCAATTAATTATGGAATCTTTCTAGTACATTTATTTTAAATATATTTTTAAATGTGGTGTCTTCTGCACTCAGGTGCTATAAAATACATCATATAATTATAATCAGGCCTATTCTCAAAATTGCAATATTGAAATGAAGGTGATTGTTACACCAACCCTCAAAAATAGACAGTATGTAAATTAACGTCCGTGTTATATTTGAATGAGAGAAAGAGTGAGGGAGATAAACGTACCATAATCTGTCAAAACGTAAAAATGGCCACAGGATTGGCCGTGATTCTTCACTACGACGCTACGGATGAGGAAATCAATAGGTAATTTATGAACAAACCTTTTTCTGTGAACTTTGAATACTGTATTAGTACTTATTTTAATCAAAAACTTATATTTTTAGTCGAAACTCGAGAATGGAAAGACGTCGTTTGCGTGATTTGTGCAACCCGATGGAAATTCCAAATGGGCAATTTTTACAACTATACCGCACAAATCACGCAAACGACGTCTTTCCATTCTCGAGTTTCGACTAAAAATATAAGTTTTTGGTTAAAATAAGTACTAATACAGTATTCAACGTTCACAGAAAAGGGTTTGTTCATAAATTACCTATTGATTTCCTCATCCGTAGCGTCGTAGTGAAGAATCACGGCCAATCCTGTTGCCATTTTTATGTTTTGACAGATTTGGTACGTTTATCTCCCTCACTCTCTCTCATTCAAATATAACACGGACGTTAATTTACATACTGTCTATTTTTGAGGGTTGGTGTAACAATCACCTTCATTTCAATATTGCAATTTTGAGAATAGGCCTGAATATCATATCAGAACTCAAGTGAGTATTATTTTTCGAGTATAATTCCATAGGTACCTATTGACTTATATTAGTATACATATTTCAAATTCAGTAAACTTATAAAATGTTATGTAAAAGTAGCCTTAAAGATTATTAATATAAAGGTCATTATCGTGTGGTATGGTACTGATGACGCGATCTCGATGCAGTCGCTCCTAAGAATTTGTCACAATTTGAGTATTTGGGCGCCGTGTTATTCGTTTGCAAAATATCTATCTTGTCATGAGTTCCTTATTAAAATTACCCACAGTTTTGGCTAAAAACGCTACGGCGTTGGTAAGATATTATTATTTAGATATTCATGTATATTAAAATTTGGTTGTAATTTAATATTTTTGGTTTTTACTGTATTATATAATAGTGGAATTATTTCGAGTTCAAAGTTATTTCCCGTGCAATATGTTTTGGTGATGTGTATCAATGTTTTATTACAGACATCAGTCAATTTTGGGTACTCTTTTAAAATATCTCGATATTTTAATTTTGTAAATGTTACCTTGGGATAAATTATCCACTATTCAAAATCTACCACATTGCGGATGAAAACTTATAAATTTCATCTTATTATTATGACAGAAAATTCTATACTCTGCAGTAAATTATGAATGTGTATTGTACTAGCATATCATTAAATTCATTAAAATTAAAATAATGATTATAAAATTCACCTCCATATAATTTCTGAGAATTTGAAATGATGATGTGTGATCCTCTGTTTGGTCTAAAAATTACCTAACCTATTTAATTTAATCCTGAATTTGCAGTACGGTTGGTAAGTTCTCCAACTATCCTATTTCAATTTGTCTGTCAGACACTATTAACTCTTTAATTTAACCAAAATATTATTTTTAGTGAAACAAAAATATAAATTATAGATATTTTAGAAGTGCATATTATTAAATTTAATTTATAATTTTCAATGAGCATGTTTATAATGATTTCTAGTCGTACTAGTCCACCTGAGGAAATTGTAAATACATATTTTTATTACTTTATAATATATCTAGATCAAAAATAATTAAATTTTGTTTTACGCGCATTATAAAAATATTAACATCCTAAAAGATAATAACATTTAACATAGTTCTCTTGACACTTCAATTCTTGTATGTAATATACTATTATGCTATGTAAGACATATGTAATACTTATATGACCATAATATGTGCTGGGTCAACCAGTTGTGTAACCAGATATTCTGAATAATTATTAGTTGAATGAATTTGCCAGAAGGCATTAAATATACCTGCCATCATTAGCACTTCATATTAAAGATATGTGGAATGAGTAATGCAATAAAATAAGAGTACAATGAAGTAAATAGGCTTTTGTGATACAAATTTGGAAAAATAACATTTCACTTTAATTTTAAATAATGTAAATGATAAAAAGTAAATTGAAAAGAGTATTTTAAATGCCATAGAAATAATGAAGCCAATGTAGGTTAAATGGTGGTAATAATTGTAGTCTCTAATCATTGTAATATATATGTAGCATATTGCGTTAGGTTAATCAGTACACCTCGTAATATATGCTTCATTCAAATTTATTATTTCAAGTGTAATTTTTCTTGTAGTAAGTTATACTTGAAATATCCTTAAATTTTCCAGGCCAGACCCCTGAGTGCATCCAGAAATGTCCACTCAACTAATAAAAACAACACAAAAAGTACCGGTGGCGTATCTAATGCGTACACTGTGATCGACCATGAATTTGATGCTGTTGTTGTGGGAGCCGGAGGGGCCGGACTCCGAGCAGCCTTTGGCCTCGTGCAGACAGGATTCAAGACTGCCCTCATCACCAAATTGTTTCCTACCAGATCACACACGGTTGCAGCCCAAGGTGGCATTAATGCTGCCCTCGGTGAGTCTCTTTATTAATTGATTTTCTTAAATTAGCATTTTTGTAGTATCGACAGACTTGTGTGTCTATATTTTTAACCCTCCATTAGTCATACTTAAAAACATGATTGATCACAGTGTATCTGGGAGATATTCTTTTGGTATTTAAAATAAAAGTACTTGATGAAAATATGTAATTTTTTTTAAATAAAGGGTTACACGCAAGTATAATGTCATATCAACATTCATATTATTTTCAAATTTTTCTAATTAGGACTAATTTAATGATCTCCAGGGTTAGGCTTGAATATATATATATTTTTTTATTTAAGAATTAAAAAGAAGATATGGAGACATATGTTCCCTTTAAGCTGCACGGCCACTCAGCTCATGAAATGTTACACTATACTACGATACGAGCACTACACAGAATTTTCCACATATCTTCAAACAAAACAAATAGACATTTTAAATTTTTCCTAAAGATTTATGACTGTTCACAAAAAATAAAGGAATCGTTTCCATTAATTTTCAATACAAGTGTCTTGACCCCGGACTGTACTATATCACATTCTAAATATTCTTCATTAAAAATTTTAGTAGTTTGGTACCTAAAAAGGTCTATTTTTTATTTTATTGGTGAGTTGAAAAGCACATCCAAAATATTTCATTCATTTTACATTAGCTGATTTAAAAAATACAATTAAAACTTTGCCACGGAAAGCAATAATATTATTTTCCGCGCAGCAAATATAAAAGAATGTATTTTTGATGGGACATTAGTGGAGATAAAAATCCTAACATCAAAGCAGTTATGTAAAGTAATAATTTTCACATATAACATCTTTAAAAGTTTTGGCAGCTTTAAAGTTGTTATCGGAGCAGTGAAATCACAAAAATTTGGAAATTCAAAAAAAAATTGTAAATTACATACATTATTTTGGATGCGGAGATCAGCTATTTTTCATTATGGTATTCTAATAACACGAAATACAAATAATGTTAAACAAGATCGTAAATGACATAAAATATTGTAATATCTAAAGAAAATATGTACCTCGATGGCCACTGTGTTTTTCAAACATATAGTAATAGTATATGACACCTATGAATGTTTTTTAATCTTGCTTGTGTAAAATTTACCCCTTCCCTTGTTGAATGGTTTAAGTTTTATCCGCTACTCCCCTTTTGGAACTCAACCAGTGTTCCAAAATTATCTGCTATCTGGTGTGTGGCGACATTGAGTAATATATAACTGTGGACTGCATGTTACTGTTGGAGAGAGGATTTAAAAAATATATTTTCAATAGAAAAGAAGTCACGTATTTATTATTACATAGTCCCCGATACTCGGGTCCAATCATTTATAATGCTCTTCTGAGCGTAAATAGTAAATGATTGACTCGTAAAGAAATAATATTTATTATCAAACCCATTACACATTGTTATCTAATACATAATAATATTTGTGTATTAAAAATATTGGCTTTTATAAGTCATATATTTTTAAAATATAAATCTTTAATTGACATTTTAATGACCAATATGTAATTGTTCAAACTTCTTTTGAATTTGTTTATATATACATATTATGTTTATATTTTTGGTTGGTGAAGCAAAAGATATCATTATTAAATCAATTAAAAGAACATTTGACAATGCGAAAGTTACCCATTAGGCAAAAATCTAGAATTCTAAGCTTCCTGCTGTTTCCCTTCTTCACACGCGGTGGATGATTTTTAGGTAAGCGACATTGTTTATCATCGGTGTTTCAAATTGATAACATGAAATAATTATATTGTAGGACTTATAATATATTCAGATTGTTTACTGTGTATTTGAATCAAATTTGTTTTACATATACATACTTGTAAGTACAGTAGGTGTTCGCTTACTGTGATCACGGTTAGAAAATAGCAATTCATTTTTTTCACTAAACTTTTTAGGTGCGTTAATTTAACATTTTTTATTTTTGTGCTTCCGCCGTAAGTAATTAAATTAAAAAAATTTCAGATACTTAAAAATATTTTCAAATTAAAAAATATGCTAAAGATTGAATATTATTTTTGTTTAACTATTGCAGAATGTACTGTCGAGTTATAGGAATTCTCAATGTTGAAATTATAATTTATCAAAAAATAACAGGAAGTGACCTCAGTCAACTTTTCTGTCTCAGTGCTAACTCCGATACCGGCTAGCGCTCGCTAATAAAATAATTTTGAGTCTTGGTTAAATTTACAAATTGAAATAAAGTTCGTAGCTGGTAAGATCTGAACCCGCGCTTCCAGATTCTGAGCCTTTGTCTTAGCCCACTTTGCCACCAATTCTCAGAGATGTATTAATTTTACCATAATATAAATGAACACCAATGTACGACGACAGGTGGTGGTTAGTTGCATTTCTGGCACAAAGTAGTCAATTGAAAATATAAAGTAAAAATAAACTCTTGAAAGTGGAAGACTCAACACACAGCTCATAAATTTGTCTTCAAATTGACTGTCTCAAGTTGTATGAACGTGTTTATGTATTATTTTCTTGTGCATTGGATTATGTCAATTAAGTTTATGAGACATTTATAGGTTCTTCGTTTATATATAGGTATGTACATTTCAGTTTTTAAGAAATCGCAATGAAGCCGACACCTACTGTACTTATATTATATGTTGAATGTTTTGAGTTTAAAACATTTTAATAATTTTATTATTATATATATTATTTACACTTTTCCAATCAGTAAATGTTACTGGATTGACAAGAACTTCACTGCAAGATACTTAATCTCGTGTGTTGGTGTGTAAAAACTATTATTTTGTTTGATTTCTCATAAAACATGTAATTAAACAATAGTGGGTTTTGTAAATTCATCCATATTTATTTACAAAAACATTATTTTTCTTAGAAAGTTAAAATTAACACAAGATAAATACAAAATGTGTTAAAAATCAATACAATATTATTGAAATTTCATTCATCGCTTCTTTTGCTTTACTATTTTACAACATTATACATAATACAGAGCTTTAATAATTTACAAACATCTAATAGATTTACTAATTAAAAATTGCACACTAGAAATCTTGTTGTGCCGGTTTAATTTTACAAAGCCATATTTTATTAACATTATGTCAGTTGGTTGATTCCGATGATATCGGTTTCACAAAAAAAAATTGCATATTTATAAGTAGCAATTTTGTAGTTGAATTAAATAGTTTATTTGAAATTTTAATTGTGGTCTAAACATGGATGAAGGTATAAAGATTTACACCCACAAGAATCACTAAAAAAATTCTAGAATAATACTGTAATTTAATTAAAGAATCTTCTTCAAGAGCCGTCTTCTATCGGAGATTGGCGACCAAGTTGCAGTATTCCGATTTAGTTTTTGCAAGATAACCTCTTTCTACCTTCAGCTCTGCCGCCTTCTGTCTTCCTCTGCATAATAAGTTGTAAGAGATCGTATTTCTCATTGTGGAAAATGTGTCCTAAGTTTGCAGGTATCCTTTGTTTGACAGTTGTTATTAATTCTGTTGACTTATTATATCTCTTCATTTCTAATATGCTCAACCTGGGAGATCTGAAGCATATGTCGATACAGCCACATCTCAAATGCCTTCAGCCTTTTAACGGTAACCACCGTTTAACGCCTAGATCTTGTCTCCATAGTGCAGCTCAGGTACGATGTAGCATTGTATTGCCCTCCAACTTAGTCTTGGTTGAAGAATGATAATCAGAAAATATTAATAAAAGTTACATGAAAATAAATAAGAATGTGGAGTTCAATTGGCATAATACTTATAAAAAGAGTTATGGTACGGTAAAAATTGTTACATCTTAAATTAAGTTCATTTTTAAGAATAATTTTATTGATTTAATAGATAAGTGATATATAAAATATATTTTTTTAATTGTTTACATTTGTATGGAAAGTACAGTCAATTCCGCTTAATTGGGTCGCATTGGGTCCAGGACATTTGGCCCAATGCGGCTGCCCCAATTATCCAAAGCGAACATAAAATTAAACAATGAATATTTTTTCTTTAAATTTACATTATGTATCATATATGTATAAATAGAAACTTAAAAAATGACACCTTATATTTTTTAATATTTTCTGTTGTTTCAAAAAAGCATCGTAAGCACATATTAAACATGGTTAAAAAAAATAAAAGACAATATAAATTTAAAATAGAAACTTAAAAATAGTAAAATTGATTGACAGCAAAAAAAAAGCAATACCAATAATAACACAGCCAGCATAAATAAAAGTATCCTTTCCTTTCAAATCCCTCTGGTATATAAGCACCAGAGCAACTCTTTCTCTTGGTTTCTCAGCTATTTGACAACTTTCTTTTTGAAAAGCGCAGGTGACTGAATTTCCTTTATGTTGGAGTCTAATATGTTATAAAGTTTGGTTTCTTAAATGTAGTCTTCATATATGATAGTTGTTGTTCTAGTTGTGTAATGGTGTATGGGCATATGATGTAATGAGATGTTATTGTGATAAAAAATAATTGCTGATCTAGAGTAAAGTTGATGAATTTTAGGCAAATCAAGTGATTTGAAGAGTTACTCTGTAGGGTGTAAAAATGTTTTCCTAGATATCACTTGTATTATTGTACACCAGTTATCTCAGCGAGCCGAGGTTGACTTGTATTACTTTTAATTTTATCCAGCAAAGTAATTTTACTTGCAAATGTCAAATCATTTCTTGGTTTTTGGGAAAGGGTTACAAATCTTTAAATAAAGTTGACACAAAGCAAGTTTACACATTTGTTGCACAGTAGGTAGGTCATTAAGCGACCGGTAAATTAAGCAGAATACTGTTCCAATGAAGCAATATAAATTACTGTTAGTTCCTTGGTTTGGTTTCCGTTCCTTGAGATTTGGCCCAATTAAGCGGAGTCAACTGTATATTAAAAGAGACAAATAATAATATCGGTGCTGATTATGAACATCGATTCCGATTTTTGCCAATTACATCAGTAACCTCAATTATGAATGGTGCATATTAATCGGTACAGCCTTATGTATCATAGATAACATATTTTTTTAAGACCAAGAATTCTTGTCTTATTACCCCATATAACAATTTTTTTAATTTGTTGAGTATCTTCATTTTTTGGTTTTCTAATAATTGAAGGGCTCACGGCTACAGCTGGTCAAATAATACTTATGAAAAAAAAATTCATTCTTCTAATATTTTGACCTGTAAACATATCACATAAAATATATTATTTTCAGTAAACTGATGCACTCATTGCTATTTTCCCAAATCACGCAACATTTGAACTATTTGCTTAGTGCGAAACCCGTAATTAGGCCGCTGATGTACTTAATAGTGCTCTTGTGTTATTGCAAATGGAAAGGAAGCTATGTTATCGTAGTTCCTATGCGGTGGAGTAAACAACAGGGAATTATTGGACAGAAGCCAGTTACGCTGTAATATTTGATGATGTAAGATGGAATCCAGTTCTATTTAACTGGTTATGTCAATAAGCAGAAAATTATTTTATTTAATAAACACATGTTTTTTTTTTTTATATAATGATATCTACATGTAAAAAAAAATATCCTAATTTGTTATACCATTTCCAACATATTCAACATTTTGGTGCAAAAACTGGACATTTTCACTTCGAAAGAAAGTGTAAATGGCCGATTGTTGCTCCGAGCCCTTTAATTTCACCTAAACTAACTTGCTTAAATACCCACATTAAATATTATATTTATATAGTTTTATGACTAATAAATTAAGAAATTTAATATAGTTTTACAACTAATAAATTAATAAATTTAATATAGTTTTATAACTAATAAATTATGAAATTTAATTAGCTTTTTCTGAGGCTGTACTGCATTGATGTTACTTTTTGCTAATTTTACAGATTTCTGGTCAGATTAACCGACTCCGATTTTTATAAATATTGCACTAGGCGACTATCAATTTTGTAGTTTAATATAAAGTGTTTTTTCTGAACTTGAAAGAGCTCAATTATAATTACGTAACAAAATACTAAAATGCAGGGTTTAAGAAATATTTACAAAAATTGTAAAATAAAAATATTTTTAATGAGCATTACAATAGGGGATATTTACAATTTATTCTTAATTGAGGGATAAAGAAAAATATAGAATTTCAAATCAATTAAAAATTTGGATAAAGTAATAGTAAATAGAAATCTCATTTTATTCTGATGATCAAGTAACACATCATCAGCAAAATCAGGAAATAGTCATCGATGACTATTTCAAAGTGCAGGATAAAGTTAAAATAATTATGTATTGATTTTTATTTTTTTAATTGGAAGGAAATCAAGATCTTTTATAATGTTTTTTAAATCCTGTATGCTAAGATTGTGGGCACATTTATAATCAGCCCGATGAGTGGGGAAGGTTAATCGGTACAGCCTTCAATTTATCCCCCTCTTAATGCCTTCATTCCTGCATTTCCATTTTTGAAAATTTTTATAAACTCCTTCATTTGCTGTTTAAACTAATTGTTATCTTCTTTTAGGTAATATGGAACCAGACAATTGGCTATGGCACATGTACGACACAGTAAAGGGCTCTGATTGGCTCGGAGATCAGGTAAAAATAATGATTTCATTTATTTATTTTTATCAAGCACAAAATTTTTGAGCATAATGACTTAATGCTTTTCTGATTAAAAATTTTTTGGCAGGATGCTATTCACTATATGACCAGAGAAGCACCGATGGCCGTTATTGAACTAGAAAATTATGGAGTTCCCTTCTCTAGAACGAATGATGGTAAAATTTACCAAAGAGCGTTTGGAGGACAGTCGCTTAACTTTGGAAAAGGGGGTCAAGCTCACAGATGTTGTGCCGTAGCCGACAGGTGATTTTGTTGTTATTTTGTAATTACCTCAATCTTACATATTTCTTGATAAGATGTTCTTCATTTTCAAAATTATCTTCCATTCCTATGGTACTCTACATACATCATAATATTTTGTTATTTATTCTCGTAAAGAGAATCAATTTAATTTTTTTATTATCTACAGTCACAGCTTTTATCTGTTTATATTTCTTCTACTAATATTGACACTCTTAGGGCCAGTCGTTTGATCAGTGGTAAATTTTTACTATAGTAAAAAAAAATATGCGAAAACGTTGTTCAATCGTGGGTAAAAAAAAATTTACCCATAAAAATTACATTCAATTGTAAACTAATTTTACCCTCCAATATCGGATGGTAAAAACTGTAAATCGTTAGTTAAAAATGACTGACCCTTCACAGCTGTTTCAAAAGTCATCTGTCATATTAATTCTTTGAAAGTTGCAGTATACGACAATGAATCATTCAATATCCTGCTATTTTAGTGATGAGAGTTTGTCTGATGATAATTTATATTAGCACATAGGCTGAAGATTTTCAACCAGCAAAGTGACAGATTTCGAACGCAAGGGTGAATAAAGCCATAGATAAAGCATAAAATTATATGTATTACCAATGGTGAATATTTAAAATAAATCAAATTTGACAATATTGTCACATTATTAGGTGGGATTATTTTTGACTATAGTAAACCTAACGTTCGAGCAACCCGCAAACGTTTTTTACCACAGGCGATGGTAAAACTATAATAAACCATAGTAAACTTTTACTACTGAACAAACAACCAGCCCTAATATGTGCCCCCTCTAAAACAATAACTACATGTGTGTGTATATATATATTTATATTTATTTATCCTTGGAATACATTAACTAGTTGAAACACCTACTTATCAGTCATGCTATCTGAATAATTAATGTTATTATTGTCAATTTCCATAGCTTGTGCTCGCAACAGATACCCCATATAGATAAAAGCAATCATTTGGTATTAATTTAATGCTGCCATAATACAAGTAAGCCATATTGAATCGCAGTATAAAAATCTGGATTCCTTTGTGATTTTCAAAACTCCAAGTGGTACTTTAATAATTCTAATTTGAAGCAAAATAAAGAAGAAAAGAATATGAATGTCAATTATTGTGATTGTTTATTTTCTCTGATACACGGCATATTTAATTATCAGAATCACTCCTACACTACACAATGAATTACTCTGAATGTATTTTTCTATACAATTGTTTTTTTTTTTTCTATTTTAAAAAAATACAAAAACTAATGCATTAATTATGAAATACGCTGTGTAATGTATTGTCTGTATTTCTGAGGTGCAGATTTTTGTACTTTTATTGTATTAATGTGTACAACGGGATAGCAAAAAATAGGGATCTCCAAAACATTATCATATTAGTAAAAAGATTGGGCATATTCTTCTTCCTTTAAATAGACAATCCACCTTTCAAGAGTGATTTGTGCCATTAATCAAGTTAAAACTTTATTTTATAAAAAAAGGTACTATAATACTATAGAATAGGAAATATTATATTACAAGTCAATACCATTGTAATTCAAAAAATTTCCTATTATATAGATTAAATGCGGCGAGTTAAGGGAAAGAAGATGACATAAGTTACCGACCGAGAGTTGAAAATTACCATTGACAAAATAATTGTAGAAAAAACCTGTTATCCGCAATGGACAGGCAATAAAGATATGGTCAAGGGTTTCCTCCTTGGCACCACACCACACATTGGGGAATCTATTAAGTTCAATCTGAATAAATGTGAGGCTACCTGGCAATACCCAATTCTCATTCTAGAGATATTTGATATTGTTCTTTTGGGGACTTTCCTTTTGGAGAACCAGGGGGTGCAGGAAATAGATCTTTGAAATATTTTAAGCCGATTACCCTTATGATTATTTGGATCCATCCATTGTGCAGTCCAGATAGAATTGGTATGTTTTTTTACCATATTGAGTCTGTCATACATCGGGATATGGAATTGATGGGGAAAAACTCCGGAAAGAGTGGCCTCCTTGGCCAGTTATCAGCACATTCATTTCCATAATGGGCATATTCAATATGTATTAAAAAAAAAAAATAGCCTTCATCGTCATACATTTTATTTTAATTCAAATAATTAGTGTTTAAAAAATATAACAAACTACTAGAGGAATTGACACGTAGTAACACAGTTTTAAAAAGAAAATTTTTGTAAGAATTTTGACTCAAAAAGTCAATTTTGACTAAAATATCACAATTTGTTGCGTTATTCAACTGTGACTTAATATTTCACATTTTCTTTCAGAACCGGCCATTCGATGTTGCACACTCTGTACGGTCAGTCCCTGAAATACAATTGCAACTGTTTCATCGAATACTTTGCTCTCGACATCATCATGGAGGACGGGCAGTGCAAGGGGGTCATTGCGTTGTGCTTAGAAGATGGAACGCTACATAGGTTGAGTATGATCGTTATTAACATAATTACTTTTCCAAACTGATAAATTAATAATCATTATTGTTTGAGCAATTCAGTTAGTACCGAGATGATCAGACAGACTTCACTATTATTATTAACCACTGCTAGTTTTATTTTAGACACCACTTGCTTTCAGAACAGTTGCCACATCTTCAGAATCAATGAATCTCATAAAGTCAGTTAGAAAGATATACAGAAAAAATCTATCTATCGAAAATATTTGGTTGCCACCGGTATACAAGCCCGGAACTGTACCTTGCCAGGGAACTGCGCAACCAATTTCTCTATGATAATCATTTAGGATTACAAAATATTTGAGACATACATGTAATCTTCTATATATGATTCCTCTATTATTTTACTTTAAAATAGCTATAGACTTTATATTTGAAGACGCTAGGTGACGCCAGGCTAAATCAATCTAGAGTATATAATGTCTCAAATTTCAAAGTGGAAGAATGAATGTACCTCCTTAATCTCGACATTATAATTTTGATCTAAGATGATGGAGGGATTGATAATAATATCTCATGCATATTTTCGTTGGTCTCTCTGAAGTCTTATATCAAAGACACCATCTTCATGTGCAGCATTTCCATGTATACTTTTTGAGAGTTAAAGAATAGTAAAAACCTTCCAAAGTATAGAAATGATTGACTTTTCTAATGGACAAAAATATGCACTCTTATTTAAATACATGTAATAATTGAAGTGTGGTAAGTTTTACGTTAAGATCTGTTATTCAAATTTTAACAACATTTAATAATTATAGATCACTCTTTTATACTTTTTTTTACATTCCATTTTTTAATTTCAAAATTCCAATCAACTAAACCTTTGTCATACAAGTGAGTATTATTTTGATGACGACTATAGTTTTGCACATGGGGAGAAATTAAAAACAAAATACAATACATTTCTCAGGTTCCAAGCGAAAAACACTGTGATAGCCACTGGTGGAGCTGGTCGGGCCTATTTCTCCTGCACCTCCGCTCACACCTGCACAGGTGACGGCTCTGCCATGATTAGCCGGGCCGGTCTTCAAAATCAAGATATGGAATTTGTGCAGTTCCATCCGACTGGTAAACAAAATTTTCATTTATATATGATGGAACCCTGATTTATGTAAAATGGGGGAAGTATTCTGGTATAATATGATAAATATAGTTACAGAAATACCTCACATAGTCCTGTTTCAATTAGTCCGGTTTTAAAGATAACTAAAAAAAAAATATCACTTTGACGTCGATATGAGAGTGTGTGTGTGTTAGATTTTCAAATGTAACTGAAATTGCTGTCATTTGGATATTAATCACCTTTATCTTAGTATAAAAAAGATCTGGCAACACAAAAGTGAGCTTCATCTATCAATTTTGTATGGAGGAAAGAGTATAATTTTTACACTGATTTCTGACGTAATTCGTGGTGTTCTTGAGTTTAATAATATTTCTATGGGTCACCGTATGATATCATTACTGAAAAAAATAATTTGGTATAAAATCCGATACGCGGCGCCCGTGATACCACATGTTGTTTACTGTCGTATATAGACGCCGTGCGCTTTCACGTTGGTGTCGGCTATATCCGACGGGGCACTCTGACGTTTGGCACTCTGACGCAGGTGTCCGATGAGGGCATTAATAGGATTAATACATAAAATTATTTTTATATGCAAATTCTCGCTTTTTCCATTTTTTATGAAAACGTAAATCGTATGTAGATTAATAATTGACATTTAGTGTATTGATGGAACACATTATGTATGAGTACATCTGGTTACAGGAATCTATGGCGCTGGCTGCCTAATTACCGAGGGCTGCCGTGGTGAAGGAGGATTCTTAGTGAATGGTGAGGGTGAGAGGTTCATGGAACGATATGCACCGGTGGCCAAGGATCTCGCTTCTAGGGATGTGGTATCCAGAGCTATGACTATTGAAATTATGGAAGGTAATAATAAAATGCAACATTTATTTTCAACAGATGAATTAATCACATTTACATCAGATACATCATTTGATCTTAAAATTTTAAATAGGTCGTGGGTGCGGCCCACTAAAGGATCACGTCCACCTGCAGCTCCACCATCTCCCAGCCGACCAGCTGCACGCCCGTCTACCCGGCATATCTGAGACAGCCATGATTTTCGCAGGGGTGGATGTGACGCGTGATCCTATTCCCGTGCTCCCCACCGTGCATTACAACATGGGTGGCATCCCAACCAACTATAAAGGACAGGTGCATTATAATACCTGTTATATAAAAATTAATGAAGCTGGTGGTCAGCTATTAAAAAATCTAAATAGCTGATGTAATTCAGTTAATTTTAGCTTCTCTGTTAGTAACATTACATTTCGTAGATGGCAAGATCTCTACTAGCCCGCTAAGAATGCCTTCACTCGATCAATGATTTATTAAAAATTACTTAGTCACATTATTTAATTTCTACAAAATAACAAATAGTTTTAAATTTAAATACCTATTATCTATATCCTTGTATTTATAGTTGGTTTTAAATTTCGTATGAACTTCCTATAATTTCAGTAAATATCAAAAGCTAATTTTATTACTAAATATTAATTTCAGATAAATTTACTCTAATTTATTGCTATATTTATTTTGTTTTACAAATATTCACTAGTTGTATCATCATCAAAACAAAAATTAATTTAAACATGTAATTTTTTTACTTCTCCAACAATGACATTGAGATAAATACTTAATATATTGTTTTGATTTGAAATATGAACACAGTTAACATTTTGATCAGTTTCTAATTTTCTCACTGCTCGTTGATCACCGAGTTTCTAAAGTTACCTGAGAACCCCCGTACGTTTTTTTTACAATATGTAATCATTTTCAACATTTTTGCACAGTGTGTGTACACAATACAAAAATAGGTTGTATGCTCTGTCTTTTCTACTATTATCTCAATGGAGAGTAGTTGGAAGATCTTGAGACTATTTACAACTAAGTACCCATCCACAGCAATAATCGAACTCATTGGAACTAATTGTTTTAGTGATTCATGATGACATTTAACAATGCAGTGATACAGATTGCATTTAGCCTTGATTTCTTCTCTTTTACTCTTTTATGCAGAATCTTAGATGTGGAAGTCATAATAAATCAACAAAAAGCTTTTAAAATGGTATCAATATCAGAAATAAAATTAATTTCACTGAAAAATCAATCAATATTCCGTACAGGAAACAAGAAAACAAGGATGGTTCACCGATATCTCGGCTTCTCTCAACCAGCAATGATAATGATTATTAGGTTGAAAGAAATAAAACACTAAAGATGTTCAATATAGGTACACTACGGCAACACGATCAAGAATGGCATTCCCGCCTGCAGAATACCCTGTTTTATTTCAGTTACACACAATACATACATTCATATAATATTTTCCCACTATATTTGCAAGTACATAGCGACAGGCCACCACTGTGATGTTTTATTAAGAATGTGCCTTTGTTTCCTGAAATCTATCCCACGGATTCTTCGGCGCCACGCCGATGATAATACCTTTAAATTACTGACACGTGTCTTATCATATTAATTAATTGGCGTCTCTGCTATAACCTGGCAATTCTGTGCGATACAATCATTATAAACGAATTTATACATTTTATTCAATGTAGTTATATGAAATGTTATTACTGAGCAATCATTCGGTTTTTACCATTCTTACAAAAAATATTTTTAGGTGGTGGATCACAAAAATGGTCAGGATAAAATAGTCCCTGGACTTTACGCTTGCGGTGAGGCAGCTTCTACTTCAGTCCATGGAGCCAATAGACTTGGTGCAAACTCACTTCTAGATCTGGTAGTGTTTGGCAGGGCCTGCGCTCTGACCATCGCCGAGGATAATAAACCGGGCGATAAGATGGCTCCTTTCAAAGAAGTGTGTATTAAAAATATTAATTTTATATTAAAAACAGAAAATTATTTTCAATACAGATGTGCGTACGCAATACTGTGCCATCAAGATAATTACTATTTTTCAAATTAAGTGAGCTTGTGGTGTGAAAAAGAACTTGCTTGGTGGTTTCTTGGAATGAGAATTGATTCCCCTAGCCTCTTAGTCACTAGATCATCTAGTCATCTTAGTCATCTTTCCATTAGACCACACAAGCAAGTTGCGCACGATACAAAGTTATCTTTTTGAACTTATTTTTTTGTCGCTTCACAAAATACTAATCTCGAGATGAACCGATAATCCCAGTCTGAAAGTCAAAATGGATTATTTTTTTGCGGATGCAGTAGAATGTTTATTCAAAGTTTGAGTAGCCTGTTGGTCTAGTGGTTAGGATGCTGGCCTAGTGATCGAGGTGCATTATTCAACTATGCTACAGCGACAAATTTTCAAACCTATATGTTACCTTTTTGATATTAATATATTAAATCGTTCCATTATTTGAAAGAGCCATCTATCTTATTTTTACAGAATCTCAAATACCTTTGAGTAATCTGATATCAGATGCCAAAATTATCAATTAATTTTTATTAAATTTTGGATACATTGATACAACTTCTAATGATAAATATTTAGATTGTGCGAAAATAAAAAATAAAAATTTGCAAATTATATATGTAAAGTACTCCTAAATATATGCAATTAGTCAACAATAAACATAAGTATTGTCAATTCTGAAATAAATTAATTAAGTTTACTTAAATCTATATACATATATATATAATACATTGTGCTACATTGCATCCATTGTTAGGGCCGGTTGTCTGAAAAGTAAAAAAAAAATATTTTTTAATATTAATCTTTATGTAACATCTGTCAGAATGCTGGTGAAGAAAGTGTGGCTAACCTGGACAAGGTCAGATACGCCAAGGGATCCATTGGCACAGCTGACCTGAGACTGAACATGCAGAAGACGATGCACAAACACGCTGCTGTATTCAGAGATGCAACCTTATTAGAAGAAGGTGTGTATCTTCTAATGATTTATTTTAGAAAATAGTTTATAATCACTTTATATACAGGGTGTAACAGACCTAGTCCACAATATGTTTTGGGTGACTAAATTACGAGTCGAAAATGTTCATGGAATATGTGCCTAATCTCAACCATGTCAGAGATATAACCATTTCAAAAAAAAAGTTATGCAATTATTTTAATTAATGTAAATATTTTATCGATTCCAAATTATATATTGAATACAAGAAATTAGTTTTCTTTGCGTGGTTGATGCAACATGTGCTCTGGCATTATCTTGATGAAAAATGACACCGTTAATGTTTATCAAATATGGTCGTTTTTTAATTATTGCCTGGTTTAATACCCAATCTATGGAGATGACGAATAACGGTTGATTGATCAATTTTAAACCTCTCTGCAATTTCTCTTGAAGTTAGTGAAGAGTCTGCATTCACCGCAGCCTTCAGATCCTCATCTTCAATTTCGATGGGACATCCAGCGTGGTGTTGATTTTCCAAGGATAGATTCCCAGTACGAAACTTGTTGAACCAAAAAGAACACGTTTATCTTTTCACCACACAACAGATATTTTCAGTTGCGGTAGTAGTACTTTTTTTTGAACTCATAAAGCGTACAGTGTCATAAATGAATTTTATTCGGGGCCACTGCTAATATTTTTTGGAATGGGCTGTTGATTAAATACTGCCCAAATCAAGTAGAGGTGTCTCTTTTGAGGAGTGACAAAAAAAAATTCAATTCAATAAGTACAGTTATAATGGCAAGAATTTATGCACCAACCTGGGTCCAGGTTTAAATCCCGGTAGCAACAAAAAAAATTTTTTCAATCGATAGATTTTTTCAGTATATATTTCTGGTTGATTAATTTAATTTGTATTAAAATATCACAGAACTACGTTCTGAAAATGTAACTTCACAGCAAAAATGTTTTCTCCTTAATTAAAATAAATATCAATTCCACATTTTCACTTTCTTTCAGGATGTAAAAAGATGAAAGCAGTGTACGCTGATATCCACAACGTGAAAGTAACTGACACCTCGATGATCTGGAACTCAGATCTGGTGGAGACTCTGGAGCTACAAAACTTGATGCTGTGCGCTCGACAGATTATTGAGGGAGCTGCTGCCAGGAAGGAGAGCCGAGGAGCTCATGCTAGAGACGATTTCAAACTGAGATCTGATGAATTTGACTATACAAAGCCATTGGAAGGACAGGTAGCGTACAATTTACTTCAACGCCTAGAATTATTTTAAAATGTGAGGCGGTTTCCCTAGATCAGGCCTAGCCTAAGTGGGAAATTGCCTTAATAATACTATTGTGAAAAAATTATGTGTACTAAAAAATTATAATAAATACAACTTGACAAAATATGCAACCTAGGAAAGAGAGAAATATTCTTTATTTTATATCAAAGATAAAATTGGCAGAAAAAATCGAATCCTGAATACCTCTCTGGGTTCGAACTTGAAAAATCGCGGGAAAATAATAAGCTTCAACCATTATGGCCATCAAGACATGAAGATTTAAAAAAATTTAATTTTAATATTCCAATTCTGATAGAAAAGGTGAGTTCGATCGCCAATTAAATTGATATGCATGATTTTGATGCGTTAAGTGACTGGTCAAGTGGTGAATCGCCGCGTCACCACACACCTTTCTTATTAAGGAGAAATACATTATTTGATAAACATTTCAACACATAAGAAACTGAATAGAGTCATCATGTTTCAGTATACAAATCGTGATGTCAACAGTGGCGGCGCGCATAAAATCTCAGACGCAGTAAACTAACACGTTTTAAAAAAAAAATTTCATGTTGCCTTTAAAAACATTGTTCTCATTATTTGTGAATCGGAATTTTTTCAATCCCGTAAGTTACGAATTAACTGAGTTTTACTGTATATATACAGTGATACCTCGGTATATGTCCTTAATCTGTTCCAGATCTTTGGACTTTTCCCATAAGAAATAAAGGGAAAATGATTAATCCATTCCCATGCAAAAAAATGCATTATTTATGCCTTTTTGCAAATCATTGCCTCCGATACGCTATCATCAGCACATTGTTTTTCTGTTACCTAGATCAAAAGCAATTTCTCAACATGCTCTAATATCCCTGATCTTTGTTAATCGATTTCACCCCCTTCGCAACCTTAGCAGATTTAATAACGTCTTTGTTTTTCACAATCGTAGATAATGTCATTCTCGGCATACGGTATGCAGTAGCCAAGTCCCGTACACGCATGCCTCCTTTATACTTTTCAATAATCTCTTTTTTTATCTCTATGGTGAGCCTAACCATTTTCTTTTTTGTTTGACTCTTCTCATTAACTGTCTTAGAACTCATGGTTATAAAATCACAAAGAGCTATTGTTACACAACGTTGTTCACAAATGGTAGAAACAGTTGTACTGGCGCTTGTGGGCAGTCGTGGCAGAGATGCCCCCTCCAAAAACCGAATTCCGCCAAACGAAACCGAGGACATAAGTGCGCACCATTTGATGCACACGAGTCATCGCCAAACAAAGGTCGTATACCAAACAAAAATGTTCGCATCCAAACAGGACGTATACTATGTTGGACTTTTATCAAAGCAGATGTACATATACCGAGATACCATTGTGTATATATTCGTGATACGTTTATTTCTGGATTTTAAAAATACAGTAGGCATAAATTAATAGCCTATTCTATTTGACATATTTATTTAATTTGTAAATTATCTGCATCCACGGGCCTTAACTCAAAACTGATTTTTTAATCTCTCTATGTCCATGTGCATTGTGATCCTTTGGCTTGCTTCTACAATGTGAACTTTTTGTTTCCATTCTTCACGATCCTGGCCCGTCTTTAGTGAGACTCTGGTCATTTTTTGAACTTGGTCTCCATCTTGTTGGAGATTAACCACACTTTTTGTCCTTGTTTATTTATATCAGAGACTGATTATGTGATGCAGTTTATTTTATATAAATATTTTATTTATTTATTTTTTCATAGCGTAAATAGTACATATGAAAAAATATAGGTAATTGCTTTACTAGATGTAGTCTGTTCTAAAGCAATTACCTATACAGTTTTTAAAAGTTGTAAATGTTAAGAGGTAGGTAAGTATAATGTTAAGTGCGTTATGAAAAGTTATGTGGAAAAAGTATAATCAGAAGTTAAAAAAAGTTATAAAAATATTATTGTCAGTAATATACAATAGTGGGAGACAAAAATTTGTGGGTAGTTAGTTACCTAACTAACCTTAGCACAAATTAGTTTAATTTTGTTTTCTACCCACATCAAGCAACCACTTTGTTATTTTTGGTTTGAAGTAGTTAATCATCTAGTGGCAATTTGTTAAATATTCTCGGGGCACAAAATAAAAAAGTTCATTGAGCAAATTTGGTATTAAATTTTGGCACTGAATAGTATCCTAAGGCTTTGCTCTTAGAAATATTGATAAGCCAAAACATCCTTTTTGCTACGTTATATTTTACAAATTATTGACAAGCTAGTTATTTTGATAACCTAAAAGGCTAGAAATACAGTACATACTTGCATTCCCATCGTTGTGTACCGAATATTTGAATTTTGAAAAAAAAATCCCAAAACATCAGTGAATGAGATAATGAAGTACGCAATAGTTGCATTATTTTTTATTCATTCTTAAACATATAAACATGAGTGACGATTATTCTATCAGCTGAGAGGATTGTTTTTTTATTAAAAATTTAATTTTATCCTGTTTTTAGACTCCTTTCCAATTCTATTTATTGAGGTTCTATATTGCTTCATTCCTGTACCCTTAAAATATTGTAGCGGCATATCAATATTGTAGCGACAACACTTTTTAATATTTCATCGGATGTAACGTTATGTATCTTGCAGACCAAAAGATCATTTGAAGAACATTGGAGAAAGCACACCGTATCAAATGCGGATGAGGAGACCGGTGACGTAACCCTCTCCTACAGACCTGTTATTGACGAAACATTGGACCAGAACGAATGCAAGACGGTCCCACCTATCATCCGATCTTATTAAACTTAATTAATTACATTTTTTGTTATTTTTCATCATTATCATCATATAAATGGTCGCTATTTTACAATGAACATTGTAAACCACCATATTAACACATTCATCATTTTGGGTAGCACATTGTTGTTATTCAATTTTGTTAGCAATATGTATCACAATAAATTTTATTTAATATTTATACAATTTTATATTCAAAACTACCTAACTCACTCCTCTATGCAATTGTTATAGACATAAATAGATGTAAATAAATGTTTAGACCTCTCTCTTTCTTTATTATTTCTAAATACGAGATGTTTTCCAATTATATATTTTTTTTATTAAAAATGGTAATTTTTATATTTGAATTCAACTAACAAAAACTTTAAAAATATTTATGCATATAATTCAAAAACCATTATTTCATATTTTGAGTTTAACCCTTTATTTACTGACGGGACTCTGGAGTCCCAATGAGTATAAACCTCTATAGAGACGAAAACCATCAATTAATTCCGACGACACTTTACAGTACAATATAGCACAAGTATTTTATTTTACCTACAGATGACAACCTACCTAAATCATATTTTTCTTTATATCCCTTTTTAAAATGTATCCACTTATTTTTAAAAAAAACAATGCAATAGCAACTTTGATTTTTTCATAATTCGGTAAATAAAGGGTTAAGCTAGCCAAACATAATCAAAAATTTACCTATCAGTTCAAAAATCATTTTATAATTTATAAAAGATTATTTAGTTCTACAATTTGTACATAGTATAATTGTAAAACTATTATTGATTACCTCATATTAATACAAATTAAAGTGTCATGGCTCTAAAGAATGCTGCCACTTTTCAATGTATTTGAAACACGTTTTGTTATTTCACTTTAAATGTATAAATTGTATATCTCAGATATATGTTTCAAAAATGTAGTTGTTCATCTGGTATTGCAGGGGTATGTGTTTTAATTGGTCACACAAAACTCAATCAATATATAAAAGCTTTGCATATAATCTCATTTTTTATTTAATAATTCTTTGAAGCTGTTGTTATATTTTATAACAATTCAAAAGCAGCTATTCATTTTTAACTTATTTATTATATTAACAAATCAACTTGTCGATGGGATCATAAAATAATTCCCATTTCACACATTGTTAAGTAAGGATTCAAGACATTTTGTTGTATTTGTACTGATTATTTTTAAGTTAACCTTTTGAGTTAAATATGTTCAGTAACCTGTTGAGTTTAATACATACAGTAACCTCTCAATTGTCCGGGATGGTTGGGAAAAAATTGATCCAGATATAAAAAAAACCCCGATAATCTCCATTAAAAAAAAACCTAAACACGTTCCCTTTTATTTGAAATGCGACTGTGAAGAAGTTTATTTTTTCTCATTTTATTTTTTGGCAAATTGTGCCACGCAGATTTTGCAACATAATCTTGTTAGCAATGGCTTCCTGTTCCTCGATGTAATTGAATATACTTTCGACGTGAATTAAATCAATTTTCAATTTAATGTAATGCACCTGCCCATTCATACGTAAATCCTGAATAAGTAGTCAAGATCATCATCAGCTCACAATAACAATGATCCTTTTTATGTTTGCAATTTTGCTAGTTTTTTTACCTTCAAATAACATTTATAAATTTTATTTGAAGATAAATCAAAAGTAAATTTTTACCACCCCGCTCAGTCTGCAATCCAGCTAATGTGACCCCGGATAATTGAGAGTACACTTTATTTTGATTACCTCCTTGTTATAATTTAATTTTCAGTATTTACAATTCAAAATGGTTATTAAAAAAATTGTACTTAATTACTCATAATCACGCAACAGTCAAAGTGCTATTGAAATTTATATTTATTATTATTATTTATTAGTTGTAACTCACATCTATATGAAGATTGGGATTCATCACTTAACCTCCAATTCTGATCCGATTAAATATTATAATAATATAATATGTTATTTAAAACTGAAAAAAATAATGTTAGTTATTTACATATTTATTTTAATTTAATGGTTTAATTGATAACTTCAGGCTTCCTCACTAGAAATGTTTCCACGTCAATCGTAAAACTATTGTACCTATATATCAATAAACAAATTTTTAAAACAACTGTCTTTCATTTCAATTATCTTTGAAAACTATTTGAGGCAGTGTTATATCAAATATATATGTAAATTTTGAAAAAGTATTTTTTTTAAATTAATTGATTAATTCATTTTAATTAATTAATTTAAGTAGTGAGATTTATAAAACATTACAATAATTGTTGTTCTGTTTTGAGACGGTGCAAAGATATGCAGTACATCTTTAGCGCTTCTGCTGAGTCCAAATTTGGGTTTAATATGTACATAACTACATCAATGCAGTGCATTGGGGTCCAAAAGATCTTTGCCCAGAATTATTTTCCCTATGCTAATATCAGTAGTGTGCAGTCAGTACTTTAAAATAAATTGAAATAAAATATTTATCTCGTGATTTTCTCAACATATTTATTTTCATTTTATTCATAGTTTACATTTCCCAAAATATTGAGTTACGTACAGCTTATTTCAATGTACTGACTGCACGCGTCTAGCTAATATAAACTAATCATTTTTGAAAACCACAACAAAAAATGAAATTATAAAATTGAAAAAGTCATTTCTCACGTGTATTACAAAAAATATTATCAATGTATACAGTTATTAGTACCCTGCCAATATGTCGGGTTAAGGACTAAAAAATCACCGCAAATAAAGCGATATAAATGAATGTAAATTTTTTAGGAGACAAAAGATTAATTTTGTTCTTACTATTTAATTTAATGGATAAACCTAATGCGAGTGGAGGCCACGCCCGCTAGAAGTGAAACTATTATATGCATCAGCAATAAATTAAATGTTTAACAAGGAAGAAGTCTTAAAAATACCAACAGCTACCAATAATTATGTATTTTAAGATATCAACAGTTTACCCCTAACTCCAAACACAGCAATTAATACATTGTTCTTCTTCTTTTAAACAGGCAACCCACCCTTCAAGAGTGATTTGTGCCATTAATCAAATTAAAACAATACATTAAATACTAATTTAATGTATTAATTATAAATATTTACATATTATATTTGTCATGAAAAATACTGGCGCTATAACACAATTGGTAGTGTAGTTCCCCGGATTGGAAATAAAGATCCAGGTTCGAATCCCGGTAGCGCAAAAACAATATTTTTTGACAAAATTGATTTTATATGTATATATTTATAATTAATACATTAAATTAGTATTTAAAACATCACATACCTATGTTCTGAATAATTACAACTATATAATACATTGTTCATTAACATGTAATTCTGATTTCATAATGATCGTTTTCCAAAATTAAAACATCAAACTGTTTTCTTGATGTTTCAAGACGTTAGTTATTTGTGGTGTTTCTTGAGAAGACGATCCAGTTTAAAAAAAAGGGATAATTACAATGACTTCCTGTTACATCCATATTTTACTATTTTCAAACTGAGATAAAGTAGTTATTTGAATAGCCGCTAGATATTTCCATTTACAAAATTAAGAATTGTGTCCTCCCTTTTCGTGACCAAATATTTGAGCAATCTCAATTAAACGTACACAAATAATATCACATCTACATCTTGAATCATTGACAATCAAATGAAAACAGCACAAGGTCACAATTCCTGATGCTGCCTGCAAATAATTCCACCAATTCTGGTTATACATATAAATAAACATATTATTCAATATTAATCTGTTATTGTTGTTTAAACTTTTGAACAACATAAATGTGAAATTATTATTTTGTTGTGATAATATGAAATCTCTTGTAATAATAATACATACTAGCAGAAACAACTAGCCATTACTGGCTATATCTATTAGGCCATGAGGCCAACTTGTTGAATCCATAAAAACTGAACCATTGTAAGGAACTCTATACAGGAGAAATAAATTATCATCATCCTCATCACTTGGTGCTATGCGCCATCCAGGTCCAAGGCAGATTCATGTGATCCAGGCATCCCTGTCTCAAACCAAATACCTGCAGTCTATCTGCATCTTTTCCGTACTTCACTGTATCCTCCCACGACATTGTTGAGCATCCCAGTAGTTAAATTCTGGCCAGGATTTTCTCAAAAGCTTTTGGAGAGTTCTAGAGTTCCACTTCTCACAATATGACCAGCCCATTTTACACATCTCAATTTCATAAGTGTACTTAAACCGGCTCTGAGTTGGGGCGAATACACCCTCGGTAATTAATCATAACCGCATTGTGAAAAACTTCTCCATGCTTAAATAGCTCTGCGGAGATGTTTCTTTTAAATGAAATAAACTATTTTGTAATTATTATTTCGACAAATAGAGACGATTGACATTATGTCAATCAGTTTTTTTAAGAGGGAAAACAGTTCATCATATTATCAAGATCAAACTAACCATTAAACAAATCATAGTATCGGTGGATTTCTATATTGAGAAATAGTAATAAAACCGAGTACAGTAGGTACCGATTATCGTGATTTTAATTCTTTGGAGATTTTCGTTCTCTTTCACTCCCAACATGGAAGCTTCAATTCAATGCTGTTCTCATTGCTTTAGCCACCAACCACAGAGATTCAAAGATTACAACCTTCTTAAATGTCACCAGATCCTTTGTGATTAAGTTCAGAAAAGGACACTTGGCCTCTGGTGGAAATGTGTCTTCAGTAGATAAAAGTAAAAAATACTCAACAGTCAGACGATATCAGAAAAATTAAATTTGAATAAATTATTTAGCTTGGGTATTAAAATACTAGGTACTAGGTATTTCTCAATTCTCTTGGTCGGCAGTGCATATTTGATGTGCATTACCGCGACACATTTTACACTTCAGTATGGAGCAAGCACCCTTTGAGGAAAAACAGAAGTTCTCGCCGTGGCGAGGTAAGTAATAAATAAAATTTCGCTTATTGCGTTTGATTCTTATTTCAAAATGTGGTAATAATTATATTTGATTATATTCTCCCAGGCTACATCTAACTTCTCCCGGGCTTAATCTAATCTTCTTTGTGGATAAACATAATTTCGCTTTGAATAAATAGTCTTGAAGACTCCAGATCGTCAAATGGCTTTTTGGTTATTTAGTAAAATATTCTTATTTATGAAGTAGGGCATTTCTAATTTCTGGTAATTCATAGTCTGATGGCATGCATCAGAGGTTGGTGAAGGAGTCCAAGCCTTTGATGACTACCATATGGTGTATTATCTGATGAGACTACTCAATAGAGCAGTACATTTGTGGGTCTGGTACTACCCTGGTCAGAAGAATGGCCAAATACATGTGTTCTTGGAGTTCCGGATCAACACAAAAATACTCAATGGTGAAGTCCAGGACGTTTTAAACATTTCATTAATTAAGTGCAATTATTTTTCTATTTTGATTTAATATAATTCTAATTGTCAGCAAACTCTCTGATTTCTCTCATTCCTGTTAGTAATCACAGTTTGAAAGTTATTCTCTCAATTGGTAGATTGCTATTTCTCACAGTGGATACAACCATGCCCAAATTTATTAGTAAAGCCTGGTATTAATTAAGTCTCATGTTCCTCTAATGCTCAAGTTTATCTAGTGAGATGTATGAAAATCTAGGTGGAGGGCTGCAGTGCCTTACTAGGGGGCCAACGGTATGGGACTCTATTATCGTAATGTTTTATATTAAAATGCTTAAGTCCAGATTGAAATCCTGTTATATTTTTAAATTATGTACATATTTAAAATATAACTCAAAATTGGCTGATTAATTTAAAAATTAGTTTATATGCATACATAATGCTATTTCAAATTAGCAACGTTGAACAGACAGGTGTGTGGTTGAATGTGGTAAATAAGCTATTTGGTTGGAGACTAGATTGTAAAAAGTCCTGATAATGGAGATGACGAATTGCATAACAACCAATCCGTTATCCAGAGTGCTACATGCTTTTGCATCACCCTGGTGCAAGATAACCATTAATTATCGGCATAATTTCCCCATTCCTAATTTCCAACATTTTATAATCTCCTTTTTGCCCACATAGCGTATTTAATAAATTGTGTTAAAAATAAGTACATATTTCAAATAATTTTCTATTGTGAAAAGATCTATCGAAAATTATATCACTAAATGTCTAAAACGACGACAGAGATATCTACCCTGTTTTATGTTTAGTAAGTATATAAATAGAAAATAGTAAGAATACATTCATGTCTTTTTTAAGAAAATATATATTTCTCACTAAAAATCAGTGTGCTAAAAAGTTGACATAAAATTTTAAAATCGACTATGATTTTATCTCATATAGCAACAACCGAGTTATTTTTTCAAATAATATTCAGTTAGATCTGCGAGTATGCTTTGTGTTTCTCAGTGACTTCCCGCGACTTTTGCTGATAACCCCACATGACACATAAATTAGGTCTCTTTACATAAAGTTGATAATCTTTTAACTTTCGTTTGCATGAATATTCGAACTTGAGTACACAAGATAATGATATCTCGACGTCTGAGTGCTCTGTGAACATCACTAGTTATAAATATTTTCCCATATAGGATCGAATAGATAAGCTAAAAAACAATAACAAAGTTGTAAAGCAGGCTAATTGATCTTTTCTGTGAACTGTGTAAAAATGTATTTTTAAACGTGTCCTCTAAAATATTTATCTTTGATACAGATAAGCTTAAAATATTTCATGTGATAATTTCCTTAAAGTACATGGGAACACAGAAATTTTTTATAATTTTATTAAAATATTTGTACATGAATAAGTATTTTTTTCATTTTCAAGGTGCCTCAAATATATGCATATATCATTTTGGCTCTTTTTTAAAAATAGTTAATATTTTCTCATTATGTTTCATTTTAATATTTTTCAAGTACTTATATAATTATTATTTTTTAATTTATGAAGCACCTTTGATATGTTTTAACACACTATATTCCACTTATAAATTAACCAGCAAAAACAATTGGATTCGCTCGCTAGAGGATATAAGACAGGTCATGGGGAGTATTTCCATAAAACCTATTTTTCAATGTTGAAAATTATTTAAATACATAATGTACTGTATTTATTATACCATATCATAATTCCAACACTAATTAGCAGCACATTCGGAATTTTGCTAAATAAATTGGTTTTTGTCTTAGCTAAATTTTAAAAATATTAATTAACTTTAATTTAATAACAATAAATTAAGCAGTAAACTGCTGGCTGGGGATTTTAACCCACGCCCCTAGATCTAATTCTGATATCTAAACTAACTGTGTCATGATTGGTCCTTGAGGATGTGTTAATATTACCTTAATACATAGTATACACCATAATAAACCGGTAGTGACGTCAGTGTAGTTCAGTATTAGTTACTTCATTGTCACTCCTTAATAGGAGTGATGATTAAAATGAAACAATGACAAATGTTAAATTAATGTAGATCAAATTAATTATTTCATTGTTCACAGCGGATTTCACCTTCCCATTTGATTGTAACAAACATCTATAGGTAGGTATATTACATTTTGTAAAATTCCAATATGTTAATTACTCACACTAATTGTCTTATTCTGGTCTATGCTAAGCAAGTGTAACATGACCATTCCCAGCACTATATTTGTCAGACATTGTGTTAAGTTGCTACAAAAATGAATGCCCCATTTAAGCCTGCATTATTGCCTGTTAAGTCTAGTGGAATTCAATAAATGACCAGAGCCTCGGTACATGTCACACTAAACAAGGCCTGGGCGTTGATTAGTGTAGCGTATAATCCATTCTGGGATCACAAGGAGTGGAAGCAAGCAGTTCACAGTGCAGAAGCAGACTACGATGTTAAGATATGAGCACGTAGACTGAAAGAAAGACGGAGTACAAGGAGCTGGAACCGCGCAATTTTTCCATTATCTACTCTAACCAGTGCCGTGTTAAGTACAAGTGGCTGATAAAACAAATGTGATAATATCTCACGTATGACACATCAGACTGGTGCATTATTACATATAATATATGCAACGTGATATCTCTTTCCTCCGCACTTATAGAATGAGCTTTATTTCCATAATATTATTTTTAGTATTGAGATTTAAACACCAGAACGTTGAATAATAATCTGATTCAGTGTGCTGCATAACCATGACCAGATTAAATATAAAAGTCATACGTTTTCATTATTGCCAAGATACAAAATGTCTTATGAAGTACTTACATTGTAAACAGAATACACATATGTACCATTGAATACAGGTCAAGAGTTCAATTTAATATTCTAATCTTGTCATAATGGTATCATCTGTTCCTTGCTCTAACTTAGGAAGTGAATAAATTATGTATGCCATTTGTAATAGCAAAAATGATTCATTTCATATAACATGATCAATGTTCAGCGTTTAGTACTCAAATTTATAATAAATACTTTGTCTTACATTACTTTTTAAACAATTCTGTTAGGTTATCAAGTGAACTTGACAATCTTACTTAAAGAATGTGTTTACTTCGATAAAATTCCAAATGTTGAATATGATCCCCATCCTGCTGTTCTGAATTCTGCTGATGGTATATATAGATATACACTTTGTGTACCTAGAGTCTATAAAGTGGCAATAATAAAGTCAGTGATGAAATAACAAAACAATTTATATTATATTTGTTAATTTGGTCTCCAAAAACACCTAAAATCCACCCTTATATCATGTGAAATTTGTCTATATGAGACCCTCAATATTGATATATATTTGGACTGAGCTCTGTTGATTACGTGAAATTGCAGGCGTTTGAGCAAAAAAGAGATCTTTGGTCTGATTTGCGAAAAGAATGTTCGGAGTCGCCGCTATAGATCTATGATGAGCCTGACGTTGTCAAGCTTAATAAGGTCCAACAACTTTATGTTCCATGCATCTGTAATGTGTCATGTGTAAAGAAACAATTAAGTTCTTTTAAAGCTTTATGAATAGCAATCATATGTTTGTGCGAATCAACCATGAATTGAAGACACCTATCTATTAAATACAGCAAAATAAAAAGATTATCATTAATTCTATAACTATAATTGTTACATAAATGTGGGGAATTTATTTTCTGATTGTAGAAATCTATCACGTATTTCCATCCCTCAGGCTCGAGTGTCAGCCTTTGGCAACAATGGTTACAAGTTTGATCCCCTTGATGGCTAATCAATTTACTTCAATCTTCATAACACAAACACTTTTGCTTAAATGTTTTTAAGATTTGGTATATGCATTACATTATACGGTATAATATGTATTATTATATATTATGTAAAAATTGTTTGCATTTCATCCTGGGTATACTTTCATATATATCAATGGGGATGGCTGTTGTAATACGGATGTCAGTACCATTTGGATATATACCTGATCAAAACTGTCAGTGTATGTACCTGTTCATATACATGTTTTCTTTTCTAACACTGAATCTGTGGAACTGCAGTATTTTCAAAATTATGTCAAATAGTTTTAAATTAAAGTATTGAAATATTTTTGCATTCCACGCATTCAAAACAACAAAATCTTGTTAGGTCAGCGACAGAATAATGTTTCTTAAATGACACTTTATATCATAATAATACAAATTAAATGAATCAACTAGAAAAATATTCAGTTGCTACCGGGATATAAATACTTTTTGATAAATATATTTTTTTCTGTATATCTTTCAAGTTGATTCATTTAATTTGTATTAAAAATACCACAAAACTATCTTCTAAAAATGCAACTTCACAACAAAAATCTGATCTCTTAAAAAAAACAATAAATTCCACTTAAAAAGGAATAAAATATTTGATTTTCAACCGTTACTGTCAAAACTCAAAAATGTGGCACATGTACCAAGGAATAACAGCACTCTGCATTAACCAACACATATAATAACGGAGGGTCAATAATATTATCAAAAAACACAGCAATTTGTCAGGACAACCTTGGCATCTTCATCATCACTGAACAATACTAGTTACCTTTTACACCTGCTTAAACTTATGATACACTACAGAATAAACAAATACAATCTCAAGTCACAGCAATATGATCAAGTTGATTTATCCAGAATGTGCGTATCTACTTTGTATTCATATTCTATTCTTGATAAATGCCCATTTTGTTATATATAGATATGAATGTTCTTCTGTCTTGATTTCACTTGGCAACAAGCCAACAAACAAAGTTTGCATTTTATTTTACTATTGCTGAGTCAAAGCTCCCTTTATTCAATCCAATTAAATTCTTATATAGTCCAATGTTTTTGTTTATTTTACTGTGGTCAGTGAAAGATACCATTTGTCTTCAAAATTAATAGTTATAATATGTACCTAACTATTTTTAACTATTGAAAGATATATTTTTTACTTATTTACTAGATAAAGGCATATTTTCTTAGCTAATATAGTGTTCCATACAATATTTCATTATTTATGCAAATTATTTAATTTACTCCAATTGAGTGGGAATTTTAATTAACATAATTAATTAGAATACCCATATCAACTTTCTTATTTCCTAATGAAATTAAAAATCATAATTGTTTGTTTGTCACAAATAATTCCACTGGTGAACATTTTCTGGTTACGTGATATGCTTCAGGTACCTTTTAGAGTAAATATTACTACCACATAGCCGGGAGTACATTAATAAAACAGACTGATAACTGCTCATGCGACAGTCGATGAGTTGACCTCTTGCCGTCCACTTGTTCGCTGTAAACCTTCTGCGCAATTTTGTGAAAATAATTTGTGTGAAACTTTGTAGTGTGATTTTAAAATCAAGTAAAAAAATATTCCAAAGAGAATATTTCATTTAAACAATTTTCAAATTATTGACTGACTTCAGTTTAATCGATTTAATGGTGGTGTTCGACTTAGGAACTGAGCGAGATACGATTCTTATAACTGACTCAAGAAGCCGACCTTTGATTCAAGAAAATATTGACAAGACTAAAATAGAATCTGCTTTCAATTTGTGTTGCGGTAAGATCATTTAATATATATTTTCCTGAAATAAAATATGAACTAAGCAAAGAACTACTCATGCTCTGCACTTTTTCAGTGTGATTTTCTCTCTTGCTTGATTTGCAATGACCAAATACACACACATACAGACATAATGATATCAAGTACCCTATGAGTACATACCATACAAACATATATTATATTAATATATGTAATCAAAATATGTCTGGACCAGATACTGCCCCGTTTATAAGTGTGATATCATTAAGAATTCTTTCTATGAACATACAAATCTCTAATATACAATAATATATGTTTCAACTTCAAAGTAGGTTAAGTCGCTTATTGCATGAAGTTTAAATTAACTTCTCAGCCATTGGCAGTATATTCCAAATCTATTCCAGTGTTCGAATTTAGTGAAGCATATTTGAGTCCATCGAGATATGGAATAATTCATTATATCCTGATTTAAAATTAAATCTTGCTCCCAACAAATTATATTTCTGTAACAATTGCAATTATTATACTCACATGTGAATATTTTTATATTTTAGGTTGTTATTACGAATCTGCAAGAATGTCTTCAATCCCTCAGGGAATCTTCTGTGCTAAAAAAGTTCGTGAGAATGAAGAGAAACTTATTCTCGCAAGAATATCAAATGGCGAGGGTTACAACTCCCACAAATACTTCAATACTAAATGTAGGTCAATAATTATATTACAGCATTATAAAATGTCATCTGATCCTCAAATTATTTTCGTTATAAAAATTTAACACAATAGCTACAAAACAAAATCACTTCTGATTCTTTAAAATAATTTAAAGACTAAATTATCAACAGTGATATTACCCAGGATTCCGTCCAATACACACATATTGAAATTTAGTTTATCAATCTTATCAACCATTTTGGCCTCCGACATTTCCTACTCAACGTATCTCAAAGCGGAGTCCAAAGATAATACACATCATGGCAATAAAATTCAATTCACAAATAATCTCAATAAAAAAAAATGTTTTTTTTAATAAATGTATGTTCAGTAGACAATCTAGACGAAGAAAAATGATTTTTAAAACATGTATTATACAATCATACCTAAATTTACAGCATTATAGGACATGGCAAACATTAATTATTATTATCTTCAATGACCTCTTTTATAAAGACAACTTCCTTGTAATTTAATATTGTCTTTAATATCAATAATTATCACTAATAAATAGACTTTATTTTCAGTGATGGAACTATCTCCTTTGAAGTACAACAGTAAACTGATGAATAGCATTTGGGGTCTTTACAATCGTTATTCACCACACAATATCAAGCGCACCAACGATGATCTCGCCAATGTCTTTGGAGGCTTGCAAGAGTAAGTAAAAATTATAAATTATTTAATAAGTTTCCTACTATACAAAATGATCAATTTTAACAACTGTGTTATTTTAAAGGGTGTTCGTATATATATATTACATTATATTCTACCATTTTTGACCACCACCCATACCTCTTCGACATTTTATTTTACAATCTGTTAAAATCTACATCTTCCAAAGTCATGTCCTCATTCTGTTTATTTTCTCTGAGCAAAATTTTTAAGCAATAATTGTTGTATTTAAAAACACAATTTTTCATATTTTGTAGTTCCCACTGTATTTAAATTAACACCCCACATTATTTTGATTTCCTTAGTGGTGCTAGTATTAACAACCCTTTTAACTAATCGCATAATATTTTAAATAGATGACTTATTATCTATTTAAAATCTGTCAACCTTACCTATTCCAGAAGATTGTGAAATAGGTAAGGTTGAGCTACAACCTATACTAAACGCTAAGACTTGTACTCGTATTTATTACAAAATTTAATATATTAAAAAAAACTGCAAACACTTTATTTCAGTTCTAAATTAAATGCACAAAAAATCTTTACATCCAGGCCTACACTTATGTAACAAAATTCCTCATAAACTACAACTCACATCCAAAACACAACTCAGTTATGTTGTTTTATAAAACCTGAATCATACTAAAATAAAAACATTCTTACTTGTACTATTATAAGAGATAGCATTATTTTCATAAACTTAAAATAATTACTAGCAGAAAACAATTGGCTTTGCTTATTATATTTGCTATATGGTGGCCGCGAAGCCAGAGTTTTTGTAGTCTATTTTTCAATGTTAAAATATTAATTTTTCTAAACAAATACCCAATTAGACATGTTCTTAAAATGATTTAAATATGGAGATATAATGCGATACACAACTGTAACTCCGTGTGTCGACTGATTATATTCAGAGTCGCACTAAGTAATGCAGTTAGTGTATTGGTTAAATAAAAGTTGGATAAAACTGGCCCAATTACACGTGACATGTTGATATTATTATATTATACTTGTGTCTCAGCTAAAGTACAATAACACGTGGTGGTAGTTCCTGCTAAAATATTTGAGTTACATAGATAGTTTATTCTTATGATTGAAATGTTAAAGAAGATAACATTTAACATTATTTTACAGATCTTCTTCAAGCCTCTCGAGACATGCTGCCCCGAAAGAAGCAGCTACCAACATGGTTAAAGTGCCTGGGAAACCTCAAGCACAAAACCTGCCCAAAATTGAGAAAATCTGGTCAAATGGTATACCAATATCCCAGTCTCACTGAACTGATTAATTTATATATCTTTTTATTAAATAACATACAATGTACTGAATAAAATATAATAATAAATACTATTTTTTTATTGCACTGATAAATCATAAGAAACATTCTTCTTCAATCTAATTTTTTTGTCATATTATGTATATTTAATCTGAATGAATTTCATCACTAAGACCGAGATTTAAATATCTTCATCCCTCAAACAAATAAAATACTGAATTTAATGCGACATAAATATTATTATTTTTCTCACACTATAAATCATCATGTTAATGTTTGAAAAATTTGCTATATTTCACTATTTTTGTTTGATAAGGATTCCTTAGAAAAATTCAATCATTTGATAGAAGATTTTACTAAGTTAATGCCAGTGGTGTAATCCAACCGGTTCATGAAAATCGGTTGTTAAATTTAACCATGATTCCCAAACTGGTTATTAAAATCAACTAAGAAAAATACAAAAAAAATAATAACAAATGTGATTTGTTAATAAATATGGTTTAATCTTGATCCTAACTATTCTGAACGCTCTAGTAAGATTTGTCTCAATTTAAAAAAATTACTTTTTAATTTAATACCTATTTTATTACACATAATATAATAACAAGAATTATGAATACTCACCTACATATTAAAAATGATGTCTAGACGCTATTTGAAAGATAAAACAGCAAACCAGTCATTAAAAAATTAGGACACACTGAATAACAATATAAAATTATTAATTTTGAGACTACAGACACATTGACTCTTCGAGTTCTTAAATAAATATTTTGCAACTGACACAAGGATGACATGGGAACCCAGCCAGACCAACAAATCGAAGACAGCTGGGTAAAAAATTACTTTATAAGAAATGATTGTACAACTCACCATATTTGACAAATATACAATGTTATAATTCACGACAATTAAACTCTGATGGCGAGGCCGCACTGACACCAACCTAGGTACAACCTATGCAACTTTCGCTTTCATTGGTATCTTCGAACGACATCTCTATTCTAACCCCCTTCCTTTGGCAGAACAACAGACAGACTAATTTACTAAATTTGAGGAACAAAAGGGCAGCGGAACTGCAGTCAATAACTAAGTTATTCTATTAGATACATATATGGCCATTTTGGGATAGGAATACACAATATAACATAAATTTAGATAAAAATGTTTTTGACTGACAATAATTTCAAATAAATTTAAATTGCAAAAATTCCAAAACGACATCTCTGTTATATTCGAAGAAGCTTTAAATATAAGGTTCACTTCTAAAATTAACGATCGATACGGTTGAATTTTGAGTGACATCTGTTGACGAAAAAAAACAAAATAAAAAATTAGATTTAAATCCTACTTACATACCTAGGCTGACGACGCGACGTATAATGGCAAAAATCACACAGCTAGTAGATCAGTGGTTCCCGCAGCTGGTAAAACAGTGGCTCCTAACCTTTTTAGCGTCACGAAACACTTGTGCTTTGTAATAAATGTTTTTCGTAATAGCATGTTAGTAAGTATATAATATTATGCTATGCTATAGACAATGATTTTTATGTACAAATATAATTGCAATTTGAGTGAGGATGAGAGCGAGAAAAGATTTACAAACAATCAAATATGATAATCTGCTTTGTTACTGGTAGGATTTGTAAATTATACATACGTATTATAATGTATGTAAGCATTTTGATTTATCGTGTTATGCTACGTAAGAAAAAATAAAATCGAAATAACGCTTTCGTTAATTTCAATTAGATCATTAACATTTAAAAACAGAATCAAAAAAATAAGTGCTTACATGTATATTCCACTTTTATTCCTGAATATCTTCATCAGAGTTCATGTTTTCCATAAAGATGACTTAATTTATTAGCGACTTTAGAAATTTTGTATAAATTGTGACGCTCATTACAGCGAATGTTCGTAAACTGAGGGTTATCTGCACAACACTAATTATTTTTGTTGAATGGCGTGCACACATAATATGTACGATATGCAAAACTAAGTTGATTATTTTTTAAATAGGACGTCCATTTTTTTTTTTAATAACAGTCAAGTCCAATATTAAATACCACACTATTATACAGATGGCCCAAAAAAGTGAGAACATCTCGTAACACATGAGTTATTTCAAAACATAATATAATTAATTACAATTCTTAATGAATATTTTTTTGCACAATATTTAACTAATCAGAAATCATGTTCAATGTATCCTCCTTGTTTCCCAGCGACTTTTTCTAAGCGCCTACGCCACTCGTTTATGCTTCTGTCAATAAAGCGCTGCGCAGATTTCTCCATTCCTCAATTATTGCCAACTTGAGCTGATCAACTGTGGTAAATTTTCGCCGAAGGTAGACTTTTTATTGTAAAACACCCCATATTGCATAATATACTGGGCTGTTCGTTGGCCACATGCCTGACTTGATGAAATTAACATTCTCACGACGAAGAAAGTTGATTGTATTTCTGGCTGCGTGAGATGGAGCTCCGTCCTGCTGTAATGTCCAGTTATGGCGACCACGTGTCGCTTGAACGGCAGGCATAAAACCCTGTCTGAGAACATGTTCACAATAATATTCACTGCTTACTTTGGCGCCTGATTCAACGAACACAACACTAGTTTTCCCCATTCGAGACACACCAGCTGATGTAATATATCACATTTTACGACATGTTCTCATTTTTTTTGGGCCACTCTGTATAATTATTTTTTTCGAAATACGGTTTACGCTCACAGGCCATTATTAAAAGTGTGACGTACAATCTGCGAGAATTATATTTATGTGGAATACTGACGGTCGACTCGTAAAAAAATTATAATTATTATGTTTGGTTACCTTAATGCAAATTATAAAAGTACCTATTGTTTTTGATTAATTTTAAAACTAATTTTACAATTCATAAATAAAAAATGGGTATTCGATTTCTTCGTTCCGAGTCGCTCGCCACACATTATATACACAGGACCATCTTCTGGTCGCCAGTCGGCAATTTGTAACAACAGTCGCGCTGCGGTGTATTGTATTGTTTAGTTGATACATTATTATATTTATTTCAATGTACGAATATCAAGATATGAATAGATACGCGGGAATTTGACATTTCTCGAGTGATAGTAATTTTTATTTATTTCTCTAATTTTCCACAATAAATATTGGGTCGTCTAATAAGTATTTGCGGTTATTTTGAAATGCTATTTTCCTGTTATTTTGTTTTTTTTGTGATAAAAAATGCCAAACTATTCGAGAGCATTTTTTCTGCTCTAAAATGTCAGTGTCGCCGTTTTCCTGTATCTTATAGTTTTTCTCAATTTTTGGACCTAAATAATGGAGTGTCTAGTTTCGAAAAACAAACATTTTCGACACCTACTTCGTTTCGCCTTTAATCAAGGTTCAAATGGTCATCCAGAAGCTCAACTACGAAATTCTGTCGCATCCACACTACCGTCCCGCATTTTTCGGTCAAATGCGTGGCCGGAAAAAGAAATTGGCTCGCTAATTATTTCGATACCAAACCAACCGATTTTTATAGAAAAAGCATCGTCAGATTGAAAGATGCGATGGAGTCCTGAACAATACATCATTGATTGAAATGTGGTAATTTATGTTTAAAAATTTGATTTTATAATAAATAATCGAACAAAAGAACAAAGACTTATTAGACAAAACAATACAACAATATATAGAAATAATAATAATTCGGTGAGGTAAAATTAAAATTACCAGAAGTCAAACATTAGGTCGTAAACAACCTAATTATACAAAGTAAAGATTAGTGATTTCACTTAGCGCTGAACTGCCGGCCTGAAAAGACGTATTCCACGATCATTTCAGAGCGACACTTCACCGATAAGGTCCCTGGAGATGGGTAATGAGATTTATCTGAACGTTGGAACAACAACGGTCCTTCTCAGGACCAACAGACGCGGGATAACCAACAAACTACCTTTCTAACATTATACGCAAGCCGTGAAAACCTTTAATTATATGTCAAATGTCATTTAGGATATGTAGGTGGATTTACCAATTTGATTACAAATAAAGAAAAGCCTCTTAAAAGACGATATCTCATTCACCAGCTCACCAGCCCTAGCCAGAATAATTCGAAGTAAAGCCGATTATTCTATAAAGCCAATCAGTGGCTGTCCAAAATACATTGTATTATAGTATAAAATATAATTAAACGCGCCGGCATAAATTATCCTACATACAGGGTGGCCCAAAAAAAAATGAGAACATCTCGTAACACATTAGTTATTTCAAAACATAATATAATTAATTATAACTTTAAATATGAATTAAATATATTAATTACAAAGATATACATATAAAATCAATTTTATCGAAAAATATTGTTGTTGCGCCACCGGGATTCGAACCTGGATCTCTTTCCTAACCGGGAATGTGTTCTCCTAATAATTATAATTCTTAATGTATTTTTTTTACACAACATTTAGCTAATCAGAAATCATCAAAACACCCATATTGCATAATCTACTGGGTTTAAATCTGGGCTGTTCGGTGGCCACATGCCTGGCTCGATGAAATTAACATTCTCACGACGAAGAAAGTTGATTGTATTTCTGGCTGTGTGAGATGGAGCTCCGTCCTTCTGTAATGTCCAGTTATGCTGTAATGTCTGTAATGTAATGTCCAGGCTTTGTTTTGAAACTCTTTGATCATTTTCCTGGCTCCCCAACGTTTTTCAATTCGCAAATTTTTTATCAGAATACTGCAGTGATTTTTGTCATTCTGGGCAACTATTTGAAAAAACCAAATATAAACAATGGGAAAATTAATAATCAAAGATGGCGACCGAAAATTGTCGAAATAAAACGTAATATAGGTAAATAGGAAAGTAAGTAAATTAGTAAACTATTTAAGCTATTGTTGATATAGTTAAAATAATTTTGATGTAATTACATCACATTTTACGAAATGTTCTTACTTTTTTTGGGCCACTATGTATATACAGTGGAACCTCGGATTACCAACTTAATAACTTAATTCTATCCGTAAGACTGTTCGTAGCCAAAGTTGTTCATAAACGGAAACAATTTTTTTCCTAAACTTTTAAACTAAACTTTTTTATGACCAATACCGTTTATATTCAAAATAGACAATCTCAAATTTTTATCAAAATCAAAAATTTTGAAGCCCCGCTATTGTTCTAACATCTCAAATACTCATTTACTCTTATATTAAAATTTCTACCCGTTTTACCAATATAAAATAATATTACAGTATTATCAGATCTTATTTTAATGAACCCTAAACCTCCAAAACTGTATTCCCTATTAAAAATTCCCAAAACTGATATTCCAATAAGACTGGTAGTTTCATACTGTAAAGCTCCAACTTATAACTATAAATAGACTGAATATTTTTCAACCTAAATAGCCTATAAAAAATTCGTTGCAATTAGTGGATATGTTAAAGGACATGGATCTTCCCAACAATGTTAAACTTGTTTCTTTTGATATTGTTAATTTGTTTATTAATTAACCTATTAATGAAAGTAAAATTTTAATTTCTGTTTTACTAAATTCATCTAATTTAACTAATAATTTGGTAAAAGATCTATGTCGTTTGTTAAACCTTAGTATGAACCAAAATTATTTTCAATTTAATAATATAATGTATAATCAAACAGAGGGTCTTCCTATGAGAGCACCCACAAGTCCATTAATAGCAGATATTTTTGTAGACAATTTGAAAAGGAATATTTTTTATTGTGAAAAAGGTATGTAGATGATATAATATGTATTTGGTCAGGTTCACAACGTCAACTAACTACATTTTTAAATTTCATTAATTCATTTAATAATAAAATACAATTTACATTAGAAATGGATAATAATTCGACCCAAATTTTTTTGGATCTAACATTGATTAAAAATAATAATAAAATTGAATTCAAAATTTTTATAAAACAACTTTTACAGATACTATCATACATAGTGAATCTAATCATCCATTATCACACAAGTATTCAGGGTTCCACTCCATGATACATCGTTTAGTCAATATTCCTATGTCAACATCCAATATTGAATTAAATACAATTAAAAAAATAGCAGTTAATTACGGGTATAATACAGGTTTAATAGACACTATTTAAAAAAATAAAAGAATATAATAATCAATTTTTATATATATCACAGATAAAACATAATGATTATTGGTGTAGGATTTTATACATAAATATCTTTTCGAATAAAATATCTAAATACCTAACACAAAACATTAGACCGGCATTTACACAAATAATAATATAGGAAATTTACTCATAAATTCTAAAGACAAAGATGATAAATTTAACAATTCTGGTGTCTATAAACTTAGTTGCAAGGATTGTGCTGCATTTTATATTGGTAAAACGAGTAGAAATTTTAATATAAGGGTAAAGAAGCATTTGAGATGCTTGAACAATAGAGGGTTTTCAGAATTTTCTAATCATTTGATAGAAAATGGTCATGGTTTTCATAAAAAATTGGGATTGTCAATTTTGTATGTAAACGGTGTTGGTCATAAATTAAATAATTTGGAATTGTTGAAGATAAATAAAGCGTGTAAAACTAAAAAAAAATATAATAAATAACCAATTAAATTTAACTACGAGTCCCATTCTAAAATTTTTTCCTAAAAATTATTCGAATAAATTTGTATTAACAATTTGAATTAGGTACTAAATTTATTTTTTAAATAATTGTTTTATAAAAATAGATTCTGGTAAAGAAACAACAACATATGTTAGTTAGTTAGTATTGACATCCTGAAGAAGAAAATGGTATTTTTCAAATCCGGTAGATATATGTAAACTCAATAAGTGGTTAATGGAACAAAGTTAAAAAATAAAAATAATAATATAGTCACCCAATCCAGAGTAGAAAAAATCAAATCAAAGTTCCTTAAATCTCTGACATATCGATAAGGCCTTAGCGATTAACTTTGTATATTTACGATATGAGATTCGAAAGTTTTCACCTAATTTCTTTGGAAGAAGACGATAAATCATGGATCTAATGACATACAAATAGTTAATAATAAACAACACATTCCTTCGATACTTTGACATCTTAAATATCCTTGTCCGATCACAGAGATCTACAACCATACTTTACACCAGGTTTTATAATCTAGGTTATTTCTCTCCCCTACCTAGACGCTCCATACTGTAACGAAAAATGTGACAAGGAATAATGATATCCGACAAGGAATAAATAACTGGATAAAATCAGGAAACGCTTGTTACTTTGCTTTACTGCAATTGCTGTCATCGAGGTTGATAAAGATTAAACTGTACACAACACTGATACAACCAATACTGGTGTGAAGTTCGGTTTCTTACTTTCGAGCAAGATAATAGGTTTAGGTAAGTATATTTAGAGCGCAATACGTGGTAACCTAATCTGGAGAATAGGGGGGATTAAAGAACTCGATATCCTGAGGAAAGTGAAAGTATGAGTAAGAAGACTGCATAACTGCACAGGGAGGGATATATAGTGAAAGCTGAGAGCAGACGAGTCCCGTAACTAAAGTAAAGTCCCCATAAACAAGCCAACAGATCGAGGGTCAAACCGAGGATCTTGACCGAGAGGAAAACCAGTACCGAGTTTAGGATGGACGAATAATGTCAAGACGGACCTGCGAGTGCCCGGCCGACTGAATCACGGAGCCATTCTCAAGTCTCAAGGAATGAATGACAGGTCGTTGTGACTGCGGTCATGGACTTACGAGTCCCATGAGACCGATGAAGAATAACAATATATATAATAGATGATTTATAATTATTTATATACACTTACTTATCTTTCTATATATTCAAATGAATTTTTGCATCATTATCAAATCTTTTCAATTTATCGGTCGTTTACGCATGATGTGTTCTTTTCATAATATGTACATTATTAGTATTTTAATTATATGTATCTCATTTAATTTTGATTTATTTATAGACTCAAAATAATTGTTATTATTTTTATTTCAAATTATTTATTTATTAAAATAACGACATTTCAAGAAATATAGATGGATCAAAGAAAAAATACGAAAAAAATCAACAAAATGTCACATAGCGTTTTGTGTCTGCGTTTCAAAACCTAACAAAGAAATATTCAATTCTCTCAACTCTTTATTAGAATGTCAATGTATCTTGTATTGTGCTACATGTTATAGTATCTATTTTAATATGAACTTCGGAAAAGCACTCGATTGTTATTAACGAATGTGTACTCTTCATTGAATTTATCGACATTAATACAAATTTAGATGAGAAAAGGATAAATACTATTATATTTACTCAATCGTGAGATTTTTGATTCATATAAACCAACTGAGTATTTTCGTTTATCTATTGAGTTGACTTAACGCACCTTACGTCCGTTAAGTAGGGTGTGCATGTCTGTGTATATTCTGCACGAATATATTTTTTAATTAATACATACATATTGTTTATTAATGATAAAATCGAATTACATAAGTTTTTAAAAAGGGAAGAACATATTTACAATAATTTTTTTTATTTATAATATTAATACTGCATTTTACAAAAAAATATTATATATATATTAAAAATCTACTAAATAACAATAAATAATATAGTTACTAAGTAAATTGATTAAACAAATTCATAGAAACTTTACATTATTAAATCATGGTCCGATTTTTTCTATAAAATTAAAAGTTAGTTACGTATTAGTTACGTTCTTTATCAGTATCCATATTAAATCACGGTGGTAGATTATTATACATAATAATAATATTGTTTACCAGGAATCTAATGAAAAAAATGTTGTTCTCATATTTAAATATTAAAAAATCAATTTTTTTAGTTATTCACACAATTTTAGTATTTATTATTAAGTCGTAATTTGACGACCTAATTATTTTATTAAGCCACAAAATTACGTACCCACTTAGTATGATTAATATACTCATGTATATTCAATATACATATACAAAAAGTAAATACTTAATAATGTTAAAACACACGTATGATTATTATATGGGAATAAATTTGTATTTTTCTCATTATTTATTATTTGGATTTTTACAAAATTATGTTATATCTTTGCTTCAGGACATAAATAACCTAACAAAAAATAATTTGCCTTTTCGAAGTTCGATGACCTTTTATTTTTTTCTTAAATGTACATGTTTGAATCAATTAAATATTTCAATTTACGACGACTTTTATTAAATATATCTGACATGGTTGAAATTAGCCAGATGCAGATTGAACATTTTCGACTCGTATTTTTAATATATATCTACCCCTAAAATAGTTGTAAATCCAATATATATCATAATTTTTTTTAAATAGGTTTTTATGTTTAAAAATAAGGTAATCTTTTATGTACTCAAATCTTTCAAAATCATAATTACTTCCTTTTGTCTAATAACTTGCATATTTATTTTCTATATATAATGGCGGTTTAAATTTGTTAATTTATAACTATTTATTGTCGCATTCATTCAATTTCATATTTTTATGGTACACGCTGACGATAAACATTAGAGACTATATTGACGTACGAAAGCCTACAGTGTTACCTGTCGGAAAAATATATGATCGAAATACATATTATCCAAAACATTTTACATCCAGTATTTTGAATTTACCATGTGTGTGAATGAAAAAGTATACCATTATTCTAAAGGTTCTAAACTGTGAGTTTGTTTTACATAAAATTTGCTTCCACGAGGCTATAGTTTTAAATTATCGGTCCGTGCGTTCCAGCGCCATCTTGTTGGCAACACTATCGATCTGTCAGAGGGCGGGGTTTCACGTAGCTCGCTCCGCAGCGCGAGACACTTTCAAGCCGGGAATCGCGACGGCGTTATCCGTGTCCCAGAAGCGTGTAGTGTTTACGATATCGGTCGTCGTGTGGTGTATGCAGTATAATTAATATATCCAGTGAAAAGTGAATATCGATTCAATGAGTGACGCTTTGTGAAAATAACTCATAAATGAGGTGTAAATGAAGTGTTGTTAAAATGTGTAATTCAAAGTTGAGTGCAAAATTGATTTTTGCCACGTAGTGACGCGGAACGAGTAAATAATTCCTAATGTGGAGTTCACAGCAAGATGGTTAGAGAGACTCGGCACCTGTGGGTCGGAAACTTGCCCGATAATATTCGCGAGGATCGAATAAGAGAACATTTTAAACGGTAAATATACAGCGAGATGCGACTTGTGTTCGATCCCGCTCATTTATTCGTCACTCTTTTCTGGAATCTCCTTAAAATGATTTTTGTAAATGTATAATATTAAAAGTAATTTTTATTATAACAATATGTATTTGCCAGCCAACACGAATTTATAGATTAAGTTAAACAATTCTTCGAACTTTGTTCGAGCGTCCTGCTTAATCGATGAAAACATCGCTATAACGCTGCTACGCTAACTATAGTAGTACCTGATAGTATTTGGAATCTTACTAGTCCTCGATTCTATTGAAATGTATATTTATTTTAATTATTTGCTCAGTTTAAATTTTTTAACAGTGAACCCAGAAACAGTTGCTTTGTTACATCATGCATTTTTATCTTTACAAAAAAAGTTCGTGTATAAAAATTTGCAGGTATATTTGGTTGGTGAAGAGGTTATTTCCACTTATCACACTTCACATTGTCGTGTCAGAATACAAAAATATCTAAAACTATACTATAAAGGAGAATATAGTTTTATAATCGAATTTCTACACAAGTAACTCTAATACAATGTTTCAAAAGGCAACATTGTAAAATGTACGTACATCATCCGTACACCGTTGCCGAGTTCGGTGTCTTGTACTGCTTGGAGCCGAGCTATGCCTCTTGGCGTGGAACTCGCGTTCTGCCTGACGCCCGCCATACTAAATTTACTGGATTTTTTCATCGTTCGCTCTGTTAAATTTGTAAGAGTTCGCGTTCCGGTACAAGTAAAATGCGTTAAATAAAATTCAACAATTACAGCGACAAATTGTTAAAATAATTGACTGATGCGCGAGGTTGTTTTGTGCTTCGAACTCGCTATGGCGATTTAATTATTTAATAAAATAATCAATTTCCTACAAAGGTTACCCGTTATTTTATGTAAAATACCATTCAGTCTGTGCCTGAAATAATCATTAGAGATTCGTCGCAACTTCTTATTGTTTTTTTCGAATCTGTAACAAAATTGTTACCCGCGTGTTGGTTTTGCGCGGGGCACGCTTTCGGGAACCAATAAATAGAACTGCAGGTAAATAAATTGACTGTGCTTAGACACATAATGCACAATAAAAACCATCAGTTGATTACATGTTTGTACAAAATGCGGTTTCTTAAGAACCTTGGCTATTCGACTTACGTTATTTCTAGTGCCTTTATAATACATGCATATTTTTATATATATACGTACAATCCATCATTTTCAAACTAACAAAGTGACCTCGAATAAATGTTACATACTTATAAATAATTTCACGCTACGAAATATTGTTACTTATTTTTATTATATAAAGAATTTTTAATAAACAGGCTGAATATTTCTCGTGATTGTTTGAAATTACAAAATACACGGTTTGTGTTTTCGTGTCATTGTTCGACTCCCTTTGTATTTTTTCCGACCTCCCCTCACAAAATTACTGACAACATTTTAAAGGAAGGGCTGTGTTCCGCGTCTGCCAGTCGCCATTCGCCACATACAACATTGGGTGAATTATCAATATTATATGTATATTTCTTTGTAATAAAATTGTATATTTCGACTTGCTGAAACTATAACGCTATTTTAAAATATATATTTCTTTAAAACTTAACCAATGCACAAGGCGTCATAAATCACGTTAGATGGAATTTACCATTGTTATATCAGTTTTTTAAAAATTTAAACTGAATTCAAAGGAAGCCATAAAATAAAAACTTTTCTTTTACTTTTGTTGCATAACTGTCCAGCTAGTACTTATTATTATTATTATGTATATATATATATATAACATAATAATAATAACCCCTATATATATATATTTCGGATCATTAGTTGCGGGACGAGGGACATTCTACACACATTATTTGTGGAAATATAAATCCGATAGTTTTGACACATTTATGCAACAGTGAAAATATTTACTCTTCGAAAGTTAAATCTTTGTGTAAACGAAACGTATTTTTTTTACATTAATGCATATTAAATTGTTAAGCGTTTCAATTTTCGTTCCAACCGAGTCATATATTTAAAAAAAGTCGCGGAGCTATTTGATTGCGTAAGTGGTACCAAAGTGATTACGTGGGTGACACCAAAATTAAAATATTGAAACAAGGAATTGCCGTTCGTGTCTATATATTTGGTAGTCTGCGGTGAGAACCAATTAAATGGCTGATTCCATGAACGTGTAAAATAAACCAAATACGATAATAATATATTACACAGAAATTTAATACATTAAAAAATAAATATGTGTGTTGATGAATATCAAATTCGACTACCATGAAGTTTTTAAAGATTTTTTTTTGTTTGGAAAAATTGACTTGAACAGCGATGATTTTTTCTTTCATAAAAGTACCAAGGTTCAAATCATAGCGTAATGTCTCAAATCAATAAGACAATGTCGACCTGTCTATTCAAGTTTACTTAGTCCACTAGTTTTTTTTCACACAAACTGAGTCCACATGTTTTATATCAAAACTGAGACCAGATTAAAAACCTGTTCTATTTTTAAACTATTAAAAAACAGTTTATTTTGTTTTAAATGTAGTTGTAATATTTTTTTCCTTCAAATTAAAAATTGTATTAAGAAATACTTTGTCGAATTTTGTATTTATATGTGCCTGTCTATCTTCAACTTCAACATTCATATAATAATTTAGATTCGATGCAGTTAATTTGTTTTCTATTAACAATAAAATTTGGTAATTAATTACAATTAAAAAAAAATATAAATGTTTACCTGAATATAAGAATTCGGTTACCTATAAACAATACGATAAAAGCGTGTGTATTATATTTGAAATAAAAACGTATTTAAAAATATTATATCGTTTTATTAAAAGCCTTGTAACTGCGTTCTTTCACTGTCAAGTTGCCTGTCGTTCTACGCACTAATAATACAAGTAGAGAATATCGATTACCCACTATCGCAGAGTTATATTTTATGCCGTCTCTCACGGTCACACGATGGCAAGTTAGTTGGCGTCAAATTGATATTTTAGACTATTCTAGTCATAGCTAAAAGTATTGCGAGCAGCGTCTAGGAGGTGATGATCTGCCGTGCAGTCAGCGAGCATTCATCCAACGTCATACGACTGAATAATTAAACTCTGCCGTACACATTAGAGGAGAGGTTTCGCCCGTTCCTGTCGCCCCTATTATATAGATATATAGATCGCGGGCTAGAATGCACACTGGCATGGTTTTGCAATTGAAAACAACTTTCCCGAGTTTGAAATTTCACCGTCAAACGTATTGTCGCTATGCGATAGTCAAATTGGTGAAACTATACGACAATAATACTTAGCCTTGGATATTATTATTCCCACTTCCTCGAAGTTATGAAAAGTCACTTAACCAAAATAATATGCTTTTGTGGTTGTTTGTTTGATGCGTGTGTTAGCTTGTGTACGGATACAGAAGTGTGTGGTAGGTAGAATATAAGACTACATAAACTGTGAATTATAAATAATATTTTTATCACTAAAACTAAAATAAATTAAGGGTTACGTCTACTCGTATAGGGAAAATTTGAGATTTTTTTTTCACAACTTAAATGCTTATTTTAATCCAAAGCAAAGCTTTTATAGTACAAGCCGGTATTGAAAAGGATTTTTAGAAATTTTATTAATTTTGATTACCAAAATGGCAGTGGTATTACTGAAATATAAATTTTTTTGAAGTTTTTCTTTAATAAAATAGCTAGTTTCCATCGAAAAAAAATCCTTCGATCATTCAGCAGAATAAGGTCTCAATTTGAAGCCGATCGGTGAAATAGTTTTTGAGATATCGTGTACACCGAATCGGCCTTTTTTGAAAAATACGTTTAAAGTTCGAATCTATTATATATATGTTTTGTTTTTAAACTCACATGGAATCGTTGATCAGAATACTTAGATTTTCGTAATGAAATTACTCTTACTACGATGCTTGTGTACTTCGATGGGACTTCAGAGATTTGATGGTAAAGGTCGGTCACCTGCGTACAAAAATGGATGTCAATGACAGCTCGCTCCGCGCTCAAAACTCTGTGCTGTCCTGTACGCGACTTTCGAGACAAGTCTCATCCGTATATACTCGTACACACCGTAAAAGTCCTCTTTGACGGTCAATCAACTGGTACCAACCCGAGGATTTTAATAGTATTTTAGCGAAGAGGGCGTTCCCATTGATTTCTTATATGTCCAATCGATGACTTCATTACTAAGTTGTTGACGACTTGATTGTTTACCGGACGATGATATAGATAGGTCTCGACAGCAATTGCAGGTACCCATTATCATAATTATAAAAGAGACCTTACGCGAGTCTTTAAATTTAATTAGTAAACTAGGGTTAATTTATATTTTAATTCATATTTCTACGTTTTGTAAACATTATTTAACCTGTACTGATTTTTTTAATATTATGCAGATATGTTGTATAATATTTCTCGAATATATTTTAACTTTCTGGTAACTTACATCCGAGTGTTGTTTTTGCGAATATTATTATCATTTATTACGTAAAAGCTTCTCAAATTTGCATATATAACGACAGGTAAAAATGCAATATTCGTCACAGACCTTATGTTAAAATCCTTTTTATATGCAAATAATGCCGCATTCGGAGATATTTTGGAATATCTGCATTCTAAATATTTGTTATGTGGACGCTTTGAAAACTGTTACGTAATCTAGAGAGAATCCTTGAGTTTAAAATGATTATAACAAAGTGTTTTGTTGTCTCGGTCATAATGCAATTATTCTTCTCGGTGCAGATTTTTTTTTTGTAATGTTATGTTTTAAATATATTTTGCCATGATATGTTATTTTTTGAAAGACAAACTGAAGAAATATCTCGATATCGAAACATTGGACAAACAAGAAACTGAACAAAACTTTGTGGAGATGCTTACATGAGTTGAACGCTATTATATAAGTTGCATTTTTAATGAGGTGTCCAGTGTTACTTTATTTGAGTAAGTTTGACGGATTATTTTCGATCAAGGTACTCTGGCAATTCTCACGGAAAAGACCCCATCTTTATTACAGATTTCGGTCTAGACCTCACGATAAGTTTATTATTAGTATTTCTCATGTTAAGCGTACACGAATGAGACTTGTCTCGAAAGAGCGTGATGGAGAAATCAAAGTGTTTTTGTACATAACACCGCTGTATTAATCGAATTACTCACAACGGTATTTCTTTCAAGTAAACTGAAGGTGTTTGAATTTTGTATCAAACAATAATGATGCTAGTTAATACATATAATAAATAGAAGTAATTTCATGTATATATATATACATGTATGTCCGTACAATTGTTAATTCGTCTTTCTGTGTGTGTGTGTGTGTGCGGCTGTTACGTTGTTGGGTGTTGGAAGATTACACAGTAATCGTGTTATATTGTACCGGTGAGGTGGTGTGGGTGTTTCGAGATGAAAGATAAACCCTCGGGTGCTGGCAAACACTTGTCTGGACCGCCTGCGTCCTCCGCGTCGCCCCTCGCCTCGCCCCTCGCCGCGCGACACGAGAGCTCGGCAAACAGGACGGAAGACCCCGACACCGGGGGCTGATACAGGGTACAGACTAACATCTGACTGCCGGCCTCAAGTGTCTGACGAACATAGTTCTGTATACAGAGTGTTACTATCTTAGAATTTAGGCTGCTGTCCATCCAAATATTGTAGACTAAGTTTAAAATATTAAAGCTGCGTACAATAAGACTCCGTACCGTTATCGTAGATCAGGGGTGGCGAACCTAGGGCACGCGTGCCAGAAATGGCACGTTTATCAATTTAGCTGGCACGTAACAATTAACGGATATAAAAATGCAATTATTTGAATTCGAATCATGTTCGACCTAGAAACAAAAATTTGTCGATTTGAGAAATGAATTAGAAATAATTGCAAATGATCGATTATCGAATATAATTTTTAAAAATGCAGAAGAAGAAATAATAACTTGGAACACCATTCCAGAAATCTTTAGCTGTTTAGAAAAATTAGCGACGGTAATATTATCAATTTTCTCTTCCACATATGCTTATGAGTCATTATTTTCCGAAATGAATTTTATAAAATGTACATAGTAGATTGACCGACGAATCCAGTTGTGCATGTATTTTACTAAAAGTGACGACATGTGAACCGGATATAAAGTATTTGGTATCAAATGTACAGCAGCAAAAATCTTATTAATACTTGTAACTTAAAGTGTATTTTTTAAACTTTTTAAATAAAATGTTAAGTCTTTTTTTTCTCTTTTTTTCCCTAATAAGGGATATTCCTTGGAAGGGTTGAATGAACCCATTCTATCTTATCCGACCACGATTTTAAATGATGACACGGTCTTCGCGTTATGTTTTAAAGTAATAAACTAATTATAGCATAATTGTTCATTGTAGTTATTTAAATAAATATATTTTAAAAAACTGCTGGACACGTCAGACAATCGATATATATTATTTGGGGATTTTTGGCACGCGCATGTAAAAAGGTTCGCCACCACTGTCATAGATAATTAAGATTCAGCGTTTCATTTTATATCGGAATATTCAAATAGTATAAATATATAATACCTTGATTATGATATCATGGTGCAATTTCACCAAAACATTAATTAAATAGTCCTACAAATAAAACTATGATTATGAAAAATGTATTAATTGTAATCCTGCTTTGATGGGGTAAGAATGTCCATGCCCGCCGCCTCCTTCCCTTTAAATACCACCGTGATTTAAATAAAATATATCTCTGAAACAGTTGAGATTTTGCACATACAGCTAGAAAATTGTCAACTCATTTAGAATCGCGGATGAGGAGAATACCCAATGCGGTATATTTTTTTTACCAGTTGCCTCTTATATTGGTTTACATAACGTTTTCCAAAGAAATATGAAGATGGAAGAAATACTTTCGATACACTTTTGAAATATTGATTAGGTCGAAAATGTAAGTTAATTATTATTGGTTGTGTCCATGGATCAAGAAATGTCACTATGCAAGGCTAATCTAATAATCTACTTATTATGTAATCGTTAAATTTAGTTTACCTACAATATTGATTAAATTCTTCAATTAGAGTAGATTTCTGACATTTTTCGATGTTGTAATGTAAATAATTTCACTTCGTTTCAAGACATTTTAGGGAAGTTTCTCTGCTGTTGCACACTTTCCAGAAGTTTCCGGAGTGTTCTATGATATTCTATTAGAAATATAATAAATATTGTCTAAATGAAAAATGATCACCGCTCTCGTTTTAATACTTTCATAATTTGCGATAAAATGGCGACGGGAGAACTTTCAGATCTAATTACCCGATGGTGAAAATTAGATTTTCTCATGCATCACTATCTACTTCTGTCGAAACGTTTCGAAGAGCGAACAACAATGGCATTTCTCGTCTCGAACATAATATTATGTTTGCGTACAAAACGTTAAATTTAAATTTTTCGCCCATAAAAATATTTTCGCATTAGACACACAGAGTCTCTGCCCTCGAGAAGCGGATGTCTCGAGATGTTTTTAGCTGCGAGCGAGGGAGAGGCACTCTCGCACGAGGGAGAGGTCGCAGATCGTCCATAATAAACTGGAGTGAAGCATCGAAGCGCCGGAGCTCCGTGACCGCCGCCCGGCAACGCCGCCCCCGCGCCCCCTCCGTCGCGGGTCCACCTCGCGGTATTCTCAGGTGTTATAAAAGGCTTTTAATTTCACTAACAGTCCTCGACTTCTCTCCGAGATTTTAGTGCCGAAGTTTTTACTTCGCCTCGCATTAAGGAGAACAATTTTGAAGTTGGAAAACTTTTTAGTATTTTTGGCATCTTTGGTAATGAATTTCGCACTTGGGTGAACCAAATAATGAATTGTGTGCTAAATTACGGGTAAAAGATTTAAATTATCAATGTTATATAGTCAAACGGTCTGCCATTCGCTAGACGCACCCACACACACACACGCGCGCAATCATGTTGTCGCAAATAATTGTAATACTTATAATAATATAAATAAGCCGATTGTAGTTTTAATACGTTGAAATGTAGAGTAGTTTTAACGGACGAAATGTAAAATTTTGCCCAGCGTCATGTACAAGGTGTAACTTATTTTACAATATTTTATTGGAAAATACTCGAGTAGAAAATGTTCAAATAGTGTGTGCGAAATGTCAACAGTCTCAAAGTTAAGCATTTTATTGAACGCGTTAAATACGAAAAGTCCTTAGTCATACTCAAATGTTATAAATTCGTTAGTGTACCAATTATAATTGGTATCCTAACGATAATTATTATTATCGGTCTCATTATTTAATTATTTTTAGTTGAATTGTATAACTGATATTCTTATAGAAACCATGACAATAATAATTTTAAAAAAACGTTTGAAATGTTAGGATGTGTCCATCCAAAAAATATCGTGGACTGTGGTTATAACATGCTAATACACGATTCTCTGTACCGCGATGTTCGTCACGGGCCACCAGGCGCGTGGCAGCCGCGGCGCAATGCCATCGAATTGTTCAATTACCTAAAGGAACGTCTTCTTGGACCATCGCGTCCATTGTTATTACGCTTCCATCCATCCATTTCGAATCGTCCAGTTGAAGTCTGTACGTGTTTGAAGAAGCGAATATGAAAGGAACACAAGTGTAGTCTGTAGTAGTTATCTGCGCCAGTGTTTCCAAATGTATTTGGTCGGGAAACCTTTAATACTCTAAATATTATGGAACACCCTGAAGCCATTCTATTATATTTATGATATATTGTATTTTGAAAATAATGTAAATATCAATAAGATAATGGGATTATCACCACGACCGTCTCTTACAACTATATTGTACTAGCAGAAAGCAATCGGCTTCTCTAATTGATCGAACGTGATTGAATTTGCTAGGTAGTGGCTTATTTATTAATAATCGAATAGAAGGACCAAACAATTCATGTCTTGGTTAAATGTGCTACATTTAATTTGATTCAATTAAAATGCTAGTTGGTGTTTTTTATTGCTGGCAATACAGACTACAACATCGAACGGATTTTTTGCTTTTTGGCACTATATTGTATACTGGGTGTAACACACCTAGTGCAGAATATTTTAGGAGCAGATACATATTAAAAATATGAGTCGAAAATGTTCAAGCTGCATGTGTCTAATCACAACCATATCAGATATGTAAGCATTTAAAATGTCGTAGTTGTTACAAATTTTACATTAAATATTAAAAATAAAAGATCATCGAACCTCGAGCCGTCCGTCCAGACTGTTTTTTATTAGATGATTTAGGGCCTAATGCAAAGATATATAATAATAGTTCAATTTTCCAAATATTTATTTTAAAGTACGTAGACTTAAGACTCAACATAATTTTGTAAAAATCCCATAAAATAATAATTTCCATAACGGTACTGAATTTGTACTCCTTTTCGACTCGTAATTTAGTCAGGTATCCACCTATAGAATATTGTGTACTAGGTCTGTTACACCCTGTATAAATAATATTTTATTTAAAATGACTGAATTAACTGTTTCTTCAGAAGTGTTGATTTTTGCCGTTTTATTTGTTAAGTTTCTGACTTTTTTTGCCACTGTCGCATTTCCTCGTTGCGGCTTTGTGTTGCATTTCAATGTTTTAAACCGAGGACGCGAGTCTGCGAGTTCGCGCCTCGAAACCACAATCGCCTTTTTTATTGTGCGCTTGACAATCCTTCCCCGCTCGAGACGTGTCCGTGACGTCTGGGTCGTGTGACTCGTCTTTCGCCGTCCACCATCTTGTCCGATCTCTCTCCCGCTACTTGTGTATGACCTGTTATGTAAATGTATTCTTCGGTGGCACTTGCAGGCCAGGCCGCATTGTACGTACTCCCGTACCGTGACGTTTCTGCTTGATACTTCCAAACCTCGGCATCCTCCCGCCCCCTCCCGCCCGTTCCTCATCAGTCGTGCATTCACGTGCTTGAATATATTTCTCGACGAACAATAGTCTCGGAGGTCTAAGTCTTCACTATTGTACTGTACGTGTCCACAGTGATGTGCAAAAGTCTGGGGACACCTTTAAAATGACATATACCTCATCAGGTGTGCCGTTCATAACTGTTCGGAAATTCGTTTTGGTCAAAATATTTTTTTTATGCATCAGTGTTCGTCAGTAAAACTTTACATTCTTTTTCTTCAACGATAAAAATACACGAATCTTGTAAAAATATAATAGTAAAATAAAATTAAACTTCAGCAATTGCGAAGATGTAAAGTGATTGAAGAAACGGGAACATTTGTTGATTTTTAATCATATACTCGACACGTTTTCTGTAAGGTGTCTCCAGACTTTTGCACATCAATGTATCCATTTATTGCTTATTTGAATATTCTTTACTAGTTCTGGGGAGAGTTACTTTGTCGGACGAAATATAAGCTAAAATACTAAATGTCTTTTTAATAATTTTAATTAATTTTCTGACGCTTTTATCGCATAATTTACTAACGTCTGTGTCAGATAACAAGTATAGGAATAAAATAAATGATATCTTATTTTCCTTATCTCAGAAACAATATATCATTCGTCTTATCTTCTTTTTTATTGGGTTTCAGAACAGTTTTATTTTGAATTTAAATTAAGCATATTATTTCACTTCAATCAATAATATATTATAAGATGGATTGAAATACAAACCAGCTTTTCAACGAATTAATGCCAATAGCGGAGGACGCAGATGTTGAATAATGATTTCTCGTTATTAGGAATTTTTGAAAAGGAATTTTATTTGCCACGTTTTTATTTATTATAATGCTATTATTACCATTATCCGATAACTGAAGCCCAGATTTTCGGGATAACTAAATAATACTCTTGCGTACTGGCGTAATCCGTCCCGTGCAGCATCTAGCTGTTTCTGTTCCAGAGAGGATCGTGATGTTAGATGGTTCATCTGGTAGACACGGACACGGGGTGGCAACACCGCCCGCTGAATTATTAATAGTTCATCTTCTAAACCTGTCCATGTCTATCCAGCCGCCACGCCGAGAGCTGTACCCAAATTATCTCGGGTAAATCGTTCTGAATACATTTATAATATATTATGTACATACTTTTTAGATCTGCTGTCTGTTCTTTATACAATCCCACACTCTTCGACCGATTTAAATTTAAAAGTTTTACGCAGTTACTTTTAAGGACCCTGCGCAAAATAATATGCGCCCTCTACCAGGCTTCTCCACCCCTTCCCACCGATATATACATGTATGTGTTTTATATTAATTGCTATCCGTTCGAAAATTTACTCAGTTGCACTTTAGGCGCCTGAGAAAAATATAATCACCCACCCTACCCCCTCGTACATCACCACCCAGACCAAATTTGGCATATATCGTTACTCTTTAAGGATTGCGCAAAATAAAGCCATCATATTTCTCCCACCACCCAGCCTCCTGTTTTAAATTATAACTATGTATTTCTGAATTCCAGACAACGCCGGGTATGGACCGCTAGTGTAGAATATAGTTTTCGCGAGCCTCATATTGTCTAATATCTATGAATGTATAATCTTGTATTACAACCAAGAACACAAAGTTTCCTAGGAAACGAAAATATTAATATTTTTGTATACTTTTTATTATTTGTCATTCAGTGAGCTTTACAAACTTTTGAACTACATAAAAGTAATTATAGTATATCAAAATATTTCGCTTTTATTTGTTCAGTTTTTTTTCAATATTCTTCTTACCCTTTCCATGAACTTCGCTTACAACCTCACAGTCAGAAAGTTTTGTACAAAATTTCAGAACCGTTTGTAACTCCACGTTTTATTAAAAACATTTCATACCGCAATTCCTGGGGTCTGATGTATTGTAGTATGTGTATGCAAATTTTCAATTCTCACACTTAGAATTCTGAACTTACAACAGAGGCAGTATGTACCTACACATCTTTGTCTTTTATTAAATAATTAGATTAGCGCGGTTATCTCTGTCGGCGGGTTTCACCGGTTTTGGTCGGAGAGTAACAGGGGTGATGTATATCTAGGCAGACTGATAAATGTCAGTCCAAAATCTCCATTAACATTGTATTCCACCACTTGTATGTATTTTATATTTTTCTGCCGACCGGTTTCGAAGTGACCCATTCGTTTCGTATACGGTAGTCGCAAAATGTCAAGAACCAACGGTCGCTTCCAGAGTCCTCCGCGCGCTTCGACAATTTGTACACATATATGATTTATGATATTTTTAATAGACAGATTATCTATTGACAAATAGAAACCTGATAGATAGTCCTGCAAAACTTTAAAGTATAAAATACTTTTAAGTATGAATATACATATTACAATTAAGGGAATAAAATGTTACAAAATACACTTTTTTTACGGTTGAAAAATTAGAAACACTACTAAAAAATCATGTGTTACAAATTGACAATTCAGAAAATAAATAAGATAGTAAAACTATCGTACAAGTACAAAAGCGCATGGGTTCCAACGCTGTCGGAACACGACGCGCGACAGTTTTCGACGTTTGAAAGTGAATAGTGCGAATTCGGATGTGTGGTAAACATATTACACACTCTACGACTATTTACGACTATCAATCATGTATAATAAATACAATTTCTCTTTTCAACTGAGCCTGTATTAGGGATTGTATACGAAATTTAGAGAATTCCGAAATTCGTTCTCATAAATATAATTTGGAATTCCGAAAATTTTATAGCGAATTCCGAATTTAAATATATAAAAATATAATATTGTTACGAATATAGACTAACGACTAAGTTCCGAAGGGATCGTTTCTAGAAAGCGATGTAGAGAGATAACGCTCTCATGAAAGGAACCGATGCACTCGGCCAGCACTTAAACAGACGCTGACCTGACAGACAAAAGATAGTGGCTGCATCAAAGAGATGTCCGAAAACTGGCGGATCAGTATTGAAATTTGTTTTGTCGAATGCGGTGTGTAGTGTGTATTTAGTTATTTTGCCTTGGTTTTCTGTTAGATTATCGATAGTTTTTAACAAGGTAAATTTGAGCAGTTTTAATTTATTACCGTTATTTGATATATATTGCAAAACCCATTATTCGGACTAATTGAGATAATATAACGTATAAACACGAGACCCTTAAACTCATATCATTAGCAAATGAACACAATGCATATGAAAGTGTTGTAGGGTAAATTGGTTATACTGACATAGTAGGTCTATCATTAAAATTAATCCTCAGTTTATTTTTAGTTTTTAGTTGAAAAATAATATAGATTTTATTTTTAGTATTGACCAAAAAATATTATAACATTTTTCGAAATTAGACCGAATTTGTAGGGTTTGATGGGTTAATTTTATTTAGCCATAAGTGGCGCCAATTTAACGTTTCTCAAATATCTGTGTGGGCTTGTTCATGTGGGTGTAGAGTTAGGCACCCATTGGACGCTTTGTAAATTAATAATAGCGAACAAATAAGGGCGGGAGAAGGGACGATATTCTTGACATTGAATGTATAGGTTCAAGTAAAAACAAAATCTGTCCATGTGGGAATGGTGTTTAGTTGCCAATATGTTGAAATATGAGGGACAGCAGTTGTGTATTCAAGACGTATAAATATCATTCTGTTTCTATGTTCTTAGCTATTGTGATTTTTAAAATAAGTCTCCTTCTTATAGCTTATTCGCGAATGCCATTTTTCCACTCGCAAAGTGCGAGCTTTCGAGTGAGTTTGTCGCATTTTCCATAATGTTGAATCAAAAAATATTCCATACTTGGTGTAACACTCGCCGATCTGGTGGCATCTTATCTTTTTGAGACCTAAATATGTTATATGTAAATATTACAAGCAAATAATTTTACAGTGGCCTTTTTTATACGATAAAAAATAACTTATGTTATGACTTATTTTTTCAAAAATCTCGACCATCGATGTCATCAGCTTATTTTAAAAAAAATATATATGTGAAATTTCTCAGCATTACTTTTTTTTTAGATTTTAATTCGGTTCGTGTTTACTTAACTAGCGCCGAGCTAATGAAAGACATTAATCATTTATCAACTTAACAATTCGCAAACTTACGTACGACACTGGAATAATTGTTTTCTTAAAATGTTACAAACTGCAAAGTCAGTTTTTTTCTCTACAAAAATCCCCTAGTATACTTTTAAATGAATTTGTATTGGTGACTATGTGCCACGGATGCCAAATACTTGGCACGTTTGCCAAAGTTAGCAGGCCTAATAGGTGTATTTATTTTTGAGAAAAAATGAGATGGCGACGTTGGGCGCCATAGAAAAACTCTTCTTGATGTATTGGCTAGGCTGGTGACAGTGAAGGCTCGTGCTTCAAAAATGCGAAATGTTACTAACGAAGATACGGTTGAACATAGAAAATATTTAAACAAATTAGAAACCTACATTTATATTGAGGATTGTCGCTGAATTTGATTAGTAAATACTCTGATGACACGTGAAAATTTTGGCATGCATTAAATTAGTTGCTTTTCTATATTTACTTCTTTATTTTTATACATTTAAATAGTACCCGCGGTTCAATGTATCGCTGCATTTCTTTAAAAAAAAGATTATAATAAATATCCTTACAAGGTGGTTCCGAAACTCGTTTGAAGATCATTGAAGTTGCAAGTGTATAACTTATTCAGCACATTTTTATTTTAGTGTCCAATATGCCGTCATTACCAAAATAGACAGCATTTTGGACAGTTATTTATATTGTTGTATCAAATAAATGTCGGTCATTCACCGCTCGAGCGCACGTTCTGTGACGCCACTGGCTGGCTTACGTACATATATGATTTATTAGTTTATGACACTTAATGAAGGATGAAAACATAATCCAGCATTTTTTATATTCCTATGATCACGTATGTGAAATGTTCCGTTACGTTTAACAAAAATGACAATTATTATTTCTGATTTTGAAACTGTCAATTCGTGGTGGAATTTCATTTTACGGGCGAGCTTTCATTTTTCCAGTTTGAAATTCGAGAAATTTTACACGAATTAGATATGCTTTCAAGATGACGCTAATTAAATTTTTATAAGTATCAAGTAAATAATTAATGACGTTATTTGTTACGTAAATCATGCGAGAGAAGAAGGTTTGAATAGAAAGAGACGAAAATAAAATTGTTGATTTTCTCGCATTCCATACAAGTTTTAAACATATTTTTATTTTTGATATATGGAATGAAATAAAAATATGTGTTGTCATTTGAATTAATCAATCGAAAATTAAATCATTTATTAGGTAATTATTTGTATGTATGATTATGTTTTGAAATCAGACGAAGTACCTACATATATTTAGATGATTTAAATAAATCAATATTCTAAATTTAAAATTATTATATTATCGATTTAAAACGCCACGTTGTCGTTTTGGTGATATGTATGTTTCATAATTATATATTAATTATGAAACAGACAGCTTTTGTTTAAAATGCAGCAGTGTTATATATTAACGAAATATTTATTTGCAACATACATAAAAATAACGTACATGAAATGTTTACTTTGTTCAAGAAAACGCTGTTTCCCCTTAAAATCAGTAAAAAAACCATCTAATTTATGAAATTTACTACCAATGTTGTGAATAAGTTCAATATTAATTCATACCGTGGGTAAAATATGCGTGAAAACATATATTTTCGGCATTCTTAAACGAAAATGATGAAAGCGCGGATTCCACCACCGTCATGGCCGGATCGGGCGTATTGAAAGTTCGGCGGGCAATTAATATTATTGTCTCTTTTTATATAAAACTTAGTAGCAAGTGAGTAAATAAAATATATTATTTTAAAAAAGTATGTTTTCACCAAAACATATACAAAAAGTATTTTAAAAACGTCTAAAATTGGTAATATGTCCTGCAAATTGAATGATTTATAACACTATTAATTTTTAACATTTTGTTAATTTGTTTCAATCGAGATTTGTCTCCACAATCTTGGCTTGCATGCATCTAATGGTCGCGGTCTTTCTTATAATACTTGTATTGTCTTAATTATGTCAAATAACGTTCAGTTTATTAGTTTTAAATGAGTATAAAGGTCCTATCTAAGTAATATTTTAAAAAGGTCAAATCTAGTGTATAACTTTTGATATAAATGAATAATAAAAACCCACATTATCGTATAAAACGCGAAAATTAGAATCATTATTGAAGGCGCCGCAATGATTTAATTAAAATACTTTTTAACTTTTCCACTATTTATTATTTTATGTCCATAACCGGTTTCAGCCTGTCACAGCCATCATCAGAAATAAAAAAAAACACATTAATAGAATCGATATCAATAATATTTAGTAAGAAATTATTGTGTTTTTGATATAAAACTTGATTTTAAATGGTAGCTGAAACCTCAAAGCATGTAAATATTATATATTATTTTAAATAATTTGTTTTCGCTAACGCAAAGTGTTTTAAAAACGTTGAAAATTAATCATATGTACTAAAAATTTAATGGTTTATAAGTCTATTAATTTTTAACATTTTGTTAATTTGGTTCAATGTAGATTTGTTTCCGTACTTTTGGCTTCAAGATTATAAGAAAATATATTTTGTGTATGCAAGAATTTTCTATATTTTTAGGCAATTTTGTGGTACGCGGAAAATAAATTTAATGGTCGCGGTCTTTCTTATGATGCTTGTATTTTCTTAATTATGGCAAATACATTCAGTTTTACATTAATGTAAAGATTTTATCTAAATAAAAGTTTAAAAAAATTTATTATATAACTTCTGATACAAATGAATAATAAAGACCTATATTTTCGTAAAAACAGCCCGAAATACCAATTATTTTTGATAGGGAATCTTTAAGCTAGGATATATAGGATATTTATACATTTCAATACAGGGGTGTTTTTCAGTGCGTCTATATAATTAGAAAGGTCGGTGATAATTTGAATATAATGTTGAGATTTTTCCTTACATCAGTCTGAAGATGGCCGTGATAGGATGAAACCAGTAATTGTCATAAAATAATAAATAGTGGAAAAAAGTTAAAAAGTGTTAATTAAATTATTATTATTAATTCGACAATTATTTTCACGAGTAGGAATTTCTTCTTTACAAAACATATTTTTAAGTTGATAAATGAAGAATGTATGTTTTTTTTACTCAATTTATAATTAATTTCAACCATATTTCAAGATTTTCAGTATATATTTTTTCTACATCTTTTTCAAAAACACACTTACGCGTACATATTGTTAACGGTTTATTTTTCACCCCAAATATTTGTAAATGTAAAGGTTTTGTAAAACCAAGTGCCCATTACTTTATCGATAATCGGTTTAAGGTTTTACTGGCGAATGGTACCTAAATCTGCGCGTGGGTGTTTCGGTTCCATCCATACAGCCAACGTACCCAGCGGCGTATTCGTGTGTATATGTACATACAAGGGTAGAAAAAGCTCACATTTCAATTGAAATCGGGATACGGCCAGAACGCAAAGCTGGCTTATAATGCCGATGAAAAAGAAGGACCTCTCCGGGGATGCTGGAAGCCGGGAGCATGAAACAATACACAAGTATGTACGCCGTAATCCCCGCCGTTCTGGGGCGAAACCTTTTCTAGAACTTTCCAATAAAGCCTCCGCGAGCAAAGCGGATTTTCCATTTATTATTTGTTCCTCTTTCGCCTACGTTTAAAAAGAAAAATCTAAAATATTCTAACGGCAAAAAGGACTACTGCTGTTGTTACTGCCGGGCTCGGGCGGGTGATGCGATTTTGCGTTCTGCCGCATCATTAGCGGCCGTAATTGACGTCTATATTCCTAATTTAGACTCTGATCCAGGACCTGCATTTCTTTCGTTATGTCATTATCTCTCACGGATATTTCCATTAAATCAGCTTTTCTTCAGTCATAATTTATTATCAGTATAATTAAAATGCTCTGCCACAGTTTAATTTAACTCAGACATATTCTTAAAATGATGTAAACACGTAATTCAATATGTAATGTTCCGTTCCGGCGGTTACACGCGGCCACCACCATTCATAAGCGACTGCCGTGCGACGCTGCCGACAAATATTACGGGCAATGCAGTGGAGTCAACGCTAGTACTAATGGTGTTTCTGACATCATATAATAAAGCATGTTTATGTTATTAATATTTTCCACCCCCCTATCTCATTGAATAATTCATAATTAATTAAATTCAATTAGCAGTGTATAGTAATAAAACACGGATCAAAAAATTTTGAAAATTATTATGGCTAATTCGTACTAATGCAAGTATTGAAAAGTTACGACAATATCATTAACAGTGCCAGAATATTAAATTTCAATTCTTATTTGATCTTTTTAAATTCACAACCTCGTGCTTAGTCAACAGTGCGTGGGTCCTTGAGAGCATCCTATCCCGCACTTGTAGTCCTGTACGGGCCTCGTTCTGCCATATACACGCAGCGCTGTCACTTTCGCTCGGGGGCGTGCCCCTGCCCGCGCCCCCGCGCGCCTCGCGTCCCCCACGGGCTGGGGCGGCCGAACCGCCCCTGGATCGATCCGCCCGCCCACCGCCAGCCGGGCCGAGCGGAGCTTCCTAGCCTAGCCTCCCAGAGGAGAGCGCGAGCGGTGCGTATCTAAAATATTTGGGACGTGTGGCTCCCTCTCCCCTCCCTTCCCTTCCCTTCCCGCCTACGCGCTGACTGCACTTAACAATCCAGCCATGTGCACGAGGAATTTCTCATCAACGATCTAATTCAACTAATACTTGATATCTGCATTATGACAATGTGTAAAAAAATTGAAGTATTTATATTTTGGTATTTCTTTTTTTTTTAAATTTATTTACCATACAGTCTAAATAGATAACATTTTACATTGACACATTGCAAAATTGTCCAAAAAATATAAACAAAAAATAATATAAATACAGAATGGCTTATTTATCTTAATCAATTATACCATTGCTTCAATACTGCATCAAAAACATTACATTGTCCTTTGGATTATATCGACAGAATTATAATCGTTTACAAGCCTGTGAATAGAAGCGTTATTGTAATAATTCGTATTTGAAGCGTTTACATGAAACATCACTCGCGACCTAGCACTTCGAACAGGAACATGGTATCAAATCAATTCAGTCAGACAGACACGTCCAGATTGCCAACTATTATTAAATTAAACATTTCAGAATACATTTGATTGTATTTGAGATTTCATATTTTCTAGGGATTGTATATTTTTTTAAATTAATTTAAAGCAACATACACATAAGTTGTGTCACGATATTGGTGACGAGCGGAAGTAGAATACTATACACCTCCAGATGCTGTCGTGTTAAATTACAGTTTCATTTATCCTCACGGTAGTCAATCAATCAATTGTTGTGTCATTTTTCGACGATATTCAGATGCAAAAAATGAAATGGACAATCTACTGTAAGATCAATTGAAGGACAGTACATTTCAAAATATAGAATGTAAGTTTTTATTATTAATGACGTCATTAACGGGAACAATCAGACACATGTATCATACCACCCCTGCACGTAATGTAAGTATGTATTTCTTCCTCGACGGTGTCTACAAATATACTAAATATAAAAACGTTATTTTATATTACAGTTCAATGCACGAAACGCCTATTTATGGGACAAAATTTTAATAATCTCAGCATAGTTGTTGATACTACCTAAAGCAAGAATAAAATTAGGTTACAAAGTTTGTCGTATAGTTTAACGTCATCAGCCATAACGTGTTCAAGAACCACCGCGGGTAATCTGAGTTGAGTACTCGAAGCAGGATAAAATAAAGGATATCCTAAGGTAGAAAAAGGACACGTCATTCTTTTGAATACCGTATGGTGACCCTTATTAAGACTAAACCGAAAACAAATTATTAGACTGCAGGAAATAAAATGTTCCGTTTCTTTGGTAATGTTTTGTCTTTAGAGACATACACCAGGAAGTCGAGTCAATAGACACGATCATATTGAGATAATTCCGCAAGTATTCGCCCTACCGCAACAGCTTTATTATCTGACATCATCTATTCCAGTTGCATATTGCACATTACACATTGAGCAAACGTTATTTAATGTTCTTGATTCATTTTCTAGTCTACTGCTTGTCGTGATAATTACTTACTTTTACATGCATTCCTGCACATTATGTAGTATTTCGACCCAATTGCTAAACAAATATTTGAACATGGCGATTGCTGTGAAACACTATAATTTATCTACCTTGCGATATTATCAAAATTTTGTATTTTACATTTTGATGGAACGGGGAATAAAAAAACTCAAAACAGCACCTAGGAGGCGAAGTCTTATCGTGTACATTATATTATTGTTCGATTTCCTGTATTGTCCACGGTCTAGCTATTTTTTCATCAGTCGTAAGGCCGAAACTTCGAAATCAAACAGCCTTTATTCTAAACTACCAAATATACTGTACAAGTAAAAAGTTTTAACACCAAAAACCTTCGAGAACTTTCCAAATATTACATATTCGATACCCCGCATCCATTCACTACCACGCGGCAACTCACCCTATCTCTGATCGGTCTATATTATCCGTCGTGAAAAGATATCTCTAGTAAGCTCTGTACTGCGCCTTCAGAACCTTTCATTTTGCCAGACGTCACCGTATATATATGTATATAGATAAATATACGAACATTCTAAAACATATATGTACATATTACTTTTATTATTCCTTACCTTGTATATTTACTCCGTTACCGAATCATTAGAAGTGTTCTCACGCAATTCCTAACTTCTATTAATCCTGGTTTTATCTTTCCCCTGTACATTTCTAGCATGTACATACTTTATTTTTTTACAATTGAGCATGTAAGTAAATAAATACATATAACGCGAGCAATAAATATAATAATTACATTTTGTCGGTAACTATATACATCCACCCAAAAGATTAATTTATCATATCTGATAAGATATGCGAATAATGTAAAACCTCATACGTTACCTGTCGGCTGGATGGAATAATGAAGCCTTATACCACTATAGTCGCGGATGAAATTGGCTCGGCACGCTCCGTACTGCGGAGTGTTATGACGAGCACTTCAGGTGTAGGTTTTGTTTTATGGGATGATAAAAACGATAGATAAATCGTGGTACGAGCGATAAAACCCAAGTTGTATAATCAATACATTTTAGCTTAATAGATACCGCACCGCAGTCTCGCAATCCTTAGGTAGCATATTATTTTTAATAGTCTCACATTTCGCATTGTTAGCCATTCTAAATTTCTTATTTATTTTTTACGAAATTTAAATTTTCTTAAGTTTTTTCATTTTAGGAGGAATGTATTAAGCCAGTGGCGTAGCTCCCACTTGGATAGGTGCCCGTGGCCTTATTTGTATGTTGTGTTGTTTGAACAATTGAAACAATTACCTACATACAGTATATGTTTAAAAATCTTCGTAACGAATAACATGAGTGAAAGTATATCTTCAATTTAAGCATATAATAATTTTGTGGTACCATTTTGAGTTATATTAATAAAGTAAACCGTTGAACGTCCAACCAGATGCCTTTTAGGACATCCGGTAGTAATGATAGGTCTTTATACATGTATGTGCCTAATAGTAAAAAAAGTTCTAATAAATGTATGTCTAGTGATTACTTTCAATTAAAATATGTGAAACAATATTTGTTGCTACGCCCTGTTTAAGCAATTAATTTTAAGAACAGCTACTCATAGTAATTGTTCTAACTAGAATTTTAAGTCGAAGCACTTGCTGTGACTTTTAATATTAGAAATAGGCATTACGTATACACACATGCCCACATAATCTCAATTTAGTCTAAATCTATGTGTAAATAAGTTCTTAGCAGGTTAAGAAGGTTAGGAGATTTAAATCTGTTTTTTTTTAAATAAAGATTTTGGTGCTATTAAATTTTGAATTCTAATTTGAAGTGAGAGTCATTCCATGTTTAAATCACCTAATTTAAAAATAAATGGTTGCTACACCATTTTAGATATTTTTTTTTTTTTTGCCATGAGTAAAGTTCAAAACAATTTTTAAGTGTTTTATTTTTATCTGGGCTTAATTTTCTTTGTAGCGACAGGCAAAAATAGGACTTTGCAGAGATTTTGAAAAAAAAATATTGTTCTCCCATACAAGATAAAAGGTTCTGGTTTTCACACAATTTGGTTATAGAAAATGTTTAAAAATTATATATTATCCATGACTTAAATGACCTTGAAATATGCCAAATTTGGAAGCATAATCACCAGTTTTGACGACCTTTTAAATTGACTGGGGATCAGAACTACAAGATGTTTTTTTGTTGTTATAACTATGGCTGGTAGAGTTCCCAGCTATAAAGAATTAAAGTTTCGGCTAGGAACTCTTCCCGCCTTTTTTGGCATCAGAGTTTTAAAATTTAAAATTTTTGCTGATTTATGTTTTTGCGCATGGATACGTGTACTGGTACTTAACATAACCTGTAAGTTTTATTTTGTGGTTCAAGTTGATTTAGAAGTTACAGTTTCCATACATTTTAAATATTTTGTTTATTTGTCTCAACTCAAATTTGTCTCTTTTCTTATAATCTTGGCTTCAAGATTATAAGAAAATATATTTCGTATATGCAAGAATTTTCCATATTAAGGCAATTTTGTGGCACGCGGAAAAATCGCGGTCTTTTTTATAATGCTTGTATTTTCTTAATTATGGCAAATATCATTCAGTTTACATTAGTGTAAAGGTCCTATCTAAGTAATAGTATTAAAAAAGTCTAATTTAGTGTATAACTTCTGATATAAATGAATAATAACCCATATTTTCGTAAAAAACGCGGAAAATTGAATTATTTCAGGGAAACCTTTACTTAAGAAGCGTCAATAAAATACAATTCTGAACGAACTCTACTCAGAGATAATATTCTCTACCGTCAACTTTTAAGTTCTCTAACGTAGTTTCATAAGTGTTTGAAACGGGTTGTAATCATAAACTCTATAGGTACCAAATGTGGTTGTAGATAACGCGACATCCACCCAAAACTGAATAGTTCTGAAAAAAAAGTCCTGACGTTTACTGGATTTGTCAGTCTCCAAAATTTTCCAGTCTGAATAATTGAAGGTAGTTGTGCAGAAAGCAGTCGGTCCACAATTTTGGAAAAAATGATTTATCGGACGCTGTAAGATCAATTCTATATATTGACAAAAACAGTCCAGACCGCTTTCATGCAAAAAATCATGATAATCTTTTTCTGAAAATTTTGTTGATCGCAAAAACCCCATTTTGAAGTCTAAAAACCATAAAATGTAAAAATTCCTTAAATGTATATAAAATTTGGTACCTACATATATATTATTTATCATTTTAACGGTAAATAATAATAATGCGTTTATTCCAGCGTGATCGGTTATTTTTTTTTAAACAGTCAAATTGTGTAGATTTGATTATTCACACTTTTCACAGAAGTGCTTTTACGAGTTTTGAGTTTTCCGTGGCTGGCTGCGCCCTCCAAAACTATTCAATTCACAGTTGAAGTGTTACAAAAAGCGGACTAGTGAAAACGCGCGGCCAGAATATTTAGAGGTTTCAGATTTTAGGCGATTGTTGAAACGTCAACATGGATACATACAACAAACAGTTTTTCCAAAATGTTAAAACTTTTTAAAAATAATTCAAGGCACACGTCGATTGATAATGATAAAACTATTTCATTGATAACAAAATTGGATGTATAATATATATTCTTATGATATCGTTTAATGGTAGTATGTATAAACCTTTATACATCGTATAATATTTTGCTATCAGTGAACTCAAATACACTCACACACACGTTTGAAGTGTACCTGTATCTTTCTTAGAATCAATTATATATAAATGTATTAGTACAAAATCGTTTAATATGTATAGAATTATATTATAATTATAAATAAGTATGTACCTAGGTATTTGAATGATGTGTATTTCGAAATTTTTCGCTTGTGTGAGCGATGTTTAAGCTCGGTCACAGAATGGACTATACACCCATACAAAAGTCGCCAGTCTCACCGCGGTCGGCGGAAACGTTCAACGTTCAGTGTTCAGTTATCAATGTTGGTCGGTCACAATAACACCGGTGTTTCTGTTCAGCATGTCGCGGTGTATCCGCAACTCGTCCGTCGAGTTCGATAAGTGACGAGATGGCACAGTTAGGACTAGTGGCGAGATGGCGCGCGTCTCATCAGTTCTTGATAATACAGTGTCAGGTTGTTTAATCAGTGAGACAGAAGGCTATCGGTGTGTACGGAGATAGTTGACAGTGTGATATTATTTGTGGGACATCGACCGAACGTCGTCAGACTTATTAAGGTCGACCCGTTAGTGTGATCAGTCAAATGTAAGGTTATCATGTTCACTTCTCTATATATCTAAAAGACCGTCATATTATAATAAACGTATAATACTTCCTCGAGGAAACTGGTACTAGGTACCATTTTATACATATTCGCTTGTACGTTTTAGACTCCATACTTTGTCAAAAAATTGGATACGAGAATGTGTCGAAAAATTGAATGTTCGTGAAATTATTTTGTATTTGCATTATCCATAAAGAAAATACATCCTCGAACATGAAAAATCACTCTCCTCTGACGAACAAAATAATTATTCTGGTCTTTGAAATCGATAGACTAAAAAAACGTTAATTTTACTATATTCAATTTCTTATTTTTATCGTTTTTTTTTGTTTTTCATGTCAACTTTGTACTTTAAACTGTCGAAAACGCGAGGCAGCGATTTGCATATTAATAAATCGCTCAAGAACGTTGAAATAAGTCAAAACAACAATAAATAGCTACGTGAACGCTATTGATAAAAATTAAAACACAGTACTTAAATTTTCAGTTATTGTTAATTTTAAGGAAAAGTTAATAAATCTTGTGTAATTTTATTACATACTTAGAATACATTGTCACAATTTGCCACAAGTCACAAGTCTGTCGGCTCAGTTTTGCATCAAATTGTATTACGAGTGGCATTAGTTTTTAACTGCTGAATTTACCCAATATTGGGAATGAATTTCAAAAATTGATTTAAAATTAAAATAAGTTAGTTAGTTTTTATCACTTTTCGTAATTACCTAATTCACGATCACGCAGAGGTGGGATGGTGCGCGGGGAGGAGAGGCACGATCATCTATCCTGACATATCACTTCTACCTCGTTCACTTTCATATACCTTCTTATGCACGCTCATTGATTATTTTAATCTTGTTTAAATTGTTTATTTAAAAAAATAATATTTCAAATTATCGTTTCAAAAATATCACGTTGTTACCCAGTTGACAAAGCATGAAACTAGCTTATTGTTAATATCCCTAAATTATTTAAAAAAATATATACAACCGTAAGTTAAATGTAAGAAAAATCTCATCACAATACACCTTGTACCCCACGCACCGCAGCGTTAGGTTGGCAGATGGTGTTGCGGTTGGAATTTATTTAACATTAATTTGTTATTTTTCCTTTAATAAATAATTCCGAAGTCCCAATAACAAATTTTGTCTGGCAATTACGTTTTTGTTTTTGCATAAAGTTGTCATCTTTATAATTATTACTTGAAAACATAATTCTGTTCGTTCACTGGATTAGTCATGCCATCCATATGTGTATGTATATTACACCACACACTACATATATATATTGATGAATACAAGCACGCAATTGCGCACTAGGGTAACGCCCACAGTAAACGCCCTAAAAATAACAAACTATTATCCACCTGTGTATAAGAAAAACACTATTTTGTGTATTATAATATAAGGCTCATTAAAAATACTATTATTAACATACAACATTCTTCAATATTAATTTGCAATAATGCAGTGATTGGCAGTAATTGCATGTGAGATGCGGTATTTTATTAGCCACACCAATTTAACTCTACATTTTGTGGCCATGTGTACCCGCCACGAGGTTTTAACGAATGTTTGGTTCCAATAATCGCTGCATCCAATAAATACACCGTTCGCTTATATTCATCGATAATAAAACTAAAACTTGCGTATTGAAAGAAATTAAATCGCTTTTCACATATTGTTATTTAAATTAATATATATATTTTTTATAGATACACAAATATAATTGGTAAAAACGACGAACAAACAAACGAGTAAAACTCGTGAAAAAATTTATCAAAATATAATAATGTATGTAACCCATCAACAATGACGGGAAATTCATAATTTTAAATTTAATTAACTAAATTACATTTACTTTATATAAAATATTTTACTAGATAATCGCACACTTTCACGTAATGACAGATTGAGGAGATCTTGTTCGTTTTGCGTTGCCACGCGACATAAGAATATTATTGTGGGGTAATGTAGGACCGGTGGACAGAATATTATTGTAGGATAATATAAGCGTGCATATTAGCAACGAGCTAAACCGTTATTGTGACTGATTGTATTAATTGGTAATTTAACTGTTGGGCGTTTAGTTTCTAGGCGCACCTGTGATTGCTCGCCGAATTACGAGTAATCAGTTACCAATCAGCCTTACGACTTGGCCGATCATTCATACATATGTATGTATATCATCACAGAAATATTTATTTGTCCATCGAGACCTTAAATGGTATACACATATCAGTGTGATGATATATGTACACTTACAAATTTGATGTGTCATGACACAACACTTACAAATTTATACACATTCATACTCGTTATATAATTACTTGACTGTGATAATAATAATAATAATTGATAATTCAAACATTCTAATTAGTCAACAATTTGTTCTTATAATCAATCTATTGCAAAGAATATTCAATTACATTGGAGCATTCCTCGGTAAATTGCAGTTCATTCATTAGTTGTTTTGTTTCTTTCAAAATTTGATTTGCCCGTGACGCCATACTACGAATTGTGGAAAACTCTACATTTAGATATATCCTGTGAAAGTTACACACTACTGTAACGATGCCAAAGCTGTGGTTTGCGGGTGGACTGGACTGATAGATAACACTCGTACCTACTGGTAACAAACATTAGTGTATCTACAATATATATATAAAACTTGATTTTTGTTACCTAATGTATAACAATTACTTAGTGTTTATTTTATTATGATAACGTTAAAAAAAAATCTATATGCCTTTATTCTATCATTTTATAATACATTACAAGATGGTAATAAAAAAAAATTGTAATTTATACAAATGTTTTTTCTGTATTTGCAAACGGTATTAGGTTAAAATCACTTTATCATTTTAAGTTAAGTAGATTATTGAACTTATATGGAGTAAAAAAGAATATATCGTTATTGTACAGTCAGTCCTCGCTTAATTAAGTTCCGTTCCACCGACCTGTTCGTAAAGCGAATTGCTTTGCATTTTCATTTTAAGATTCTTTTGGTCAACACCTTGTGCTACACAATTTTATTTTAATCAAACATGTAAAGTTTTATATATTTAAAGCAATCACTGTGTGGCTTGATATATTGGATTAAATAAAACACAAAATCCACGAATTTTATTAAACGCCAACCGGTTTCGCTCAGCTCAAGTTTCGTCAGGGCGTATTTAAAACTGTTAAAAACAGTGAGTTGAGCTAAGCGAAACCGGTTGGCGTTTATTAAAATCAGTGGTTTTATACAAAATGATTGTGCTATATTTAGTCTAAAGTTTTATAATTTGTGCATGGTACGAGATCGATCGACACAGTGAACACTAACTTAGTGGCTGAATATAAACAACGCACACTGTAAATTAGGGAATGGGTGGGTTGCTCCCTGATGTCATCAACATATTCGACGGCATACTTGGCGCTGGAGATGATGACGCGACATATCCTACAACATAAAATGTTTCTGTGTAGTGTTAATAGGCGTACGATGACGTTCGTAAATGTGAGTGGTCGTTAATTGAGAAGTATTATACATGATAGAATCGTTGCTATCGAAATTCTTGTATGCTTGATCGCACACAACCCGTCGACACATTGATTAAACATATCACATTCCTGAAATGTATATGTAGGTATGTGAATATGTATTTAATACCCCTGTATTGGTCAGATTTCATCTCATTGCTATGTAATTCGAGAATGTCAACAGGCGGTGGATTTGATTTGAGCGAGCGAAGCGCTGCGCCGCGCCGATACGGATTACATTCTGCGACGTGTGAGCGCGCGGACATTGCCACTAATGCAATACCGCGGACGATTTCAAAATCAATTGATGCAATTTACTGACGTTCATCATAACACAAAATATTGTATCAGTGTTAACTTTTACTTTTACTAATTATTATCATTATAATCCCCGATTGGATATTTTCAGCAAAACATAAAATCCTTTGATTGCCGTAATTTTTTTGCATTTTCATTTCTCTGTTGTTTTAACTGTCGCCTGTTATTTCCTCCAGTTGGTCGGTCCAACGACTTCTGTCTAGTGATGAGAAAAAATGCTACTCTTGACTCACTGGTGTGATTGTGATTGATATTCAATAATATCAGTGATTGAAAACTGTGACAGTGATCACAGTTTCATTATTAATACACATGCGCCGCACGATATCACAATACACGAAATAATTTAAAAAAACACATAATTTTGAGAGTATTTATTATTCAAACTTTATTTGCGTAAAAAACATATTCTAGTATATATATAATTTAATATCATCACAAAGAGAATGAAAACCCTTTAAAAAGAGTTAATTTTTGGGTTTATCTGTTTCCTCTCAAATTTAAATGAATACATAGGTTTATGAATACATACGGTTTATCTTTAAAAAAAAATTATATACATTATAGGTGAATATAAGTTGCTTCTCAGTCGGGTATATTTACTGTTGTAGGTGGGGTAGTACTTCCATGCAATACAATATTCCACTCCGGCGTTTAAAGTGTTTAAAAAACATTTAGATTGCGCTCGGGGCAGGGAGTAAGGATTTATAATATTTTAACATTTACGAATCGGGGTTGCGCATTCACGTTCACTAACGATTTCAAAATAAATAAAATTGCTGCATATGGAACAAAATTCCTGGCACTCGTGCCAACTTTATTTACGGAGCCATTTAATATGATTTATATCCCGTAAAAGAGTGACCTTGATACCCGTTACATTAGTATTTTATGCAGTCAACCGTAATCTTTGTACTTCTGCATGTTTATACTCGCAAAATAGGCGACTTTATTTTATTTGATATATCGCGAACCGAACGCTCGCTGCACGGGTCCGGGTCCGGGTCCAAATGTTTACGTAGTAAATTAACAAAAACGCACACAAGTCGTCGTTGTGGTAATATATTTGTGTGTCCATTATTACACACCAAAAGAGAAACGTTCCTTTTTGTGAGTGTGAAACACAAATTGAAAATATATTTACCTACGAGCGAACGGTGAAGAAGTTTTGAGAGTCGTGTTGGCCACTTTTATTCTCTCTGGGGCCAAATGCAAATTATGCTCAATTATTTTGTACTAAATACATTCTAGAATTACGTCATTTTTGCAGTTATTTGTGTAATTTTTTATGTGTGGTTGCGCAAAATGCAAGAAGCCACGCCGAGTGTGCATGAGGAAATGCTGTTCATTATTTGGTGTAAAATAATATGAACGTAGATGATGTTCGTGCGTGTAGCGTGTTCGTGCAAGTGATAACGTTTATTGAAACATTTCACATATAAATTATCAATCAACATTAAAATAATTCTCGCCATTTGTACGTCGGTTACACTTTTATAATGTAAGCCATGCGCGTACGCACATTTCGAATAAAATCATTATTTCATCGAGCGGCACTTTGTCATCTGACTGATGAAAATATGAAAAAAAATATTGCTCCCTGGATGTTCCATTTTTATTCTATCCGAGCTTTGCTTTGCTTTGTATCCAACCTGGGTAGGGACCTAGTTTCCATGTCCCTGTTCGGTAATGTTTTAATTCGATACCGGAAAGTGTTGGCTACCAGATATTCCGTTTAAATTTTGAAATATGTTTTTTCTTCTCATTATTGATAGGCTTTCTTTCACCTAGTATTATAATATTTATTTTACAGAATAAATATATTGTGCGTGCAGTTAAAGTTTTCTTAATAAAAAATGGTCAAATATTCGATTTATTTGCGTAGTAAAATAGGTTGGTGACATCACTCGCCGTAGAATATTTGTACTGTAGGTACCTCTCTTGCAAATCTTTACATTCTCGTTAAAGGTGTATAAAATAGTACACCCCCCTTTATTATTCGATTAAATACATATATGTATAATAGAGGTGTATAAAATGTAACCGTTATTTGATAACGTAAATGTGTGCCCTAGCTTGGTACGTCCAAAAACCGTTGCTTTGAATTTTTAAGTTCTTAAAATTATTATTTCGAATTGTGAAATTTTTCAGTATTTTGTTCTCGTTTATTGATAAATTTCTACAAACCCTTAAAAATCACTAATAATAAAAATTATATTATTTGTATTTGTATATCGGTGGTAGTAAGGATTTAATCACGATTAGTAGAAAACAATCGGCTGTCGTCGATTATTTTCTACTGAGCCCTGCGGGCGGCTATGCTGGTCGCTACGCGGTCATGGCAAGTGTTCCAATAATTTTTTTTTTTCAATGCAAAATACATAATTGTTATTATTATCATCTCTAAATTATTGTTAGTCCTGGAGATAATTTTTTTTTAACACAAAATAGTGGCAGAAGACAAGGTAAAGATTTATTTATATCCATTAAAAGAGTTATTAATGCGTTACAAATTCAATGGCGATTTTCCAGCAATAAATCTTGTTCTATTTTTCAGACAATTTAATTACGTTTTGGTGAACTTATATCGCCGATGAGTCCCAAACGAGATATTATAATAATTGTAATATTCCGATAAAAAATCTTCATAATAGTAGAGAAAAGTTTTTAAAATAGCGGATCAGCCCACGTCTAATATCACAACATGTATTTTTTACTACTGCGTTGTTTTGCACTAAAATAATTAACATACTATGTACGCTCGCTCGTTAACTTTAGGTTAACTTCGTAACTTAACTCAAATCCCCAAATGAATGAATATTGTTTGGAATACTTGCGTCGCGGATGACGAGACCCTCAGTCGAATTTCTGTACAAACACAAGTTTACCACATTCAGCAGTTAACTACTCTGTCTCGGTCTCGTCCGCTCGCTTCGAAGCGAGTCGTCAGTCGTCTTCAGGATTTACATTTCACGCTTGACTCGAGAAGTATGTGAATTTATAAGAACGCACATTTGTGACCTCTAACCCTTCAGATCGATAGCCCTCGCAGGGCCGTCAGGTAGGCGGGCGGGCGGAGGAAGGCGGCCCTGCGTCACTCCTGGGCCGGTGCCGGTGAGTCACCCGTCCTTGGTGAGCCATATTGATCTATGCCGGTCCCCGCTCTTTCATTATCACGACTGATTAGATACAGCGGCCGCGGATCGGACACTTTTTCGCCCGAACCGGATACCGTAAATGCGGCATAATTGCTTTTTATTCTAGTTCGTTTTCTTTGCTCCGTGACATTTTTTGTTGCCAATCCGAGGCGGACGGTCAACTTCTTCAATTTTTTACTCCGATAGCTACACTTAAATTGTACAGCGTTCATATGTCGACCACTCCTACGTATCGAAACTAATAAATAGTCTTTTTTTTTAGTATTTATTATATATGTATTTGATTAAGTGGCAGTGATTTTTTTAAAACCTTGTGTTCAATAGAACATAATAGATAACAATATAAGTAAAAAATTATATACGATAGAGTGAAGTATGAACTAAGGTCATCTTACTTAACACAGGATCAAAAAGGTCGCATAGGTGGTTTAGTCATGTAGAACGAATGAATGAGGAGAGAATGGTAAGAAATATATATATATATATATGACGCGAGTATTGAACGTCTGCTGAAGACTTACCGTGACTAAGTAAATGATCATGTTAGAAGTCTTACCAATCGTCTAGCTTGCATGAGAATTATGAATGGATGAGTTAGGACATCCTCCGTCCACTCGGTCCACTTCCGCGGCGAAACGGCGTGATGGAAATCTTAAAAAATACTGTCACTATGTTTTAAATAAAATATATGCGAACGACTAAATATGACCTATTTATTAATCACGATACATGATAAATCGGCGTTTATTGGTATAATAATATTTTAATAGCTTGAAACATTTTTTAATATATAAAACAACATATATCAAATATGTATATATACCGAATTTATTTATGTTTGCAAGCCCATCGGCCTCTATACACACGTATAAATATTCCTGTTCTGTGCTCGGTAGCAAGTATTATTCCTTAGCTTATAACAACGTGATTCTAAAGTTTATAAATTTGCTTATATTAAATCAAATTAATTTTATAATTTAATTTTTCTCTGGTTACGTTACTTCTAGTTCTTTGCAAATTGGCGATAAAGATACATTTAATAAAGAAAATCGGAAATAAAATAACGTTCAAAAATACTAACAAATATATAAAAGATGTAATTAATTTGTTGCCAACAAGGATTTGATTCTACATCAGTATATCCATTGTAATCTGTATTAGGTAGGAACTTTACGTAGAAATGTCGTACCTTTTATGTATTAAAGAAAACTTTTCGTAGCGTAAAACTATGTGTAGGTAAGTCGTAATGTATGCTGTTTTATATATTACCAAAAAGTTCAAATATTAAATTACATCAAATCTCGAGAATCTTAAGCGTCACGCCATTCATCACCAATGACATCTCGCCTATAAAATAATAAATATCTCTCATTTCAAGTGTTTGTTTTGGATCTAAAATGCAGTTGTCTTGTTTCTTCGCCGTACTTCTGATATTACAAGAATGAATAAATGCTGTCATCTATAGATTTATGAACTGAATATTTTGAGAAATACGGCCGAATTTATAGGGATTCTTTTAAATCAATTGAACGTTTTTGTGCAAGGTTCAAATTATTAAAAAAGTATATTTCAGAATTTTTGTAGATGGTTTACTTCAAACAGATACGCACTTATAAGTTTTTTATAATTTAAAAGATTACTCCAAAATAAAAATATGTATTTGAAACGACCCTATTGACCGACCAGTGGATACGTGAGATGGATCTTCATGCTGATTAATTCCGTCAAAGTTGAACGACTCTCGGTGCGAATGAGTCGTCTCTACCTTCTCGCATGCGAGTTGCGTGTTCCCACAATCCAAATGATAAGAAACATATTAACACGTCATCAAGGCCAATCAATAACCACAATATAGAATGGAATGGGTGAACTTCCATCGCTGTAAACAATAGCCAAATGCATTATGGAATAGCCAATAAACGACAGTAGTATTGGACAGTTAATCCATTCATACGACTCTGAATACTGGATATAAAATTAGTTGCCTCCTCAGCAATAAGCATTTTTCTAGAGTTATTGTGTAGTCAGCGAACACGAACACCTTGAATTTTTGTACTTGATCCACAAATTATCTATTGTTTGCTTATTGCTTATCTACCGATAAGCTGTTTTAAGTAACGATTATACTCTTGGCCATAAAAATGTTTCCTTCACGTCGAAGATAACAATGGCTACTTGTTTCAATGTGGTTTTTTTTTTAAATAACCTTAAGCCGCAGTAAATAATATGTATACAGACAGAATCAAGATGAAGTTTTCTCGTTGATATCCAAGGTATTATTAATTACATGGGATGGCTCCACGTATGCCGCGAATTTATGTGCGAGAAAATATTGAAGTATTTATTATGAAGCTTTACGTACAACGGTATGCAGTCCATTCGGACTGGTTAACTTACCGTTGGTATTACATTTTGTGAACTGGTCGAGCGCTCGAGTCGTTTGTGAGAATTGGAACTAACACGTATGTGATGTATTTGAGTTCAGACGACAAAACGTTAACGTTTCGATTATCTCGAGAACCAATACTGAGGCCGTGGACATTTTTAGAGAAGTATTTTTGAAAACAGAACAAATCACTTGGAAGGATAATCAGGAAAAACTATTGATTGATAAAATGAATAATTACCGCCGAGACTTGAACCTGAACCTGCGGAACTTCCTCTAGCCGGGAGAATGAGTCACTTGAGTTTTTATTTGGAAATAATAGGTGTCTCACTATAATATATACATATAAGTTGAAAAATACGACGAGAACGTACATGGATACTCGTTCTCCCGGCACGAGAAAATTCCGAGTTCGAGTCCCGGTGGTAAATAAAGGTTTTTTTTTTCTGTTAATCTCTAAGTGATTCATTTAATTTGTTTTCATTATAGAACTATGTTATAAGATTGCAACTTTACAATGAAAATGTGTTTTTATTAAAAGAAAATGAACTATACTAGAATCTGTTTTATCGTAACGTATCTACCCAGCACCATTAGTATTTGAAAGTCAGATTGTTGTAACAAATGGGTGCATTTCTTTGATGGCAGCCAACGAAGCATTCTAATAAACCAGGAATAATTGGTATAATATATTTAATTAGTGGAGTAGATTGTACACCAACAGTTTTGCGGACTGGTTGCCCTGCCTTGCTTTGAACACACGGCGACGAACAAATTTTCATTCATTACTGCATCCGACAACGGTGCCAAAACGGCACTGATGCAATATATATTCGATATTCAACGTCATATAAAACTGGTTATCGGTACAATTGTACAATATCGCAAAACCCTTTATTCCTTCTTCTCAATATTGTCGATTCTCGGTTCGTGTTTAATCCTGCCTATCACTTTAACAGCTCGCATTATGCGCGCGACTGCATTCCAGTCTTTCCATTTTTTATACCCGGTTCCGCTGCTTTCACCGGTGCGCGGAATGACTATTTACCAAACACCTTTCGAACATGTCCCATTGTTTCTCCCCTCGTGTTCCGGGCCACGGGCGTCCGAATGGCCCCTCGCCGCGTCGCGCCGCGGCTGCGGCAGTGTGCGCATCGCACTCGACAATGCATCTCCCGAGGGCGGTTCTGCTCGTATGCGTCCCGGTACACACTATCGCGCCATGCAAATTGGCATTCACGACTTACGGTAATGACAGATTGTCACGTTCAAGCGATCCATACTGTATGGTTATTGTAAATAACTTTGGCATTTCGTATCTCTTGTGAACTAAATTACACATCGTATCGTCAATGTTAGTTGAATACTTTTGTAAATAGAACCTTTCGCAATGTCTAAAAACAAGAAACTTCGTTGTGCCATGCCGGTACACTGATCAGATAATTGGACCCTGATGACTGGTACAAATTAACAATGATACAGCGAGCGATGGACAGATCAATTCGTACCGAATAAGGAATAAAATCAATTTGACAACGGACTTTGAACAACGCCAAACTCGAGTGTGCAAGACGCAATAGTAAAAGAAATGTAAGGTAAGTAGCGAATAAAAATCCTGAAAGAAGGTGGTCACGAACAGGCCTCAGTAGATCTCTAACACGCATGGATGGTATCTTAAGGGACAACAGCCAACCTAACTTTCGAGAAAAACCAGACTGATAGTTGAAGACTACAGCTGATATTGAAAAAATATTAGTTCGTCTAAGAAAAGCAGCGACACGCGACGTCACCAGGTTAAAACAATTATTCAAATTGATATTTACGCAAGGAGAGCTTTTGGTGACTATTCATGAAATTGGTGACCCCCGAGTTGTATGACCTTGATTAATTAATATCGATTGTTTCACCTGAGAAAATACATTGATTAGTTGTCCTTTGATATCTGGAAGTGTAAAGCATTATTAGAATTTTAAATATTGACTAATCTATTTCGTGAAACCGGATAACTTATGTCTTGATTTGTCTCAGGAAAATCACGACCCGCTACCACCAAGTTCTATATTATTCCACTTACAAGGGATCTTCTTCAGTAGGTTCAAATATTGGAAAGAGTTCTTGATTAGTTTTATTATAAGTAAGGAGAGCTTCCTCGATTAAAAAGTTTGCGCAGCGTAAAATGATACACCATGCAATAAATTGTCTCTCCTTAAAATCCTTGTTAATTCTAAATTCATTAGCGCTCTGAGTGCCTTTATATTATTATTAATAAATGAAAATATTCTAGGCCTTTTAAAAAATACTACCATAGATTTTTTTGTCAATTTTCTCTCATTTTGTAAACGAACGAGTATCTTGCGAAGTCTATTATTATAGGTCTCCGCTTTCGTCCCGAAAAATGATTTTTTATAGTTACTGAGATTATTTCTTGTGTTATAAGAATTTGTTTAAAGTGAAGTTTGATATTTTGAACCCAGTTGAACATTTTTTGAGGTACGAGGTAGGTATTGTTTTACTTAATATTTTTTTATAATGATTACTAATTATCTTGAATCCTTCGTATTTGCGCTGTTTTACGATGAAATACGTAATACTTTGCGCGGTATTCGTCCAAGTAGCGAGGGCGTCTGTGCGATTATTATTATGCTGATGTGTTTTTTTGTTTGTGGCGGGAAGTTCACGTCATCAACTTTTTATTCGCTCTTTTATGTCTCTTTCTAATACCGCGTTTTTGTCAGACCTGGGATCCAAATTAAAAACGATACTGACGCCTAAAGTCACAGTTTAATCAGTAGGAAAAATATGCCGTAAATATACTTACATCAGTTTTTTAACCAGTTTTGGGAACGTTGCTGTACATGCGTTCTGATCGTATGAATTGGAAATAATATTATGGGAGGGAACAATAGGCTCGGAATTCGCCCTCAGGCAGGTAGGTAACCTTTACGAAAAAAACCTTTCTTAAATCACGTATTCCGGTAGAAATATCAACCTGTTCAATACAAAATGTAACATTATCGGCAAGCTAGCATCTCAGGTAAAACTTAATATTGAAGAGACGTAACTAGGTTGGTACTCATTATTTATTTCTTGTATTAGTTATAAAAAGTAAACTGCTTTAAAACTTGAGAAGTACGCACCTATCTAGTACACGAAACAAAATATTGAAGAATGATAATTGGTATTATCATTATTTGATACGTGAGCATGTATAACGTTTGATTTTCTGACTGCTAGGCAACGGCCCCGCGATCAGACTATTTACAATTCGTAATTAATTAATTTAAAACAAAGAACATGTTTATGTTTGTCCTCTCTTTGGAGAATTAATTAACTGATTGTTATTTCTTGAACTCGAACATTCCTCGACGAAATTCTTCTTAATTTGATTAATTAAATTAGGCGTAAAGTCTAAAGAAAGTTTGCACAAACTCCGAGCGAAACGGCCAGCACTGTTCTAGCGTATAAAACATTTTACATAACTTCCCTGCATAAAAACGTCAGCCGGCGATCAATCCGCCGCGCTGTAATTTCGGCAACGCCGCATCCAACAACAGTCCACGGGTGGAGGTTCCGACACGTTCGGCAACGCCGCATCGACCTATACATATCGCCGTCGCTGCTGTGTTTATATAACGCGAATACACTCAGCGCCCGCACACAGGCGCACGCTCGCACCGATACTAAAGCGGTGGTAAATAGCCAGGGTGCCAGCCAGGTCCGTGAAGCGACCTCACCACTACACGTGCGTGCTTGTACAGGGGTGTTCGAACATTTTTGTGCTCCTCTATTTATAAGCGTACCTATTTTCGTGTGCGCCGGCGATAGAACGTTTTGTCTTGTGTGTGGTTGTAATCGTACACTGCAGAACACAGTATAGATAGACGTGTTCGTCGGTAATTATGTACATTTTTTTAGCTTTTGAAAATACGTAGGTGCCTGCCGTGTTGTGTGTTGGTATAAGATGATTCTGGCGAGCGGACGTCTGCGCTGTTGTCAGTTTGTTTTTTTATTGTTCATTTATTTCGGTTGGCCGCCGTCGTTTCTGGTTCGGTGAGGCCGTCAGTACTCGCTAGTGATTGATATCATCAGTCTGCTTTATCATACATTATATCTCTTTTATTATTTTTCCGCTTTCCTGCTTGTACTCATTTGTATTTTTAATGGAATGCGGGTGGCGTTAGTATATTAAGTATAAATTTTATCCACATTTCATATTAATTTTATTCGTCATTACAGTTTATATACTCGCTACATACATATACTCCAAATCGACTCATCTATTTTTTATGTATGTTTATATTGTGATTTGGTTTGTATTATTGTAAAATTATTCTGGTATTCTAGTGATGTTTTTTTTATACATACATTATATTTTTCTGTTAATATTTATGAAATAATAGTAATCAATGCAATTAATACAGATTCTACGTATAATATTTGTGAGTTACATTTTATTTTGTTTATGGTGTGCTCAGCTTGAAAAAATAAGTTTTCAATATTGTTTAATTGTATTTATAAGTTTACAAAATGTGGCTTGTTATTTTGTCAAAAAATTTTACACATATTTTCTCAGACTTTTCGATGGAAATTTATTCTTTACTATTTGGTTGGGAAATTTACATATTTATACTGAGCGTATACAAACATTGTTTAATTACACTAAAAATGACTTTTATTAAGGCAGAGAAATGTGCGCATAGCACCTCGAGATAATGATTGATTATATAACTAATGCGTATATTTGAACAAAGATAAAGCAAGTTATATATGTTTTATTCTGTCGTCATGGAGATCAGCCAACGTTAAAAAGTAAAAACACGATCCTTAGAAATAAAATATAGGAATTTTTTAGTTCTGTTAACATTGTAAAATTGTAAATAAACATACAGCTTCTAATATTTTTCGAATTTGTTGTGTATTTATTACTACTTGTTATTTGTTTTATTTCTTGTTTATGTATAATTAAAAATTTGAATTAGTCGTAATCTTTTGTATGTTTTTATTGGAAAAAATGTTTTGTTTTTCTCACCGATATAATTTTCCGCTTATTCGTCCACTCGTATTTTTAATATTTTATTTTCGATGAAATCGCCAAGATTCATTGTGCGCTGCGCATGATGACAAACGTCCGAACCGGCAACTGGCGCACAGTTTTTTTTACTTAACGGTCCCGCAGTCTAATCTCCCGACTCCGAATGGCAACGTGGCGTTACAACTCCGTCTCACGCACACAACCTCACCTCGCGCGCACACTTGCACAGTTACTCAATTACTACGATCACCAACACAGACCAACTATTTACGACCCAACAGACACATTCACACAGCTCTAAACCGATGATACCGGGTGAATGACAAGAAAGCAAGTGATTGTTGATAAAGCATTTTCGTCGTATATATATATATATATTTATATATTTTAATAGTTACGTACGCGGCTCTCTATCTTCTCCCGTTAGGGTGGGGTCTATGTCGCCCGTGGGTCTGGTGGCATATTTGGGAAGGCTATTGACATCTATTTCTTATGCCTGCTACACCCTTGTCTCATGTTTCATGCAATTACATCCTCTTTTATGGACTTTTCTTATCTCAAAATATTTAATAGATTAATAATGATTTATGTACAGTTTAGTTTCATTTAAAAGGGAGCAAATAAATATAATATAGATGACATGTTTTAAAGAGTACACATCAATATTTATTTATATATGATTTGTTTTATTGAAAGATTCTAGTTTCAAAAATATACATTTTTTACTTGGCTTTATAAATTACTAGTACATGTGTGTTTAACTATATAAAATTGTATAATTTCCCTTTAAAATTATTAGTTTCCCTATAATAATAAGCAATTAAATCATTATATAATAAAGTACGGCGAATTTATACTTTTTGCGACCATGTAATAAAAATATAAGAATATACAGTCGAACTCGGTTATAACGAGTACGAAGGCACCAGCAAATTTGCTCATTATAACCGTTACTCGTTATTACAATAAATATATAATATCCAATAAAATTAAAAGCAAGTCAAATACATATGAAAAATCAAAAATCTATAATTGTATTAATAAAATCTAAAGTAAATTACTACATTTAATCACATTATTTCTTAACAAAATTCAAAATACTGCTCTGTTTTAAAGTTTAAAACTTACTACAACTTACTACGCACACAAAATAAACATCCATTGTTTCTTTCCTAAGAATTCACAAACCTGAAAGGAATCGTAAACAATAAGGAACATCGTTGGCAGACGCTGCTTTCGCTTTAATGACTTCTTAAGAATTAGGGTTTTTAGACAGTGTAGTGTTTTTTGTTCACGTTTATTAACAATATTTTTTTATGTTATATCAGTGAAGCGAGCTCACCATAACAGTGAAGAGTTGTATAAAAACAGGCCCGAATCAAAATAATAATAAGTATTTACTCATTTTATCCATGATCTCACTATAACCGTGCTCGATATAACCAAGTTCGACTGTATATAAAAATATAGAAAGCAATCGGCTATCGCCGATTACTTAACTTGCTTACCGACTACTTGTGCATTCTGCATTGCCCCCTCCATAGAATTATACAAACGGTGTTCTTACGTATCAACTTTAAAATATATAGTATATCCACTTAAAGTTATTCTTGAAAAAAATGAGATCACATTTACATAAATGATTATTGAACTAACTTAAACATTACGATCAAAGAAAAACAGTAATCTGTCATTAGCATCACGTCGCAAATATCCTGACGTTGCAACCATAGATAATGATGTTCAATATACTTACCCCTGCTCGCACCTCATAGACCTGGCCGTTTAACCAAGCACTTTACAGTCACAATCACACTATCACTATAGTACGAGTCCAATACACAGTTATATATAAAAATGGGGAAGCTCAATATTATTATGGATAATTTAATTATTTGAGTTTATTATGTAATTAAAAAAAATCTATTAGCGTGCATCAAAATGGAATCATTAATAATTATATTTAAAATCAATTAAAATTTAATATTTGTTTACGTTACGCAAGTTACTATTGCCCACCGTGTGCTCTGCGATGCCGACGGTGTTTGTGTACGGGCTACACAGGTACGTGTATTGGTGTCCCGCTGCTCGGCCCGAGCAGACTCGGCAACTCCGCGCGGCGGGGATCGATGCTCACAGTGGTGTAGCCGCGTACTAATGTGGGTAGGTAAGTACATCGTTTCATAGCGGGAAAATAACATCGCAACGATATATATTTATATTTATTACGTACGCACATTTTTTATCGCAATTATTATTATTAACGTTTAGTCGGCGTCCCTGTCAGACGTCGTCGTCGTCGTCGTCGTTGTCGAGGGCGATTATATAACGAATCATTTTATAGGTGTAACAAATTATCTTCGCGTTGTGTGCACCATTTTATGGACAGGTCACGCTGTGGCCGCCTACTCGTTTCGTCCAGGACCGACGAAGATAATAAATAATGAGTTTTCTCTAGTACTTACTACTAAATTCGATATTCTTATTTTTTTCAGGTAGTCAAATTATTGTGTGTAAATAAGTAATCACTCGTGAGGTTTTTGAACTAATGAATTTTACAATCAATTCTTTGAATAACGTCATCGCCGTGACATGTATAAACATAATGATTCTTTTTTTAAATTCTCTGCTTGATAAACTGAGTCAATATATTTTCCAACAAATCAAATTTGACGAGTCTTTATTATTTATTTTTTTATCATATTTCTCCGTCGACTTTGTGCTTTTCGTTGATAACCTTCAGTCTTACAATCAATTTTGTCTCCGTAGTTGACATTTCAACTTGTGAACTTTTCAAAAAGTGCAAAGTTACCACGCAGTAGATTCAGATGTACTCATTATAAGAATTATATTATTTTATCAATGCGACGTCAGGTGTAAAACAACAAACAGAGCTTACCTATTATATTATAGGAATATAGTAGGGTTACAACGAACGATGCTACAAAGAAAAAGAAAATGAGGATGCTGCTATGAATCGCGTGGGAAAATACCGTTGACCGACGAGGTATGTTCTTGTGACTGAAGTGTTGGAAGTGTCTGGGACTTCCCGCTTGACTCTATATGATTTTTATTAAATAAGTTTTTTTTTTGTATTTTAACAGAGGAAAGATTGTTGTTTTTTTTATATAAAAGTTAAATAAAATAAATTTATTTTATGTTATTTTTGATTCTTTTATCATATTTTTCTTGTTAAAATGGTTGTATCGAATAGTAACTCTTCTCAAAGTTGTGGGCCTGGAACGGAATACTCTTAAATATATATATATAGTTAAATTTACATATTCTATAACTAATGAAATTTTAGAACCAATTACGTGCGTTATAGTAACGATAATTCGATTGGTGAGTGTAACGGAAGAATCTAGTTGAAAGAAATAATCGGGGAAGAGAGGCTGCTGGAATTAAGGTTAACAGTGCTTTTTATTTGTTATCGCGGTTAATAAATCTTAAGTTAACTTAGATCATTAAGCATATATTATGTGAAAAGAAAGAATAATATAATTCCACGGTGACCATGTGTAATAAATAAAAATTACATTTTATTTATTCCGTAAAGTTGTTAGCCATATTGTCTACCGTATTTTTCGGACCAAAAGGTTTCAATTTAAACTACAAAAATATGCACGCATTTCTATTGATACGAGTATCGCTTGTACGTATGTATTATATTTTTTAGGTGTATTTACGAGCAGTTTCATCTGATTTGAGTCCACTATATGTTAACTGACATGAATGAGAAAAGAAGAAATTATATATTTTTATTCACTCCTTTCGCTTCGTTTTAGATACATATTACATATATATTTTTTAATACCCATTGAATCTCTCCATATCAATTTGACAGTTCATTTAGCTCACAAAACAAGTGTAAACGTCAGACACCACCGATAAATCGGCGTAAATCGGTGCTCGTTGGCTCGCCTGTAAATGAGATATATATTTTTTTTGTATAATTATAATTTTCTCAAAGAATGGTCTTATAAATTTGGAGTATGTCAACGTTTTTAAATTTAAAAATTAGGTGACTGATGAAAGAATAGTCAGAGCAGCCAAATCGAGTGGTGTACCCATACATTATACATATATAGTTGAAAAGTATAGGATTTGTAAAACATGGCGTGATTAAATCGAATAAAACTTTGAAGGAAGATAACATCAGAAACCTGGAGAACCGAACGTGCCTGAGAAGATATATTAATGTGGAAGAAGCGAATGTCTACGATAACATTTTTTTATCGATGGTACATACAATAATGAAAGGATTCACCTTTCAAGGTACTGGAATACGGTTTTTGCTAAGCTTAAAATCAATTGCAGCCGCTTTTGTTCGGAGCCACGAACTTTCGTGTGCTGGGCGGGCCGGGCGGGCAAACCGAGTTTCCGCTCTGCCGCTTGAATTCTCATCACAATTTGACAGCATTGCGCAAATAGCACAAAATCCACACGAGAGCGCTCGACCAGCACATGACAATATTACGTTCGTGCGTTTCATGACAATTTTTTTTTCTTTTTTCAAAACAAATTTTAAAAAAAAGTACAAATACGAAAATTAAATACCTATGACCTATACCTATATAAAACCTTGCGCATAACTATAATTTCTGTTAAATAAATCCAAATTAGATATATATTTAATGTACTCACGCTTATTATTTATAAAGTGTGTATGTAAATAAAAAGCGCAAATAATTCATAATTTTTACGTAATTGTTTTTAACTAGAACCATCTATCGGAAGAATTCAGAAGTGACAAATAAAGCTGCGCACGCATAATTTACCCCAAACTTGTACAAATTAAACGCAATATGTACTTTGTTTTTCGTATCGCACGGTGTTTCGAATACACGTTTTCGCTTGAACAGACGTAATGCAGCTCAAGTGTGTGTTTGAAGCGGACTTAATGCATACTTTCCAACTATTTCAACCTTTTTTTTTTTTTTTTACCAAAACTTGCTACCGAAAGAGTACTTCTTTCGGATGAATTCAACATTTAGTGACAATACAGCTCATCGTACTATTTTTGTACAGCATCGTTATTATAACAGCATAACCTAAATTCATGCCTAGTGCACGCCACTGATATGCAGTGTTACCTATGTTAAAACATAGCTTTGCGTAAATACAAAAAAGTGCAATGAGTAATGTGTATAATTTTCTCGGTATTGCTTATTAATTAGGAACACATGCCACCACTGAAGCAGGCAGGTGCCCCGTGCAGTCAATTCAACTTAACTTAACGTAGCCCGCTTTCACGAAAAGTTTCCTGACGGTTACCTGAATCACTCAATGAATCACATTTTACTACGACGTTATTGCACAAATATCAATCAATGAATAACGTCACTGATCGCAATTTGATACGAACTCGCTGATAGATTTCCGAATAAATCGCACAAAAGGAGCGTTATAGTTTACAATAGGAAGTTGCCAACTTTACTTAAATTATTACAAATAAAAATATATATATACCGTCTGTATTCAAAAAATAAAATAATTAAATTATTACGGATTGCCGTCGTGTTTTTCAATAACGCTGTAATATTGAAACATGTCGCATGCTTTTTCGTATGTGAATATTACGGATACAGCAATGTCCAAATATTATGCAGAATATCTTTCGAGTAGCTACACCGCGTTCTCCTGGCGTTCTCTTAATGATTTAATAACTTGCAAAAAGCTCGTGTTAGATAGTGGCTGCTTTGCGGGCTACGCCCAGCGTTTCCTAGATGTCTATTTTTTAATTTTTTATTAGTTTACCACGGTACAACATAACTTGACCTATTAACGCAAACAAATATCCAATCAAACATACTCTTAAAATGATTTAAATACGTAGAACACAGTTCCGGCGACGACGCGACATACGTGCGCCCTTCCTTAGCCAATAGCTAACCTGACGACAGATTGGCAATACAGTGTGTACACCACAATGCGTCGCATTACTGGCGATTGAAGCGTAATATAATAATCACTTTTCTGTTCGCAGTTATTTTGAGTCAACCAACATTATTCCACGGCAATTGATTACGTAATAATTATTCATCCCTTTCGTAAACGAAGTTAATAGTCGTTTTCTTCTTTCATCTACCGCAATCTTGTCATCTCTATGAATAGGTTCAGCCATGAAACGAGTTTTTTCACCGCGTGCACCTTTTACCTCCGCCGTAGATCGTGACGGCAGCTTCAGGGTTGGACCCGAGAAGCCTAGCGAACTATCACGACCCGCGACGATCTATTGACATTTCTGAGAAGTCAGGAAGACTTGTCCGGTGAATTGGTTGACCTTACTCTAATTTGCCAACCATCGTTTGTTAACCAATAAGGAATAGAATAGCCAAATATAGTATTCAGTCCGATTCAATTATTATTATACATAAGCGTATTATTCTTCTCACTTATATACATTTAGTAATTACAAATAAAAAATGTTCTATTTAGCTGAAATGCCTTTTCGAGAAACATATCGTTGTAACTTTGATTTTGAAAATTTAGAATCTGTATTTATCAAAATTTCTGATTAATTACAGTCTACGTATGAATGTTTCTGTTATTCTGATTAGTCAGCCATGTATAAAAAATGTCACGATTTCATTCAATAACACGCAAATGTGCATTTGAGAACACGCAACTAATTATTAAATTATTTTGGTATCGAAAGGTCGGGCGTTTTATCTTCATCCCGGGACATCAGCTAATTTTCCATAACACTTAAGTGTTTAGCTAAAAAAAATATAATATTGCTGTGACATGATGACACCATCATTCTTGGCTCCACAACTTGGTATGGGTCGCGACTTGTCATAATAAATCTGCTAAAGAATACACCAACCATCACACTGTGCTGCTTCCCGTTATTTGCTGACGCCAAGAATGGATAAGTTTTTATTTATATTGTCCTGTCACCTCCTTTTGGGTCTACTTATTCTTCGTCTTCCTTCAGGTCAGACACATCGGAGCAGATTGAGTAGCATTTCGGAGGTTGCCCATCATTCACATGCTCTATAATACGGCCTAGTCATCTCATTTTATAGTTTTTGTAACTTTCGGCTCATTATACAAACCGTAAAGTTAATGTTCGCATCTTTAATAATAAAACATATACATAAATAACAGAAAATATTTTTGGTTTTCTTTCTATATAGTAAATAATATTATTCTTCGAATGTATTGATTTCGATTGAGTCGTGGAAAGTAGTGATAGTAAATCGTTGTGTGACTGATTGAAACGATGATTAGTAACTGAGATTTAACGATGATTGGTAACTAAGATTTAACTGTTGGAGGTTTACTTTTTATTGCTCGAAGAATTACGAATAATCAGTTACCAATCATTCTTACAATCGAACACAATAACGGTTTACCCATCACTAATTGGGAGTTGAGCCTTTCCATTACCCTCTGGTCCCGGAAGGATTTTCGTGTCATTAGCTGGCAAAAATGTCAAGTTTTTGTCTATAGATCATAACCACACTTAATACACTTTAGACCAGCCGACCACGCCGGCCTAATGACACGTCCTTTCGGTCGTTAGTGATTTCCATCTTCTTTTATGTAAATTTAATGTTTCCTTGCACTCTTACCATTAGAAAAGGCGCCAATGCTTCGTAATACAAAAGGTCTTCCTGTTATAGTAACTTACGATAGTAAATATTGCATATTAAAAATTGAATAGAGTAAATGTATACAATTAAAGTTAAGGTATTAGTAAAAGGTTACGATAAACAGACATGCTTTGGTCGTGAACAATATTAAAATAAATCGGTCATTATTTGCTTAGTTGGTTTGACAACATTATAAGCTATGGGTAATTTATATACAATCTATAATTATGTAAAAACATATGCAGTTAACCCGAGTAAAAATGTGCGTGTTTAATTAAGATTGTTCATTATTAAGCATCGAACGAAAATTATAACATACGTGTAATTTATACACAATCTATAATTTTGTAAAAAAAAAAACATACTCAGTTGACTTAAGCAAAAATGTGGGTGTTTAATTGATCATTTTCAAGCATCGCATAACGTAACATTACAAATATTCGTATGGTGTTTCCTAACTTTCTAAGAATCGTTTTTTATATCTTTAGTCGACATGGCTCGAGACCGGGAGGAATGGAAGTTCCAGATGTTTCAGGGAACCACGACACTCAACATTGAGAATATTATGAAGAAGAAGATTTACTAATAAGCGTCATAAGAAAAGTATTTTACACATCAATCGCCGTGTGGGTAGTATCGGCGCTCATATTTGTGAATAAATAAACATAAATTGTCAAAGAACCACATTAATTATAATTTGTAACTAAAAGTTAATTCCTTTTTTCTATTGATTTATGAGATTTTTATGTCAAATGTAGTAGTACGTACTGTAATTAAAAAGTATTTCGCGTAGGCGAGTGTACCTATATTTTATTTAATTAAACCGTTTCATAGTAATACTCTACTCACTATAGTTTGAGGTTTGTAGTCATTGTGCACTCGTCCACCTTTGGACGGTAATAACACTCTTTCTGTGCGGTCGTGTGCCTTTTCTGTTTGCCAGTGCGATTATACACTCGCCTTTAGTCGCGTCCATCGGGCATCCATTGGCCCCCCTCTGTATCCTTCCAACTTGCATTTATATAACCACTTGAAAATTGTACCGTTTCATTTACGTGGCCGCCTTACAATGGTTTCTTATAATGTACAAGAGACGAAAAAGAGGATTAGGATACTGTTATTTTTTAAATAAAGGATGTGCTTGTTTTTATAATCTAGTTCGCATATCGAATATTTTTTAGTTTAAACATCTAGTGCACTGAGTGTACAATATGTATATAAAAAGTCGATTGTTTAATTAAATCATAGTCTAATTTCTCTGGTTTTAGTAAAAAAAAAAATATATTATTGTTTTTTGATCGTTATGATCTTATTATATTTTTAAAAATGTTATTTTGGTTAACATTAACTATCATTATTAATTAATAACAAACTATGCAATCAATTTAACTACTGATCAAGTACCGCGCACTGGTTGTAAGAACTAAAATATAATTAAACGGCAGAAGTGACCTTGACGGGCGGCTATTAGTAGTAGTGGCTGCTGTGTGGTCAGGGTTTCCGTAGAATCTAATTTCATCATGCACCATGTAGTGTGCTTTGTCTTTATTTCCAGTAAGTAAAATAAAATATTAGTAAAATGATGCATACTATGTACATGTGCAGACTTAGAGCTACTTAAATTGAAATATTAGACATCAGTGACATCTAATGCGCAATGCGGAAATATTGTAAATGAATATTAATATTCATTTTTATTTTTGCTGATCTGAACTGCCATCTAGCGGATTTCTTAAGAAAATACACCGACGGATACAATGGATACGAAAGGCAATATTATAATAGATTAGTGCGTTTTCCTTGTCCACGCTTCTTCGTTCGGGGTTGTGTTCCGTTCCACTTAGCAGCGCCTCCAGCTCCGCTGCAGCTCGGCGTCATGTCAGACCAATGTCCGTAATGTGTTCTGTATTCTCTATAAATCGTCCGCTCTTTGTTCTTCATACTTGACGGCGTTGGCATTTAAATTTCCGCTTGCGACACGGACACGGTGGGTATTTAAATTAGCCCAGTGTCCCTGGAACAGCCGACGTCTGACGTACTTCATATCGGTATAAGCGTCTATATTTGTAAATTTCATATCGTACGCTGTATAGGTAGGTACCTGTGGGTCTCTTCGTCTGTTACAGTGAGCGGGCGAATGGATAAAATATTTACAGTAATGATAATTTTAGCGTTCAGTCTCGTGTATCTGTCATTTATACCTTATTCACAAAGGAATTGAGTCACACTATTCAATCAAATTGACATTTTAATTAAACCCTCCGAACATGTTTTGTAATTAATCTTACTCTCATGAATTCGGTACGAAAAATTAATTATTATTTTTAATCAATAAAACATGTTGCACATTTTCACCGTATATTTGTCCTATGCACCCTACCTAATGAATTATTCGATTCGAGTTTCGAAATTTACGCCCAAACGTCAACTAGAACAAATGATACCTACATTTATTTATTCTGAAAAGTTAAACAAACGAGACATTCACTATTTTAACTACTACTGGGGAGATTCAATTTCACCCGACTGATGAACATCAATAAACTGACGTTTGACGTACAACAAGCGTGAAGTGAGGTGCGAGACGGCGAATCTCTGACACTTGATATGTACGTGTACACGATGAATTATAAATGCCGAGAGTTGTCTCCGGGGAATCTTATGGAAGCATAATTACACTAAGTGGACACGCGCCATTCGCCATATTATTGCGCGTCAGGTAAAAGGGGAGGACTAAACAAAAGTACATACGGTTCAAAAATTGAATCGGTACTGAATAGCCCGTCACAATAAATTAAACTGACCACATTTTCTGATGGCAAAATCGATATTTAAAAAAAATATTCTTATCGGAATCAATATGTACTAATAAGTGTGAAAAGAGACCGAAATGATGCATTTTATTTATTATAAAAATACAAATAATAATATTAGATATTTCCAAGCAATTTATTCATATTATACGACATTCTTATTCCAAATCTAATAAAAAAATCAGACTAGTAACTATTTTACCTCTTCAGATATATCAAAATACAAAGAAAGTTAGGTGCTAGAGGCAGCTACTATGCTACTAACACCGCAAAATCTCAAAAGTACGCGAGGCGGTGAGCAGATAAAGTCTTCGGGAGTTCTAGTAAGAATGATATGAATACCATGGATATGAAATACAAATTTTAAATCAGTATAGCAGAGCTTTTAAAATTAGTGTCGTACTAAATAAATCGGCATGTCTGGTCACTTAGATGTGGTATATTTCTAAAACATAATTTCCTTCGACACTGACATATTCATTTTAATTAGCGGACGGCTATTGTGGCCGCTTAGCTGTCTCATCGGCCATCGATTGCTTGCTACTAGACCCTGCGGGTGAGCGCTGTGCGGTCAAGTTCTCATCACCTATCTCCGATTGCTTGCTGCTAGGCCCTGCGGGCAGGATGACAGAGATAAATACATTTGTCAGCCGTAATACGATTTCGCGGATATATATTTACGTACTGTTATTGAATATATAAAAGAGAAAACATTTAACTTATCTTAACCTTACTTAAAAACACGTTCTTTTTTGCTCCGCTGGCGTCTCACAAACCTGGCCGTTTAATGAAACAACATCCAAGACTTGCGAGTCATAGAAATAGATCAAAGGAGATGGGGATACGTAATATTATTAAGGATATTCAATATTTTATTTCTTAGTTTCATATTGTATGTTTACAAAATCTTAAGTGTCTATTGCACTGTGAGTTTTTCTTTCTTTTTTTAAATGTCTACTTACGCTATACGCAACAAACGTCAATCACCACAACTTAATTATAATGCTGTAGTGTTATTATTATGACAGGTTGAGTGTTCACAGTCTTTCATTTTATAATTGACAGGTGTCCGTTATAATGGTACATGTTTGAATATTTGGCCACAGCATTTTCTATATTTTATAAATTATCCCGAAGTTGGTACGCGGCACGCCTCATACAAATTAGTGTACATTCTTAAATAATGTGAAGATTCAACTATTAATTATGATCGTACGTATGTATACTAATCACTAATCATCACTAGGTTCAAAACTTCCGTTTGACAAATTCAATCCGATTGAAAGTAATCGAATAACATCAACTTCAATTAAAATTTCTCACATTGTAGTAGATTCTCGATTATCCGGGGTTTGAGGGAGAAGTTGACCCGGATAATCTCCGTCGGAATTACTTATGCGCATACCTTAGCGCACACTTAGTGAATGGCGAACCTCCGCTCGTCCGGGACCATTTTATGAACAAAAGCTCCCATATCGGTCCTACTCATTCGCTGCCAGGTTGGCATTTTTACTCTACGACGCGAGGCAAACGTGCCGTGCTGTAGTAGAGTCAGCATTGCGGTAACTTAGCGCACACAGCTTACGGGTAAATAAATACTAATTGAAAATATTAAAATACGAGAATAAACAATTACTTATAGTAACAATAAATCAATCGTCATGCATTCGTAATTTAAATATACAATTTGACATGCTGTGTCCGCCCGCGTGCATCAAAAGTAAACACTGAATCTATGTGCGCCCATGTAATATTTTGCGAATTATATTTTCATTTACATATCATTTTAGCCAGTTTAATTTTCTGATACACATTAAGTGGCTGAATGAAAAATAATGTTTAAATTTTCAATATTTTTAAATGTTATTAAAAAAATTCGTAATTTACCAACCTTTTGCAAAGTCTAATCCACATTTTAAAATGGCGGCAGTGAGTTGTTGAAATACGTCTCGTAATAGATATCTTTCTAAATACTAATTTAATGTATATATTTATAATTAATACATTAAATTAGTATTTAAAACATCACAGACCTATGTTCTGAATAATTACAACTTCACAATAAGAATTTGTTCTCCTTAATAAAATATTTTTCTATTTTTGGAGGTTAACAAAAATATAATTTATATCATGAATAATATAAAAAGTCGCAACGCAACCGCCAAAAATGGAATATTTACCTAGTTAAGTTTTGAAACCAAAAATGATGGTTAACATGTGAATAGTGCCTCGAAAATATTTTGAAAGTGTTCATGAGTTGAGTCAAGTCAAGTACATTAATGATTCCCCTGCAATGGTGTTTTGTTGTGAAACTCTGCAATCGGAGCGGGCAGCGCAGCGAGACTGGTTTGATCGCCCCCGTTTCATCCGAAACAAAACAAAAAAACAGGAAATTTCTTTGTTTTAAAACTTCTGCACCTTGACGGTGGGTCCGACACGACGGCCAGCGACTCCCAAACATTTTTAAGGGGTAGGGCTACCATTAGATATCCAAAAAGAGGATATGTTCTCATTTTTCAACTGAAATATATTTAGGCGAACGTACATATTCTTATTGTGAAGTTGTCATTATTCAGAACATAGGTCTGTGATATTTTAAATATGAATTAAATATATTAATTAGAAATCGAATCCTGCAACGACAATATTTTTCGAGAAAATTGATTTTATATGTATATCTTTCTAATTTAATTCATATTTGAAATATATTTACTTTTATATTTATACGACTTCACATACTCAACGCAGATGAACCGCTCTAGATCTTGAACAAAAGAGAGATAGTCATGGTTTATGACGTAAAACTGTACTTAAGGCAAATTAACAATCCGATAAATGGTTAGCATCAGCAGCACTATGCTATGAAATTATTACCATAGTTTTATCTAAACTTTAGTAGAAATAACTCGAAAAATTAAAATGTTAAATGTTCTCTGATAAAAAATAAGGTTCCCGGGTGGGCCGTAATCCTATTAAATGTTATGTATGGGTGTTTAGTAACTTTGTAGACCAACGAAACAGAAATATACAGGGGTGATTTGATACATATGTCTGCGATATGTAACGCATTTTTTAAGTTGACTTATGTCTTGAAATGTCGAACGCCTCGAGTGATTTCGTAATAGATTGTCTTCCTTTTTCATTTTTGAACCTGGTAATCCCGCCGAGGGGAGTCGCCTTCGTTTCAAATTTCATCGTGGCCACCGCCGCATTTGGCCGCCGGTATACTATTTCATAGGTCCATGTGATGCAATGCAACCGACCGGCGATAACTTTAGATGAAAACTAGACAATTATTTTAAGTGTCGAGAGTTGCGTACATGAACAGCGCGTACCACACCACACCGCACCTCCACGATACGATGTATTAATACAGGCACTCGATGATTCACGGCCAAACTCGATATTGAGAGCCGTAAAGATTATTTCGTGATGAACAGTGCTTGCGGAATATAATGTTTTTATAACTGTAAGCACGTCGCACGTTATTCTCTTATTTATTGTTTCTTTTTATGTTTCTAAGTTTTTATTCATTTGCGCAGTGCACGCTACTGCTACTGCTACTGCTACTACAGGAGAATACGAACACGAGCAGGTGCTCGGAATATAATACTATATTTGATGCAGTGCATCGTATATCTTGATCGTATAATAATTTAACGTAGTTATGCAGGGCGCAACCAGACACAAAAAATTCAAAGAACTTTTGTGAAAAGTGTGAATAATCAAATCTACACAACAGCTTGAATGTTCTTTACCATTTAACATGATAGTTAATATATAGGTATACAATTTTATACGATTTTTAAGAAGATATAATAATACATTTTTTTGTTCTTACATATTAAGTTTTTATTTTTTTATTATTATTTTTAAATGGGGTTTTTGGGATCATCATTTTTTTTTTTATGAAAGCGGCCCGACTTTTTGGCAAAATATATAATTGACCTTACTGCCTCCGATAAAAACAAGATCAATTTTTTGCAAATTTGTTTAACTTACACTACTGTTGACTTTTCAGAAAGGAGGTTTTTTTTTGAAAACTCACATTGCATTGGCATGATATACCGATTATTCTCTCAATGTTACTATGTTTTCTACTTTAATATATTATATACTTATTTAAACCACGGTTGCTGTTTTATTTCATCAGTAGGTCCGGTACGCATTGCTCAACAATAATTGAACCGAGAAATATGCAGGAACGAATATTATTAATTTTCCTTCATCTAGATTTAAGTTGATACAGATGTGTTGAACAATTTATTCGGAAAATTTTAAAAATAATATCCAAAAGATTATTTATTCTCAATTCGACATTATATTAACATCGCTAGGTGTAGCAACTGGCAACATTCTGTCGATCTAATTGAATGTGGGCGGGTATAGCTCGCCATGATGGGAACAGCCTGACTGGTGACTAGTCTGAGCAAGGTTACGCCGCGGGAGCAATGGCTGAACTCATTGCCTGCGATCACAACATACGCTTTACTATTCTTAACCTCACTTTATTAACAACACCTCGGTGCAACGTTCGTCAGACGGTGATAAAATAAGTATTCATTCTTTCCTTGTTAATTACAATAAGAGATGCGTTGAAGTGAAGTGTACGATAATAATTCCAAGTCGAGCGTGCTTATCATATTTTATCTCTCGGTATAATTTATCGATTCAATTTTAAGATATCGGAAGGAGGGTGACTACAAGGAAGAAAGTGAACGACGCTTTGCATGGAATTATATCTAACACGGGAACTTGTCAACCGAGGCAATACTAGCGGTACATAATGGAGTCCTAGTACCGACACTGAGGCCTGATGCTGGCAGAAGAGGAACGAAAGTAGACTGAATGCAGTGGAAATAAGATCGCTCAGGCGTATATGCGGCAGATCCATTTATGACAGAGTTAAGAATGAAGAAATAAGGAAAGAATGTAAAGCTGATTTTAGTATAGTGAGTAAGATGAAGAAAGGATCACTTAGGAGGTTTGATCATATGGAACGGATGGATGGGGGAGAGAATGGTAAGAAAGATGTATAACGTAAGTGTTGATGGCGCCAGAAATAGGGAAATAGAGGACGTCCGCGGTTGACTTGGCACGACCAGGTAAACCGGTTACTGGAAAGATGGTCCTGTAATCGGCGAGCTTGTATGAAAAGCTGTATGAGGATGAGGCAAGAATTGTGTGTGTGTGTGAAGAATGAAAAGCTATACGTGGATGAGGCGAGAATTGTGTGACAGGACAGAAGAGTGCGGCACTCTTAACCTCTCTGCCTATCCCCGCGGAGAAACAGCGTGATGGTAAGTTAGTTATTTATTTTTCAAAAAAGAACACGTGTAGACAAAATTTTAAAAAAAGCACAAAAACGGCTGTGGTGTGGGTTAAACACATCTTTGTGCTTTTTGTAGACGGTTTCTGCATCCTGTTTCTGTGGGTTCGAGCCAATGTGCACTTCACGTGCACCACGTGTTGTATCTTCCAGAATATATTTATTAAATACGTCTAGTCTAGCATCTAGATTGGAAAATGAATTCAAATTCTGTGGTGAAGACGACATCCTACGTCAAGGTCATAATAATCCATCATATTCGTTTTCATTTCTTTCCATTTAAAGATGAATATTCTTATTGAAGAAGATTTATTGTAAAATATTCATATTTAATCATCTCTCCTCCAATATATTCCAGTTTATTTGGTTATTTTTCATCTGTTTATTAGATCTGTATATTTTTGCCTTTCAAACACCGGCGGCTATTCAGAATTGGTCTTTATACCAGTTTTGTTTTACAATATAATTATATGTGGAATCTTGACCGTATTCGTGAAGTACCCTACACACAAGGGTAAAAATCTTTTTATTTCATCGTGTTTAATGAGAAAAGCATGAATGCTCTTGGCTTTGTTCGTACGGCTTCATTATGTCGTTCGGTCGCCGACGACTCGCGTGGTCGTAGCTTTAGTTCGCGTGGATTCATCAGCATTACGCACGGAGAATATGTATATCGAGGTCACAGCATTCAGAGGCCACCACCTCCACCTCCACCGTCCTCGCACCGTTGTACAGATTACAGAGAGACCAGAGACCAAGTTGTAGGCCGTATGGTTCCAACAGTAGACTTCTTTTTGCAGGATTCAATTAACATTTCATTTGTTACGGTAACTCTCTCTACCCAGGCTCGGTTATTTTTAGATTTCACGCATTACGATTGCCTGATATTAATATTTTTTATTCAATTATTGTGGGTGGGTATAGGTACATTATTAGATGATATAATATATATATATAAACTTCTGTCCTCGTCCTACCCTGTGCCATATTTTTAAATAGACATGAAAATTACACATACATATTTGTAATTTGAAGCAAACAAGACAGATTCGTGTGTGCACATTCAATATTGCATCAAGAGTCCGAAAGTCTAGAAGAGAACAGAAAATAAATAATAAGCTATTAAATGATAGGTTGTTTATCATCTACTGATAAAATAACGGTCGCCCTGGTATCGGCGACAGCGTCAATTAATAAAATCTGACTATTAAATATAATGTATTTTGAGTTTAACTGTCACATTTGATGTCATTAATGACAAATAATGACTTTCAGGTTATCTCTAATATCAATACTATTAATATTTCAAAATTTTCGTGATTAACTTTGTGAAAGTCCATTGTAATTAACTTTTAACAAAAATTTTTACTTTTTGAAAAAAATAATTAATCCTTAAGGAGGGGAGGACACATTCTTATTGTGAAGTTGTAAATGTTCAGAACACGACTGTGATATTTTTTTAAATACCAATTAAATGTATTAATTATAAAGATATACATATATAATCATTTTTATCGAAAAAAAATCTCTTTCCAATCCGGTGTAGGTGCATTGTTCAACTATGCTACAGCAGACAGTATCTTTGTCGACAAATTTTCGAACCCATATGTTACGTTTTTCAAATTAATACATCTACCATTCCATTATTAAAAAGCCACCTACTTTGTTTTTACGGAATCTCAAATACATTTGTGTAAACCGATAGCAGACGCAGATCCAGGTTCGAATCCCGGTAGCAACAACAATATATTTTTCGATAAAAATTGATTATATATGTATATCTTTCTAATTATTACATTTAATTAGTATTTAAAAAAAATCATTAATCATTAAAATAAAACACAATGTTGTTTACTTCGCACTACACGATTTCGACGCTTACTGCTTCAACGTCAGTAATTTTTTTTAAAATTCAGTATTATTGAAAAAAGCATATATTTTATATATAGCATAGCAAATATATTTACAAAATTATAACTGAACAACGCTTGTAAAATTATTATTTTGATTCCGCGGTCGTCGCTCGACCTTTCCATTTTCACATTTGTCAGTCAAACCGTTTCACGTATATTGAGGGTCAATAAACTACCTCGGTTCGATTTGTGTCAGCGTTTTTTTTTTCAGCGAATTGTGTGAAGCGAATAATATTTAATTTTCATTGCACAGACCTTGGACGACGTCTGCTGGAACTATTATTATTGCAAGATACGGTAATCTGAGATGTACCTACCTCATTTCTTCTCGTGAGTTGAAATTGCATATTATGCACTTGTGCTCTCTTTCAGATCACATTATATTGTTCGTGTATATGAAATATTGTCGTTTGTCGAAATGCGCCACGGTACAGTCATCTGAGCATTGTAATTTATTTAAATTGCTTTTTTTATTATTAGACAACCAATTTTTTAAAATACGTATTTATGTATATTTTTAATTTTTTTTATTTAATACAGTCATTATTACTTTTTTCTCATTTGTTCCCTGCTCATCTCGCTTGATCAGAGTCCGTATCGAGGTGGGCGTGGTTTTTTCTTGTATCATTTGGAATAGCTCATTAAATAAGGAAATACACAGTGAACATGATATTTAAAAAAATTAAAAAATGGAGTAATTATAGGATGACTCAAACTTTTTTCTTTTAATCTCTGTGATCTTCGAAGGGTAACGGTATGAATTGGTGTAAAGTACTTTTTCTGCTTGTACTTGACTAACTGTGTTATCGATTGAACAGCCAGAGTTTTCGGCGGAGAATAGGGTATCGGTGCTGTTGGTGGTTTCGTATGGGATGTCTCCAGCTGTCGCTGGAATGGACAATACTTTTCTTAGACTCGCAAGTTTTTTGTTTTTCTAAAATCGGTTTCCAGGCCACTGGAAATCGTCGAGAATCATTTTGAGTATTGCCGACACGTCGACCTAGAAACCGTCTATAAAAAACGCGATCTAACCCACAAGAGACGCCGGTCCCATATATGTATTACTGAGATGTATCCTGGCGGTCTATTCTTTACCGGCTAGATCAGCGCATAAAACATGAAATGTGGGTACGGCACTCGGTACTCACCTTGCTGACGAGTTTTCTTTTCACATGTGTTAAATTTATGACAACTTGTATTTATTATTTCATTTATTCTGTTCATGTTCTTAATGTACGTACATATTATACATAATAAACATTCTTATAAATATATAAAAAAGGCGAACAATTAATTCGGATGGACAGGAATCTACTCTACATTATTCAAAGAAGTTACTATTAATCACAGTGGTTCATTACAAGGAACATAGCGATCATTACAAATGACAACTAGAGTAATCCTTAACAAATATAGTTTGTGCAGAATGTCTAAAGTTGAAGATGTAGAACCGCCATCACGGTAGATTCACAATCCAGCGCAGACAGAAAAAATGGAACAATAATAATACATAAGGGACGCGCTTCCTTCACGTTTCGAACTTGTTACTTATAATTCATTGTCGCTACGTACTACTGATTTGGAATTAATTGGCTTATAGGCCCGGGTCATTCACTACCCTTATCGGTAGATCGTGGCCAGCGATCGGATACCCATCCACAATCCGTTTGCGACATCGTCCATCATTAGTTCCGGAGTTCTTCATCCCGCACCCAAGAGGGATACAAAATAATTCTGCAGAATATATGAATACAATGCAAATTAGGATTTATCACAAGATTAGTAGAAAGTTGATGCACTAGTAATTGTGACTGTTTCTCTTACCCAGTATCTCATTATGGATTTATTAATTTATACGAATTTATATTAACTCGTCGCTGGTCGGCAGCACCGCCGTCCAGCGCCATCCTGGCGGTCGGTTAAAACTCATCCGCGATTAGCGTGGCCACTGCTAGCCTTGTCTCTATGCGAATGAAGCTTACCGCACTGTGCGTGCGGGCCTGGCGCGCGGTCAAACGCGACAACCTACCGCGCATGTGCGAGAGTGTTGCCATATTTAAAATTGTATTCTCCACCTGAATTATTTAAATAATAATAATAAATGATCACGTTACAGTATATATAAAAACGCATTGATTTATGTGAGTATATATTACATGCTTGCATTCACATACACACTTTAATAACGGTGCCAAAACTGCTTGCTCGGTTAACGGTTCAATTTCCCAGGAGATTCCTGTGTTGTAGGCGTAATTCATTCATCCAGATCGTGTGGAGGGTAAATGCACATATACGCATTTCGAATGTCGTTGGCTAATCAAGTAGGCAGTATCATTATCGTGTCGTCTTTTTCGGAGAGTGTCGTTCTCTATTGGCGCAGTACATGAGCAACAGCCTGGCATTGTGTTGCCAAACAATCGCATGTTCTTTGCGTTTAACATTATGTTTTTAAGTACGCTGAAATTGCACTATTCACATTTGTGCAAAAGAAAACAATTATATTCCCATTTACGTACAGTACACGTTTCTCGTATGAGAACCGCGGATGCATTATATAAGATTTTTTGTTTTACGAGAGAGAGAAGGACGCTTGAGGTTTTTTGTTCGCTTTGCTTCATATGCTCGACAGTTAACTAGTTTCAGTTTATCTATATATGTAAAATTGAATGTCTGTGTGTTCTCTGTTTATACATAATATTTAATAATTTTTATAGCGTCATTTTCGTATAAATTTCACCTCGAGGGGCGCTTTACGCATAACTTTAATAGACCTTCATTATATTTGTTTTTAAATTAAAAATTGTTGTTTGAACTTTAGGAAATGATGTAATCATATCTAAATGATAGATAGGATCTTTAGGACCGTGCGCTAAAAAAACACTGGCATCCTCACCCCGATGTAATATTGAATGCTAAATTTTTCTCAGTTGCACTCTAGGACCCCGAGGAAAATGCCTCAGTGGCCATCTGCGTGGACCAAGTTTCCAACGAATGGTCTATTTATCAATTATTTTTATTTATTATCTTTGTTTTATTAACCACTTAATTGAGTTTAAATACATCTATCGGTTTCGAAAAATACAATTTTCTTTTTCAGGATGTCATAACTAACTAAAACATATATTATTGTTTCTTTACCAGAATCTATTTAAAAAAAAAAAATGTTACTTAATACAAATTTACTCGAATATTTTTTAGGAAAAAATTTTAGAATGGGACTCGTAGTTAAATTTAGTTGGTTTATAATTTTTTTGATTAGTTTTACAAGCTTATTTATCTCCAACGATTCCAAATTATTTAATTTGTGACCAACACCGTTTATATGCAAAATTGACAATCCCAGTTTTTTATCAAAACCATGGTGACCATTTTCTATCAAATGATTAGAAAATTCTGAAAACCCACTATTGTTCAAACATCTCAAATGCTCCCTTTCTCTTATATTAAAATTTCAATTAAGTGGTTAATAAAACAAAGATAATAAAATAAAAAAAAATTTTAACCACAAAGTTAATATTGCTAATTTTAAAAGTATTTATCAATTATTCCCAGTCAACGCCGGGTACGGACAGTTAGTGGATAATAAATACAGTACAATTTCTGAACACAGAAATAGTTCATTCATCATTTGAACATATGCGTACCTTAAAATAGTATTTCAAATCATTTAAATTCCTTATTTTTTCCGAGTTTATTCTAGGTGATATTTGTATGTAACCATAGTCAGAAATGTTATAATATATTGTACAGTCTCGGATTCTGCGGCATTGAATAATAAAAACTAAATCTCTCGTTTCTTCTATTTTATTTACGCGTTGGTAACATTTTTAAATATTTTATTTGTATTAAGAGAATTGTGCAAAAAAAATGTTTTATGTTAGGGATTGAGTCTTATATGGACGTAAACGCCAATACATATGATCGGTTTGCAGTAGTGATGAGCGCAAAGTCACTAACTGTGAGTCAATCACCGATATCTTGTGTCACACTTACTATCGGCGATTGAGTATTTGATAACATCGTGATTCGTGAATTGATTTATTATTATTATTTATTTATTTTTTAACTTTCCGATAGATGGCACTATTCAAATTTTATGATCCGAAAAATACACTTTTATTTTATGAAAATATATAATTCTCTTCGTGATAATATTTAAACTAGATTTTTGTTTTTTTATTTATGTTAGAGAATGTTTGTAACGCAGTCGAAGCTTTAATATTACGCGCGATCTTTTTTTTGTTTCTTTATTTATTTCATGTATTGTGATATCGTGCTGCGCATGGACATTAATGTAAGTAATGAATTAGTGGTCGCAGTCACAGTTTTCAATCACTGATATTATCGAATACCAATCCACAATCACACCTGTGAGTCGCAGATACCGCACTGCACAACCCACGATGCTGTTTAGATCAGTTTTCAGTTTCTAGAATTAGAATTCCTTCATAATACAGTTAAGGTTCGTTTAATTTAAAAATACATTGGTAATTTTCATGACAAATATATTTTCTTTGTTAATTTAATACTTACTGAATACGACACGACATACAAACACACGTTTACTATTAGTATTTTTCCTTCGCCGCGAGCAGTTGCAGCAGTGCTCGCGGTGCATCGCATCGCGTTCATATTCACGAAGGCCGGTGTCCCGTTACCCGTTGTGGAGTGGAGACTCGCGAGTTGCGAAAATGTAGCACATTCTGTCTATACGTACCGTCACAATTCATCATTATTATTTACAACTGGAAATAACTCGTCAATAATGACGGGGGAAGGTATAATTTTATTTAAAAAATAATCGCAATATTGTACCTCAGTTTGTTTTATGTTGCCATATGACGTAGACAGCTGTCAATTATGTTTGCTTTATATATATATATATATATAGAATACGTTAAGCGGAAAACAATACATTTACAAAACTGTTTTTGGTTACTTTTATGATTACACTTATACGGATGAGACTTTGAACTCTCGTCTCAGAAATTGGTCGGTATGTATCAGTTGCCTCATTCCAATCTGCGTACATAATACAAGCGACAATGAATCATAGTTAGCTTCACCGGTATATATGCGCCATTACTGCGAAAAAAAGTGCATGTTTTTTTATCAATGCATACATTCAATTAAAATATAAAAAAAATACGTTACTATTTCCCCAGATCGGAAAAGTTCCGGGTTCGTAATCGAATATTTTTCCGGTACACAGAATAGAACATTATGATTCCATTAAAATAAAAAAATGTTTAGGTGTATATTGTAGTGTTTGAATCTGCGTGCACGTGTGACGTGTGACGTGTGACGTGTAAGAGACAGAATTATTATTTCCCACTTCGATTGTGTGGACAATCATGTTTACGTTTATTAAGTACGCATTAAAACCTTTTTATAATTGCTAATTCTGCAGTTGACTCAGAGGACATTAATGTAAGTAACGGAAAATATTAAACGTGTTCATTAATTATTATAAACGAAGGTTAACGATTTTAGCTGACAATAATGATAATGATATATTCTTGTAAAACTTGTTATATTATATTAACAATTAAGTATAGTGAGTGGCTCGCTTTACGTTCGAAGTGGTAGCACGTACGTCTGTGTTACTAATGCCTATTCCTCCATTAGCCATTAATTTATCCAAATTATACATTTTTATTTTTTGCGAATCTAATGATATTGTATTAGTACTTTTTAATTATTTATTTAGTTATATTATTAGTCTTGTGTGACATGAATGTTCTAACAACGATGTGAGGTGAACTTTGGACTGTTCCCAAACTTAACAAAAGATGATGCAATGACTTTGATACAGGGATCTTTAACCGTTTCCTAATTTAAGTTTTTAAAAATCGGAATATAACCTTTTAGGATACCTGATATTGAAAGCATTTTATGAAAATTGGACGAGTGGATGTATTGACCCCAAATTTGGGGTAAGGACATCTAGTTGTATTATTTGACAAATTGTTAAAATAATGAAAATATCTTTAGTGATCTGTTTAATGACAATATGAATTAGTTATTTTGGTCCTTAATGACGGGTAAAACGTGGCGAGTTCCAAAAAAATCTAGTAAAATTGCTTAGACGGGAAAAGTGCGACATTACATAGTAATTGTTTTTGAAATTGGTTAATTATCAAATGTATCTGGTCTTATAAATTGTAATCCGCGGAAATAATCACAAAACTAATTTATACATCACAAACTACAACTCAAAATAAAGATACTGACCTAATATCAGCGTCCTGGCACAAAATATTATCGAGATATACGAAATATTGAAGAGGCACACACAACTCGCAACTTGACATCAAACAAATATCATAATTTGAAATGGTAACAAGCAAACTAATGTTTGGATTTGCACCATCTATGGACCGTCTCTTCAAATATTGATTTATAACATTTCTTAGCAGATTGCAGCACTGGAAACCAATTTCTAACGTAATTAAAAGACTTAGATGCACATCCCCCAATTGATTCACTTACCCCGACTCACCTTCTGTCTGACGTCAATAATCGTTTTCAAAATAGGCAATTCCCCTCATTATTTTTAAACTTTAACCGGTGACGCGAGACTGACAGACCTCCTTTCGAAATGTAAACACATTACCGAGGATTACATTGAGAGTATGTACCTAGGTATATGCAAGTTGATGTGATAATTTTGTGTTGTTCATGTTTTCGGCGTTTCACCCCCCTGGAGTGTTCTTGTCTTTATTAAGGTTACTTGCGCGTAATGGTGAGCATTTAAGAAAATATTTTTATTCAATAAAAAAAGGTTTATTTGATAATAATGTTTCCGTTGTCGTCGCTGCCGATCAAAGTAATATTTAACTTTGAAACCCAACGTTATCTTTTACCTAGAAAAATTTATGATTCGCAAGATGGGACGAGTATCCATTAAAATGAGTGTCATGGATCTTAAATAATGTAAGATCCGTGACATTAATTTTGTCATTATAATATTTTTCTAATTTTAATTACATTAAATTTTGTTATACAAAACAAAAAATTTTTAGAATTAAAGAGTGTCAAACTTATAGTCGTAACCTCTTAAGGGTTAAACATTATTGCACGAAAATTGTTTGTAGAAACTGTTTCGTACAGTAAAAACATAGCCATTGTTTCGTCAAATGTACTTAGAATGCTGTCTGCTAACTGTTCTCATGAGACTTCGGACATTGAATTGATAATTATACCTATAGATTATTAAAATGCACATTGCCGCCAATTTTACGTAATTTATAAAAACACGCATTGCATATTTGGTTTACGATAAATTTACAGTGAGTATAAAAGTGAGACAAGTGACAAATGTGTACTTTTGAGATTGGGTTTTGAATGCTTATTCTTTTACATGCATATCTTTAAAATAAAATTGTAAATTTATAAAACAATTTTTCTATTATAAATTATTAAATTAATCAATCCGAGTCCTAATATATGTATATGCGCAATAAAACGGGCGGTACATTAAAAATTGGCAAGGATGCGGCCATTATAATTATTTAAAGATAACATGGATAATTCTTTTAGTAAGTAGAAAAATAAGTAAGTCAAACGATCAAAAATCAAACATTTTTTAAAGTTTTAGTACTCAGCGCCCCTAATACATTTATCGTTTTGTAAACAATATTACAAATATATTTATCGGTCTGTAAACAATATTACATTATACGAGGGCCGTCCGGAAAGGAGTACCCATTCGCGCCGTGCGGAGCGCCAGTGACGCGAGTAGCCGCCGCTCAAGGTGAAACGACTTCAGTTGACTGTTTTTATTGTTTGTTAAAAACTGAAAATCCCGCTACATGCGAAGTTGGGCCGGACTGTGATCAGATTTCTTAACTCGAGAAATGTACGACCGTGTTATATTCGCCGTCAATGTTTATGTAGACAGTGTTATTGATGAGTCGTCTGTTCGGCGCTAGTGTCGAAACTTTAAACTCAGGGAGGGAGAACATCCACGATGACGAGCGTTCAGGGCGCCCGTCTGTCATTACGGACGAACTGCAAAATTCAGTCGACGAATTCATAAAAAACAAACGGCGCGTTACACTTGATGCAATCGGTGAACGGTTCTTTTCTTTTCTCGGAAATTGTCAAGTATGGAAAAATTTATGCAAGGTGGATGGGTGCGGCCATGAATTTTTTGAAGCGTTTTCTGATAAAGGGAACTCTCTTTTGACTCACATTGTCACCGAAGATGAAACATGGGTTTCTTATGCAACACCCGAAAGTAAACGACAGTCAATGCTCATGCATCATGCTCGTTCACCAACCAAACCAAAAAAATTCAGGATGGAAAAGTCTAACCGTAAATTCATGGCAACCGTTTTCTGGAATTGACGGTGGATTGCTCATTCATTTATAATAATAATTCTAAAACTGGTACCGCTTTCCGGACGGCCCTCGTAGTATGTACTGTTACTAGCCACGGGATAAGAACTCTGGCTGCAGTGGCAGCGCGTAGCGGCGACCTGTACGGAGGTTATCGGGGAAGACAAGATTACTCCGGACACTTCTCAATTTGCATCTTCCTCTTGTCTCACTCAACTCGTCATTCCCGACGGCAGTACTGTGAATAATGAATATTGTTCACTTCAAATCGATATAATCCACATTTTCTATCGTATTAGTACACAGAAACATGGAAATGAGAAAGGAAAGAGATGTATGTATGTCCAGTAATAATAATGTGTATAGTGCCCCATCATTCTCTACACGAGTTTCAGGTAGATTACTAACGCTAGTATACATTTTATAAAGACAATACTGAGTAGAGTGTACCTGTTCTAAGGAAACCGGCTATTTATATTGTAGTCATCTTATTATTATTCAAAAGAAATAGCGTGAAATTAGATATGTATTATTAAAATAACACAGAAGTAAGAAATGATATAAATAAATATTGTCCGAGTGTACAACATAGAATGTTGAGAGGTTTGTTTCAATGTTTTGAACTCTTCATAATATATAATGTTCATGTAAAACTTTTTTGTAAAAAAATATATTTAGGCGAAATAATGTAAGTAGACCGATTGAAGTCGAAACTTATTTTGTAACCGAAAAAAATACGGTCATGGGTTCCTAGTGGTTTGGGACATGATAAAAGTGCTGGATGGTATCACACGAAACCTGATGTTTGTTGATATACATATTATATAATGCCCATGGATGGATGTGTAAAGAATGCGGAAATGTGGGTGTACGTTTTTCTTTCAATCGCGTCTCTGCCCAGCTTTATTATTTGTTTGGTTTCCATTTCACTCAATTATTTGTATCGTATTCTTCTTCTTCTTCTACATGTGCCGTCTTCTATCAACGGGTTGGCGACCAAGTTGCAGTATACTGATTTCATGTGTAAGATGTATAACATTACCTGCATTTTGTACATTAGACCATTTTCTGAGGTTAATATATTTCTATCACAGACCTGTAAATGAATAGACGTGAAATAAAGTGTACGTATAGGAGAGGGGTTTGGAACGTTGCGGGACGAAGGACTTTCTACACACATTCTTGGTGAAAACATAAATCTGATTGTTTTATGACACGTTTATGCAACAGTAAAAGTATTTACTCTTCAAAAATTAAATCTTTATGTAAACAAGACGTATTTGTTACATTAATGCATATTATATTGTCAGCGTTTAAATTTTCGTTCCAATCGAGTCATATTTTTAAAAAAAAAGTTGCGGAGCCATTTGATTGCGTAAGTGGTACCAAAATGAAAATATTAGGACAAGAAATTTGCGTTAGTTCATGTCTATATATTTGGTGGTCTGTGATTTCTATTTCAAAATTTTTATTTATTTTTCGTGACTTGAATTAGCACTTGATTTAGTCATGGAACTAGCAACGCAACTGTATAGTGTTGCAATCATGGGCAGGCGAGAATATTTTTGATAAAAAAAAAATTGTATGCGTTATTTTAATGCTTTGTTTATTTAATTGTATTTATTTTGTTAGATATAGCGCCTGAACCTGTCTCCTTTAGCGCAGACTTCAGTCTGGTTAAGGAGACAGCATATGCATATCACTGTATCAGAAAATGAAAATAAGTAAACAGCGAATTTCTCATTATCTGCCAACCATTTTGATTGTACGGGCTGCCGAACAATTACGCAGTCTGGTCTCTCGATTCATTGTCAGTTGTGTTGGTCGGCGTTCGGGAGGGAGCCTTCGCGCGCGGCGAGGGGCGCGGGCCGGGGGGCGCGGGGCGCGGGCCGCGGGCCAGCGAGCGACGCCCACTCCGCCGTGTAGAAAGTTCGGGACAACGCACCGCTTGCATTTGACATGATTTTCCATTCTGGTGTCTGTTCACTGTTCACACACACGAATAATATCCGAACTGCTACATCTTTCGATCTCTCTGCATCGATGAATATCTTTTGAATTTATTATCTTTTCCGTCGATCATTTATTTAGTTTTAGGTCAGGCAATTATTTTGCTTGATGCGAATTCTGGTTTTATAAACAGACGCAGAGCTTGATCACTATTTTGGTGAGATGTGATTCAAGAATCTCATTATCAATAATAAGTTCTGGTTGATTTTCATGCACGCAACATTATATAGTCTCTTGTGTTTCTCTTTTATACTAAAAAAGATCTCTCGTCATTCGTTATTTTATTATAAATATGATTGTAGTCAACGCGATGTCTTATTACATGTACATGTTCGATCTATATTTTCCTATTCTGTTTACGATAGTATGTAGTACTGTTCTATTTGCTACAGTACTAATATACGCAATATTTTACGATAACAGTACATTTTTTGCTACATTGCTTTATTTACCACATTATTTGTCACAGAAAATCTTAAGAATGATTTAAGATTGAATATTTAATATATTCGCAATAATTTTATTTATTAAAATACAAATCAAGAAGTGGGGGAAAGGAGGTGCCTTTGTTTGAGCAAACCTTAAAAACGAACAATTTTGTCAAATTTAACGTCCAGGCAGGAGGAGGGTGGGAAAAAGCAACTGAGAAAAAATTATAACTAATGGATTTAGTATATTATACGTTTATACCTTGATGAAGGTGCCTATTTTTCCGCGCAGGATTCTAATGAGTAAACCGTGCAAAAATTGGTTTAGAAAAAGTGTAGAATTGTTGACCGCTAAACATACATAACATTTTATATATATATATATATGTATATGTGTATGTATAGATTAATCCAAAAAAAGAATTTTCTCTCGGAAATATTAACCCCAGATACTGTATGTATCGTATAAAAATTTGATAACCAGCATAGTATTCTTAGAACTATCAATGCAACACGCAATTGTAAAAAATTAAGCACTGAACCAGTGTTTAATGCTGCAGACGTCTCTTTTGAGAGACGGCCTTCATCAGCCCAGGTATCCAGAGAGAATGGAACAGTACAACACGACACGGCCACGCCATACTATCAGACAGTAGTCATATTTATCACCAACCGTAGCTGAACCGGCTCTAAGAAATGAAATTTGGCGATATGCCTTTCTGAGTAGCGGTATACCTTTTTTGTACGTAAAAGTAATTTTGATGGGGTGTACGGTGTACATCATTGACGGCTTTATAAATGTTGTCCACTTTATTAAACAATATTATTATTTGCGTAATTCTCCTTCGATGCATTGTTGCGGCCTAGGTGCAGTATTAGGGTTGGCAGACGACAAACACGATTGACCTGACATTTTGTTGCACGAATGCCAGAATCGTGCTAACCTTTTGTCTTTACCCGCCATTTTTAATAGTGGTGCTTACGAAATTTAGGTCTTCTGGCTGTGCCCCTTTGACATTTGATCAATATCAGCAGTTCTATGTTTCTCATTTCACAATAATATTCCAAAAAACGGATATTTTGATACAAATCTGCGGCGTTTGTTAGTAAATTGCGTGTAAACACATGCGTGCAGATTTATTATGTAAAATAATATTTATATCGCTTTTCATTAGTAATTATATATATAAGAAGTACCAACACAAAATAGAAATCAATGTTTTGTTGATCATCCGTCATGTGCTTGCTTGGTGCATGTTATTGTTGCGTCCATCATCATTTTTCGATTATAAGTATTATATATATATATATTTATAGTTTCCTGATGTGTCGTTAAATATGTGCACTAAACAAGTTTCAGCCACTTATTCTCCATTCCATCTTTTCACAGCATCTATCATTAGACCGACGTGCGCAGCGTACAACAGCCGAACGATTTCGAAACTAACCTCTTCGTGTTATTAAATCGCAATACGTTATGTCTCATAACCTAGAAATGCTAGCAAAACCTCAAAGTTCGATGTACTCTTGGCGAAATTGTTTTCCCCGTACGTACTATGATGTTGGCCTCCGCCAACGAACGTTCACAACACAACCGAGAGACAGATATTGCGTCATATTCAGCTTCTTACAGGCGGTGTGCGGCCATATGCGAACCGCCGTGTATTGTACACTGCACGGTAGGAGCTGGTACTGGCGCACGGCGCACGGCTCTCGGAGCGGAGCGGGGAGCGACCCAAACCAGTCTTTATTTTATCAACCAGTTTTTTATTCGCTTTTATCCTCCTCTGTATCGGCTTCGCTGTGTTGGTGAGCCCGTACGGTCTGGTGACCACGACAAAGGGACCATTTCGATGTAATTTATTTGCAGCCGATCGAGGAACTTGTATCGTGCGGTTGTACATAATGCGGTCGCTTCGGATTGTACTTTATTTTTATTCGCTCCTCGTAATACCAGCTCCATCATAGTTGCTTTAGTGGAATATGTTACCGAGATGATGTATAATTAATAATATGGAAGACAAAATTTGTCCTTTGTACATAATCTATAATCATAACTATATTACTCGCCGAAGTTCATTCGTTAATGATGAAAATAATTTAATGCCGAAATAACTACATAATAAATTACGAATTTATTTAAAGCTAAGGAAAGTATAGAATACAAACATATTTATCTGATACCCTAACATAATTATTACAAAATATTCCAGCTATAAATTTACCAGAAAATGGTATTACAAGTACCCCATAAACCCATGATGTTGGCTCGAAGTTACGAAAAGCATATAACATAAACATAAATAGCTACGTTATTAATAAAACAAAAAGTTTTTATATATAACAAAAGTAACTAAAGTAATGTAAGATAAAATTGTTACTTCCTTGTATCCATTATATTCGTATCTTTTGCGTCCAAATACTTACTATCAACGACACGTACATATTGTGTCATACAAGCGACGACGATATATACGGCGCATAGTTGTTGCGCCGTATATGCGCACATTTTTATTATATTTGGAATATAAATGTCGTGCAACATCTAAAAATTCTTCAGTAAATATGACCATTTCATTCGAAATTAATGTAAGTACTTACTACGGATTGTGCTGTACAACACTTCTAAAATTCATTGTTATTCGAAGCTTCCAAAGCATAGAACGTAGTAACGATAATGTTATTAAAGTGCGGCGAATTATGCTGTACAACACATGTGGAATTCATTTATCATTCGAAATTTACAAAAGCACAGGTCACTAGTAAACTTCGTAATATATTATTAAAGTACGGCGAATTGAGTAATACGCTTCAAACATATAACGAAGTATATCAAAATTTATTGTTGTGTAAATATTATTACATTACTCACGACGAGTTAATGTAAAGTTCAAAAATGTGTTTTATATCTCTACCTATTCCGATACTGAAGAATTGTCAAAGGTCATCCAATTCTCAATAAATTAATATTGTACAGTAAAAGTTTGCTTTGTTAAACACTAGTATCTATCTATCTGGATGGTGTGTGAGGTCCATTTCGAGGCCATTGTCAGCTTACAGAACTAGATATTAGTGCTTGTTTTATAAAAAAATTAATTTACGTGTAAACTAAATTAACAACAATTGTCGTAGTTAATGTTGTATTATAAATGGTGTGAATAAAGTATATATAAATAATAATATTAATTGAATCGGGATGGATCAATTTATTAAGATTATTTACTATTAGTTCATTATAAATATGTCTAGTCATATTTGTGATTTTTATTTAGGGTATTTATTATACGACCTTGTGGGCTTTTACATAAGAATAAAAAAATATTTTATTTAAATATACTAGTTCATTTTTAATATAGCATTTCAATATAACAGTTTAAATAAAATATTTTAAAAAAGTAATATAGCTTAGCCAAATAAATATAACGCCGTCTTAAGGATGTCTAAACAATAATTTCAAATCATTTTTATTTTCACCTATTGCTCGACTATGAATTTGCTTTTGTGTCTTGTGTGATCCCTCAGATTTCTCAAGAAAATATAAAACGCAGCTAACAAATGTTCACAATTTGGTCTTACGTCTGAAATGTATCGAATGATAAGTGCACCTAAGCTTAAGTATTTTCTTGAATGTGGTTGCTGGTCACCCCACTGTAATAATACTACCAACCTGCTTGCTATACTAATATAATCGGGAACGTTATTCAATTTGCGAAGTTAAAAATGAATGGTGACATCTTGTTTTCCTATTTCCTTCTCCCTCTTTCTCCGTACAAAATTGTTTCTCTTTCGCTGGCAGGCAGTCTTTTCCACTGCGTAAAATGTTGCAACTTTCAGACGGGGGGGCGTACATACATTTTAGTTTGTCTGTGTAAGTTATTTTTCGCAAGTGCGTAATATTTATAAACAGTAATTATTTTCAGTTATGTCTGTAAAATAGATTGCATCATATTATTTATTATATTGTATTATCCCTTCGACATTTCAAAATTGATCCGTTCGGTCTTTTTACGTACCGTTTCAAAAGAATTATGCAGAAAGAATAGTCGGATAATCGAGGTCCGGATAAACGATTTGTATTCCATCGCGTATATTCGTTCCGACATCGCTCTGCGGCTGATTTTTACATTTGCGTTGCCATCTTCCGTCTCCGCCTGCTCATTTTGTTGCGCAACCGATCGGTGGCGTACGTAGGTCGCACGTTTTCCTACCGGTTGTCGAGAACTTTCCAGCGTAGATGATATAAAATATGGCTGACTCCGGTTTTTGGCCGGCGGCCAACCGATACACCAGCCCGGTCCCGGGGCAATCGGCGAGCGGTTAACAAAATGGTGCCATTGTGCAGAAAGGTACAACAATTGTGAAAGCATCGCGCTGTGAAACCGGCCATGGGTGCGGCCGGTTCTCCCAAGTGCCGAACCGACTGAGGCGTAGGCAGTTGGAATTTGAAACGCGACGTTGGTGAAGAGGTAGGGATACAGGTACGTATAATAATTGCGCAGCGGTCTGTAGCAACCTGGCGGTGCTCGGGTCTCGGCTCTCGGTTCGTTTCTTGGCTCGGTGCGCACTTTTCAGTCGTATTCCGAGTCGTTAGCTGGTCTGGTGTTCATTCGATACGCAGCTGTTGCTCGACGGTGCTTCAAGAGCATCGAAAGTATATCATTTATTTAAATATCTTTGGTTTCTTAAAGACATATTCTCACAATGGGCTCACCCACTGTGTGAATGTTAAACAATTATCGATTATTTATCATTGTAACAATATGAGAAAGATTTAATTGTCGTCCGAACCATTTCCATGAAAGTTGAATTAGCCTGTCGTACTTCAACCTCATTTCGCCGCGCCTAGGATTGCCCCACCGCTCATGGGACTCTATCCCGGCTCGATGGCAGGCATCATGACATCTATACAAATTCGACTACCTCGCTACCTACGCCCAGTCTTTTTTCTTCTTCAATATTTGACTTACTTATTTTTCAATACATATGTAGATAATCGTTGCTAATTTGTTTTTTGTTCGTTTACCCAATAGGGTTGCCTTTTGCCTTCTTATTTACACATCGGAGAAGCGATGACGACGAATGGTAAATACTTGAATGTGTATTGATTTTCTTTTGCGATCCGAACAATGTGAAATGTGCGGCAAAACAAACCTAAAATTTGCCTGATCATCGATTGAAACGGACCACTATTTACATACGACTTCTAGAATATGCAGATGTTCTGCAGCCTGAATATACGAGATAAGATTTTATCTTAAATTACATTGTTGTATAAATATTTTCCTCCCGTATCTCTTGTGCACAAGACGTACATGTTGTATGTAGCATCATTCGCACACATCAAAAGACTTCTCGATCACGAATTTCAATAAGAAAATAAAAATGTGCCTCAGAAGCGTGGTGCACTAGCAAACTACGATGAAATTAGATCTTTGGACCGAGAATTCTTTCATTTCTACGTGAAATAAATTTTGTTTGATAGTCGATATCACGGTTTGTGTTTCTTGCGCATGGTATCCTATCAGTAATATAATAGTTTGTTTGAATGTATAAGTGTTAAAGGTCTCGTACTCGGCCAGATTGCAACGATATTTTTAAAAATAAATGTAATCTAATACAACGAAGCTGAGGCTTGATATTATTTTGATCGGATATTCATGAAATTATGATAAATACTAATTAGAACTTTCGATACTGATCAAAGATTTTTAATCGGTACGATTTGAACGACAACCCCCATCAACAGGCATGTCACATATCTAACCAACAAATTTAGAGATGTGACTTGCCTGTCATTTTCATTAAAACTGTTTGCATTCAGGTATTCATTTTATGGTTATTAAGCGCCCTTGAGGTGATAGTTTTTACGAGTGAATGGAGAATTATAATGTATAAATATATCATATTGAGCTTTTAGACAGAGTATAAGAGTGAATAATAATTTCCATTGTGAACTTCGCGCAATTAATACACGGAGAATAATAATACGGCATGACTTTTAAGTAGGTAAGTATTTATTTTTGTTTGCTTTATCTCAAATTATTAATGGGACCTTGCGCGAGCATTAGCCCTTTACTGTCTTTTGATACTCAGAGGTGGTGGCTCAGGCTGAACAGCTTCTACCAGTAATACAATAAGTACAAAATAATAAGCTATGGGCCCCGAGCTCGCGTGTGGTGCAATGTGCGGTTCGCTCTGTCCTTGATGAAGTGAAATCTTCGGTCAATCTCTATGACGGCAGACCAGCCGGGTATCCATCTTCCTGGAATAATTACACACCTCGCTCGACTCTCGGCAGAATAACCACAATGTATCTCCGTGCAATTATTACTGTTGACGCGACGTTGTCTTTCCACCGTGCGTGCTTCAAACTTACAATGTTGGCGCTTCGGCGCCAAGTTTTTTTAAAAATAATTTATTTTCTTAACTGAATGACTGATCGATCATATTGGTAATCTGTTTATTTAGCGGGTAAACCCAGTAAAATTTGTTATGAGAACTGAAGTTAGCAAACTGCAAAATGGCGTGTTAGAATTTTTATTATTATTTTCACTTTACCGATATATCGAAACCAGGCGCTTCCAAAATCTATTTGAAATCATAATATCATATAGAGATTTGATCCCGCTCCGATATACTAAGCGAGTACTCTACCATATTGATATTTCCCTAATAAACTGTAGTGTCAAATATGCGACGATTTTTTGTCTCGAATTTAATGCATTGGTTTATATTTTGAACATATTTTATTATTTATACTCTCCTAACATCAAATTTTAATACTAAATAATATTTATTTGAAGAAATAATTGATCTGGTTGAAATTCGTATACGCTTGAAATACTTGTAAATTGCTATTTTTCACATCTCATTGATTTCTACGCAGCGTAATGGTCAGTATTCCCGGGTGTCACGATGGTGGTTTAATTAATTTTACAAATACTTAATAATTTTTTTCGAACCAGAAAAACATATGTAGGAGTGGTATATTCTTAGTTTATGATTCTTAAATTGACTAGTTTTACATTAAATTATTTAGAAGAACGACAATTCGCGGTTTTGATTATGATATTGTTCGAAATACTTTTACCGAGAGTAAAATGATTACTAGGCATGCTGAAGAGATTAATTAATTCTCTTAAATGAATATTGGTTGCTCTTGGGTGCGAAGCGCAGGCGACCGTTGAAGGAGAAAGCTGGCTATTCGCTGCACTTGTACAGCATCTTCCTGACTCCGGTTCGGTGTCGCGGTGACTTTGCGATACTGCCGTGTGTCACACGAATGTCGTGATGATCTGTTAACGTGAAAAATAACGTTTTCGTTATGTTTGCTGCTCATTCAAATATGAATAAATATTAACGATTATGTTGAAATTTAACCAAAAAAGATGAAAAAAATGATATGATTCCAATCACAAATGTTATTGCTCCAAATATTATACTAAATATCCATAAATGTGGTTTAGCTATCAGTTGGTTGTATCATTATGAAATTATATATTTAAGATTTGTCTCTGTACACACAGCTTAATCGCACTCGGGCAAACCATCTACCATTTTCGGGAGCGTTCTCTGTATCCTCAATCTTCTTTCCCAGGACTTGAGTTATGGATTGTTTGTGTAATTTGGTCGGGCGCGCGGCCCGTAAGCCCCTCGCTACTGACGTCATCCAGCCCATTTCTGCCTCCGTCCCCCTCGCGCTCGCGCCGAGCTCCAGCCGTCCTGCTCCGCGAGCCGATCTCGCGCCTGTGTGTGTGCGCGCCTCACGTGATGTGTATCGCTCGGCGATCTCTCGATTGTGCCTTTATATGTGTGTATGTGTGAGGGTCTTTTTATACCCATTCGTGTCATGCGCACTTTCGTGGGTACACGGCATTAAGAAAATCTCGCACATGTAGGTAGGTAGGTAGGTGTCCACATACACACAATACGTAAATGTATGGATTTTTAGTATGGCATTAGCGAGGTTTGTTGATTTAATTCTGTCCGCTTATTGTTTCGCAGCAGTTTTGATTCTGCCATTGCGGAGATATTTATTTTCGCAGTGCCGCGTTCATTAATTTTTTTCCGTATTATAGGTCTTATCGTTTAATCGGTACAATAACACCACTCGCGCATTAATACGACTACGTTACAGCTTAGGAATTTTTTTAATGCGAAACCCGTACATGTATCTTTATAAGCTACCGCCATATGTAGCGATTTTAAATATATGCGGAATTACTCTTGATACACTTCATTTAGAGTTACAATGCCGGGACACGAAATAAATTAATTTTAAATAAAGAAAGGTAGTTGTAATTTTTCGTGGAACAGTTTTGAAGGGGGTTCACAACATACAAACACTGCTTTAGTATTTATAATTCCGAGCAACCAAATAAATAGTTTACCATAGTGTATAAAAAGGTATGTAAATAATTACCGGCCTGCCTTAAGTATATGACGCAATTGTTTTAAATTGATGACTAATATTAGAAGTTCAAAGTCAACACGACACGAGGAGTCGGCGGAGTTTAAAGGTGAAAGTGACTTATTCCTTTGTACTTCGGGGCAGTTTTATTTTTGCGCTGATAGAGAAGACAGAATGAGATCAGAAAAGATCTCCGAAACACTGACGTGGTTCGGAATGTTTTCGTTCAAGAATAAATAAATCAAATGCATAGTTAGGAAATGTTACATTACCCAGATTGCATTCTTTAGGGAATGAATATGCTGAGATATTAATATGTCTCAACTCAATGGTGACGTATAAATTGATTTACTACACATTTTTTAAATTTATTTTTATTTTATAATTTTGATTATGTAAAAACATGCTGATATTATATAATTTTTTTCTTTGCGTATTGCGCTTCTGATGAGATTTTCTAAATATTTAAAAAAACATGTTAATATCTAAATAGGGTGTGTATAATAATAAATAATAATTACAGAAAGAAAAAAACAGAATAATTATATTATACGATGTACCTATAGTCTAAATATTTTTTGAGATGTATTATCTGGTAAGCTAGACCCAGGTCGCCAGCAGAAAACTGCTGATGTACAAAATTAGCATAAAAATAATAAATATTTATATTTTAATTGAACAATAATGTTCGCTATGTAGATAGCTCGGCTGATAGTAATTTTCTGTTAGTCTGTAATCCGCACACCTACCACATATAGATATTCAATGTCAGTATGTACATATCTTCCGACCTCGTACACGTTCGTCTGCTGGCTGGCTATTTCGTATTTTTTGAATAAATGAAACTCTACCTGTGCACACAAGTCTGCGAACAAACATTAATAATTAGTGTAATTTCAGTATTCCGTCTGTCTGGATTTTAATGAAAATTGTTACCGCGCTGCCGTTTTGTACGCGGTATACATAGAACTACCTCTGTGCATACACGACGAGCATTTGTAAATTTGTATGCATATTGTACGCCCGTACGTACTACGGGGGAGTGATACAGGCGCACTCACACACGCGCGGGGCTATCGGCGGCCACGCACACTTCCTCGCCGGCACGTACACTCGCGACCCGGCAACGCCGCCTGCGGGCCGACCGCTCGTACCAGGACATGGCCGGGGAGGCCAGACCCGGCAATTATAATCAAATTATTACTTTTTACCGCACATACGATGATTAGCCATTAGATAAAACGCTTCTTATTATTTCTCGTGGTAACCGAAATAATTCCATCGATGTGAATGATTCGACTCGGTACTCTCCGAGGCACGACGAATACTCTGCACTCTACAGGGGCGATAGCGATGGCGCTGACGGTTCCCGCGATGATGTAGCTTGGTTACTTAACGTGATAGTTCTCACATCAACTGGATGATCTTTTTGTAACTTTGGTGCGGCAAATTCACACCGCCGACCGTTTCGGTCGTGTTTCACTCGGAGACGTTAGCTCGACAGTCGCGCAGTCGGCAATATGGCGGCGGCGCCCGCTCCTATTTTTAGTGTTGGTCGACCTGTCCCTCTCCGTCACCTTCTGCCCCCCCTCTCCCTATCCCCCCCTCATTCTGTTGCGCTAGTGTGCGTGCGTGTGCCTCGAGCTGTCGGGTCTGCGACGTTGCCGAGCCGGCAATGGCCGACGAGTAGAAACGTGAAATCGGCATTTATCATTTTTGACACGACGGATGTACGTTTTACGACGGTCGACGGAATTGAGTTGTGAAACTCGCTGAAATGTTTATGCCCGTTCTTACGTCGATAAAATTGTGCTGTTATTTTGCCCTTGTAATATGTAGTATGTTTATCACCAGACTGCAGACGTTTTACATCACGCTTACACAGACTGTCTTTACGGGAATAATAAAATTAATCAACACACTTACATTTTGACCTCACGCCGCAGAGCTTGTTCTTCTTCGTTCATCGCGCCGTCCTTTCATTATGTTAACTTCGAGCCTTGTACAGGGATACCCACTTTTAACAACCCTGCTTCGTGGCGGAGTGAGCAAATTAACCTACAAATATACAAATAGAATCAATAGAACAAGGAATGTTGTTACTTATTGTACTGCTACGCAATAAACTACATTTTTATTATAATAAATTAGCTAGATATATGTTCAAAATAGTCATTTATGTCGTTTCATAACGCTATGCCGTTTATTCGGCATTCTTTGCATAATTCATATAAAAGTGTCGTAAGAGTGGATTTCTTCCTAATATTTGTATTATGCTGGTGTAACAGACCTAGTCCACAATATTTTATGGGTAGATACCTGACTATATTACCAGCCGAAAATGTTCAAGGAATATAGTAAATTCTGCACTGTTAAGGAAAATATTATTGTTTGAAATTTTTACAAAATCGTGTTAAGTTTGAAGTCTACGTACTTCAAAATAAATACTTGCAAAATTGTTCAATTAATAATCTATATCTTTACTTCAGGCCCTAAATCGTCTAACAAAAAATGGTATAGCCGCTCGAAATTTGATGACCTTTAATTTTTTGAATTTAATATATAATTTGGAATCATTAAAATATTTCAATTTATCGAAATAATCTCATAATTACGTTTTTTTAAAATGCTTATATCTCTGACATGGTTGAGATTAGGCACATGTCCCTTGAACATTTTCAACTCGTAATTTAGTCAGGTATCCACCCACAAAGTATTGTGGACTAGGTCTGTTACACTTGTATACCTAAAGGTCTCATTTATAATTAGGAAATTACAAAATCACCCATTCAGAAATTATAAAAAAAACTGATTTTCATTTTTATTAGCTTTCATCGGTGATGGACACCGATCATGTTAAAAAAATATTCATGAACATTTTCTGAGTATATTGATATTGCACGACTGGAGTGTACCAGCGTACTGGTGACTAAAGTCCGACTGAGTCCGGCTTTGGCCACCTTCGACCAAAAAATACACATTCGGCTGCCCTGCTAAAATCTGCCGAAGGTTTGGCCAAAGCCGAAGCTTTGTATTTAACCGCCGAAAACGCACGAACTATTACGAATAAAATAAAATTCAGTTTATCATTTCTTGAAAACTGCAATTTATTTATTTAATTGATATATTTACAATTATTATCAACACCATAACGCAGAAAAGTAACAGTGTAGCATTTGCATTGTTATATATACTTTCTAGTCGGTATTTTAAGAATTCTAAGTATGATTAAAGCTTCGGCTTCTGCCGAAGGTTATAGCAATAGCCGAACAATCGGCTTCGGCTTAGGCCAAAACCTGACCTTCGGTCGGACATTACCGGTGACCCTAGGTTCCGAGGACACTCCGGGCGAAAATATTTCTGTAAATTTATTAGTCATATGCGAGGGTCTGCTCAAATTTGTCAATACGTACGTCCATATGCTTTAATATTATGTACTAGATTAAAAGGAAATGTCCGGCTAGATGATATTTATTTTGAAGTTTTGATAAGGACTGAATATAACCTGAATTCGTAGTAGTTTCGTATCTTGCGAATTGTTGCGACGAAAAATAAATATCTTGTAAACTATACTATTATATATCAGAGTAAGAAGTACATATCGTCCCTTAGGATGTGATACCTCCTAACTGACAAATTACCGTAAAATAAGTTTGGCATCATCAATCAATCAACATATTTAAAAAAAAAAACAGTTTTTTTTTTTGTTTCTCCTGAAAAGTTTACCTTTTACAGTTACGATTTATCACATATTAAGCAACGATATATTTTGTTGACACAAATATATATATAATAATTGCAGTTACTTTGTGACAACATTTTATATTAGGGTAGACCGGGATCAATTGTACCAGGGGGCAGCAGTACCAATGCAAATAACTTGTAAACTATTGTGAGTAAATATATGACACGCCGTCAGGAGACGCGTTTGACATGTACGGACTTGTTTTCAGTAACTCACAGATCGGTTGCATTTGTAAAAGGAATTTTTTTGATTTATGTGCTCTGTTTTTATCATTTCATTAATTCATATATTTCTTTCGATATTTATGTTTATTTTATGACGACTTTTGGAACAATTGGAATTGTTCACTAGATTTTTTTTTTACTTTTTTTGAGATTTAAATATGTATTAATAATATAAGTTTGTTTTGTCTTTTTATTATATTAAAATAGTTTTTTTTAATCAAGAACTGAAACGTGATATGACAATTTATTTTCCAATAATGGATTATTCTTCAACTTCTGATCTTTAGTGGAAATGCGTAATCAAAGACGTGAATTGAAAAACGTGATTAATTTATTATATTCTCTCCCCAAAAATCAAAAATAGAAAGACGTATTTTAATTTAATAAAGTTATGAATTTTAATTACTAATTACCAACATGAAATATTCAGACTTCAATTCATTGTTTTGGAAAGATGAATCAAATTATGATGCCCGTCCCCGCCCGTCCTCCTATACAAACCTCCTCCCCTGACATGGACGGTTCTGGTGTATAATATTTTCTTAATAATTGTATCTAAGATGCCGGTCTGTAATAATCGGAATCGGTGCTAATATTAATATGCAGTTGTGTCTTAATACACCTACCTTATACCTTATTGTCGTTAGAAAATCCCTCTTTTAATCGCAAAAGAAAAAACCGTATTAAATAGAGTCGGGGGAAATTGTAACTAACTAACCTACATATAACTGCTGCTTTTTATAAATATTTTGCCAAATAAACTGTATTTTGGATTAAATCAGATCTTCAAACTCATATCCCATCATTCTTATTATATATTGCGTTTCCCTATCTATTTATATGACTTTCTGTACGTCTAGAACGTATTGGATCTGTATGGCTGTATAGTGTGCGATTAAACGGACAGGTCTTTAATATCTCTGGACGTATTGGATCCGTATGGCTGTATAGTGCTAACGCTTGCAGCGGCCAGTATTGGCCGCAAAGCGGTCACAATAGCCGCCCACAGGGCATGGTAGCAAACTATCGGCGACAGCCGATTAGACCCAAACTGCGCAGCGGTCACCAATGGCCGCCCGCTGGACTTTATTATGTTGTACTAAACAAATATTCTTGACGTTTCGTTTGTTATATTTTCTAATTAAAAGTGTAAAACAAGATATTTTTTAATAACTTTCATTTGTATTTCCTGATTTTACGTGTTCTATTCCTTAATTAAACTACACTGAATACCAATACATATTATTCTCACATGTTTTACAGATTTTTTTTTTGTACCTGATGATTGATTAAAATTGTATAAATTACTTGATTCAACTTACGTATGAAATTATTACTCACAGGTCTTCGATTTGAATACAATCAATATCGCCGCTATTATAATTGTTAGCCTAAAGTACATGATCTTTTAGATTTTCCTTCGAATTTGTAATTAGCCGCGTTGCTTGACTCGCGGCCCTTCGAAGGTTTCTTCGGAATTATTTTACTCGTTTACTATTCAAGCAAACAACATTGAACGTTGACGTCACTGCCCCAACATATTTCACATTTTAATGGCCTTTCAATTTAGAGGAAGTGAAACATGATTGAAGGCCACTCGCTGCGGTCGTGGGTGTTGGGAAACAAGACGGGTTGGCCGTGACAGCCTGACGCCACTCGTTTCGTTTTGGATTTCAAAAATACTGTTTTGATTTTTGTAGTTAAAAAAAGACAGAAATTGTGACAGATGCGCATTGAAATAGGGAATATATTAAATAACAGGTTGTGTATGTAAGGGCTAATTTGTTATTAATTATTCCGCTATTTAATATATTAATAATATTGGATAATTTGTATAACGCCATTTTCGTAAAAACTTTCACCACAGGGGCGCTTTCCCTATTTCAATGTCCGTCCCCCTGTCAATCACCTCACTTTTACCAAGACTCCGCCTACACCCCGTTATGGATGTCGGTTAAATTTTATGGAATAGTTCAGTTGTAGGCCAGTCAGTCCTGACGAAGATACGTCAGTATCGAAATCGGTTGACGTAAAAACAACACAGTGGTTTAAACAAATTTAAATATAAATACAATTTTATATATACGAAAGACAGAGTAAGAGACAACCCCTGCAAAAACACTGTACATTGGTTTTGGGTAGATTTGAGAGTTATGAATGCTAACAACGTTGTATAGCTTCTTGGGCTACGAATGGTATATTAAACAACCATATAAAATAAATTCAAATTCTATTACACAATTTCTAAGTGATCTTACCTATATCGACACCGTGTATTATCCAAGATGGCCGACGCTCTGTCTATCTATCAACATTATCTCATATTTTAAATCTTTTGTATGCATATTATTGTGAAATGTATTTATAATTCTCGTATATGGCGACCGATTTAAACGTTTCTAGCGCTATTGCTTGTTTTGGGGCATTCTCACCGTGCAGATGCAAGACTAAATAAATATTATAGTAACATGCATGGGGGGCCTGCTCATGCCTCACAGACCTGGCTACCTAAAATTAACACTTTACAGTCATATAGTGCCGAAACGCATCGACCAATAGCAGAGGTCAATACATCGTGACGGACGAGTTCTGGAAGCTAGCGAAGACCAGCCACTTCTCCGCATTCAACTTTATTCGCGTAATTAACTTTATACTCGTAATACGTGCAATTGTAAATCGTCCCGCAATAAACGCCAATTTTTGTAAGTTCTTTTTTGATTTAAATACCTTGCTCTAGACAGCATAAATACTCGTACGCACATTCATATACACTTGAGACATGCACCCACACGTATGAGACATTGAAGAGAGTTAGGGCCTTCAGTCTAACCATGTACACAACCTTCCGATTCGAATCGCATAACCTACAACGCGACTCGACAACTCAGATCACATGTATCGATCACAATTCGTTATATTGCAATAAGCCCTCTGAGGTTATTATGTAATTGCTGTTGCGACTTCCGTGACAGTATTATTCCAGTATGTGGGCGTTTATGTATTGAACTAATTCTGTCCATTATATCTGAATCATAGGAACTAATTAATCAATATTTTCAATGACTCTATTACTAAGACTATTCAGTCAGACACTCTCCATAGCTAGAATAGTTAGCTAGTTAGAATATTCGCAGTACAATGTGCCAGGCATACATAATACATTCGCCGACGTACATGAATTATCCATTCAACTGACAGTACTTCTGCTCTGACAGACTCTTGATTGTTGGAGTTTGCACTGTCTTGTGTGGATACACTTATTTATTTGTCACGAAGAATGTTGTACGACTTGTATATCAGTCATTTTTGTACGTGAAATCATTACAATTGGATTTTATTTATGAAAAAGAAAAATTACACGTTTTTTTAGACCACGCCCGTATAAAATGTGTTTTTCTGATATGCTCCCACTCCTACCTACCTCGTTCACGGATACGTTATATTTTGTTTTGGTTCCTTCAACCGTCGTCTAATTCAAGTTCAGAAAATGTTATTTTGTTTTGTGTATTAAATATACTCGTATTAGGTATACATTTATTTTATTCACTGCACATCATTCTATAAAGAGTTACGCAGTTTTCTGACTCACTTTACCCGGGACCTTTCCAAAATACAGCTGATAGTGATTGAAATTAAAAGAGTCGCTTAGTTTGGGGTTTGAGAGAACGCTAAGAAAGATATATGACGCAAGTGTTGATGGCACCATGACCAGATATAATCCTGGTACTGGACAACGTTCCTGAGGAACCTCAAGAATCGACGAGTTTGCCTGAGAAGATGTGTGTGTGTGCAGATGAGGCGAGAGTTGTGTCAAGACAGAAGCGTGTGGCGCTCCGTTCACTCTGCTTATTCCCGCGGAAAACGGCGTGATGGTAAGTTAGTTGGCTCCCGAGAGTGACAGAATTGGTCAATGGAACATTACATTTTTGGCACCGGCTGTTTTGTTTTCGTGTTCGCCAGCACCTTCAGCGTCCGTAGAGTGCTCGCGATTTTCGGTCGACGAGTGATATGCATAACAGTCTGGTGAACCAGTATTTACTAGAATTTATTTTCCGGGAGAAAGTCGCGTGTACTAGAAGGTGGGTGAAAATCAACCTAGCCGTCACTTAACAACCGTTTAATTATTCGTCTTTCTAAGTCGTTATTTTTATTAGTGTAAGACTCTCGACCACATGTCCATGGCGCTGCCCGCTCACTGGAAAGTGTGACGTGATTTTGTTTGCTATATTTTTTATATCATCACCTGGCAGAATGAGAACAACTGTGCACAATGATTGTGGCGCAAGACTATTTCAAAATGAAAAATTATAAAAGTAAAGATGCAAACATTAGTCAGTACCGTGTTACGTCAATATTTTTTACTATTCTTCAACCATGCTTTATATGTAATATAAAAATAGGACTAGCCTAGTCTCATCCCGCGGCGAGTTTCGAATCCTCTGACATCTTGGTCTTTAGGTGAGTGTCTTACCTATATACCAAACGAGCACGCCGATTATTATGATGGTTATAAAAAAAAACCTATATGGAAAGTGAATAAACGTTATGATTATTATTGAGGATCGTCTTCAAGGTGGTGTGCACTCTACACAATTAGAAAGCTGTGCCTAACTATAATTTGTACGAAATACATTTTTGTATAAATTTTCGAAAAATCTCTAAATGCGCGGTGTTCTGAATACACATCTTTGCTTGAGCAGATATGCTGCAAAATGCCCCAATAGCGTGTTTGAAGCAGACCTGAATGTTATTATATTGTTATAATTACAAAATATGTGAAACCCTTCACTTAATAATTTGAACAATTTTCCAAGAATAACTAAGAAATTAACTCCCACAGGTATATATATTTTCACAAATATATGCATCTGAAAACATGTATTTCTTTCATATAAATAAAATACAACCTCTAATAATAATACAGCCCGTCGTACTTTTACAGCATCGGTATTAGCAGCATAACCGAAGTCTGTGCCTAATGCACGTCACTGTATATACCTTGATTGGCTCATTGGCTAAAATGCAATCTCCAGTAATTTTGATAATTAAATATACACATTGAGGGTTGTTTGTTTTGGACGTACTTCACGGTGCGTTTGAGATGTACTTCCGTGTCATATCCATCTCGGGGACCTAGTTTCTCTCGCGAGCGAGCGACTGAAACTAGTTTAGTATGTGTCCGTATGAAAGTATGAGTATATGAGTATGGAGATGTGATGTGTGGGAGGCGAGTGGCGAGTGGCGAGAGGCGAGAGGCGAGAGGCGAGAGCGCTGAATCACGATTCGGCGGTGCCGAGCGACAATGGGCTCGGGAACCGCGGTGCGCACTCGCAACCCGATCGATTTCTCTCGCCGGCTTCTGATTACATACATTTGTAATGGTCGCACATTACGTACAGCGCCGGTCACCAACTTTCGGATATTTCCATTTGGGAAAGGGGATAGTCACGATGAGTATATTTGAGTAAACAAATATTATTGGAAGGTGTCGATTGCGTACAATTTTAATATTTTACATTGTAAAGGCAATAAGTATTAGAAGCATGGGATACGAAATGTACCAATTCTGCAGTAATTAATCCACAGTAAACTTTTGAAAGTCTTATAATAATATAATATATATTTTAAATGTAGAAACGTGTCTTCCTATAATTTTTATTTATTCTAGAAATTGGCTGTCATAGCTTAATTAGTTAAAACCTTTTTTTTAATAATGCAAAAACATTAACCATTTTGAATGGTACTGTACTATTTGTAATGTTGACGATGTAAGCATCCAACGCTACATAGATATTGTCACGTTTAGAAGAGCGTTCATGCAGCAGTGTGACATCGTCTTTTCCTTCTATAGGGACATTGTGGACACGTGGTTGTAGCTCTCTCCATCGACCCCCTTTCTGCGCTTATTTTATTTCAAATATGAATTAAATATATTAATTAGAAAGATATACATATAAAATCAATTTTATCGAAAAATATTGGCATATTGAAGGTGCATTATCCAACTATGCTACAGCGACAATTTTAGAACCTATATGTTATCTTTTTGATATTAATACATTTAATCGTTTCATTATTTGAAAGAGCCATCTACCTTACTTTTACAGAATCACAAATACCTTTGAGTAAACTGAGAGCCGACGCCAGAATTTTCAATTCATTTTTATTAAATTTTGAACACATTCATTATTAGGAGAACACATTCTCATTGTGAAGTTGTAATTATTCAGAACATTGGTCTGTGATATTTTAAATATGAATTAAATATATTAATTAGAAAGATATACATAAAATTCAATTTTATCGAAAAATATTGTTGTTGCGCCACCGGGATTCGAACCTGGATCTCTTTCCTAACTGGGGAAGGTGCATTATCGGGGAAGGTGTATAATTATCATTTATTTTATTTTATTTCCACCACCAGCCGACCAACCACAATAGTTTCTTCGGCCGTCCTCTTCTTCCTTCCACGGGGTTGCGTAAATTGTTGTAAATATTGTTTTTACACATTGCTAACTAGAATATTTGGTAATGTTTACTATATATTAACAAAATAGGTTATGTGTTGGCAAAATCGTCCCTCTTCTGTAGATCAATGGTGGTGTGACAGAACGATCTCATTTATTCTTTAGACTTATAATCGTTGTCGATTTGTGTAATAACTATACTTAGTAGATTTTCTATATTTTTACATAATATCAAGTAACATTTTATTTTTGGAATATATTTGATTGAAATTAAATCCTGATCGAATGCGTGAAATTGAATGAAATATAAAATATATGAATTACGGTGTTGTAAAATCAATTCCAGTGTACGATGAAACACATAACTTGCAAAGTTTTTTACTATATTTTTTTTGTCCATCCTAACAAATTTATTAAATTTAAATAATTTTTAATTATTTTAAGAGCTTAGGTTTCGTTGTTTTTATGCAACATTTAAAAAAGATTTATTAGTCATTAATGATTCCTTTCATTGTTTTCTACACTCTGCTTAATATTAATGTTTGTTACCAAACGCACACTGTATCGTGTTATTGTATTAAATAATTAATTGAAAACATGTAATTGGTTGAATTTACTATTATTTTTGTTACTATACTATTTTACCATACAGTTAATGAACAACGGTTGTATGTTTTCCTAATGAAATAAATAATACGAATGAAGGTGAACTCAATGCCCAAAAAGTTTGGTTTAGGTAAAACATGTAGAAATTTATACATAATACGACCACTTAACCAGAAAATTAATTGCTTGTTTAATAATTTTAAACCGATATTAGGTTTCACTTATTACGAATTCGTAGCTATTTCTATTATCTTTTTAAAATTAATTTGTACTTGTATTTGTAATGTTCTTGTATGTAACATATTTGAAATATACAAAAGGTTCATACATACAAATGAACTTCTATTAAGAACGTCTAATATATACTAATATAATATTGTATATATAAAGTAACCAGATAGATTTGAATATAATATATGCAAAATGCAGTAGATGCCAAGATTCAGACAAGTAATCCTTTAATTAATAACGCAACATGTACTATTACTTTTTAAATACAATTATTAAATATATAAATTTGAATCAATCTCAGCCAGTTAGGCTGCGTACGTGTGCAAAGATTAAATTTTGTCCTCCAGTAGGAACATTTTTCGGTAAAGGTGCATCAGTTGCTTAGTCTGCTGTCTGTGACAGCGAATGACTACGCTCCGCGCTAATTCTGTACCGTCATTTAAATATAGAAAGTAATGTTTCATCCCTGTACATGCAAGCTAATATCGAATGCATTTGACGTCATTGTTAAGTTTCAGGTTCCTTTATTAGTGTCATATACCTATAGGTACTTTCATTATATGATGTAATGATTGCAGGTGGATACAATTACTAGGTGAATAAAGACTCACACATATAAATATTATATAATACAATTGTATAGATTATAAAATTGACAATATATGTAATATTTTCAGTAAGCGTACAAAAGTGTTTTAAAAGTAGAATTATTTTTTAGTTACATTTATCTACATAAATGTGATGTAATAACTGATATCGAATAACTTTATGTATAACCACTTAGTTTTATTTTTTAAGCTAACCGGTTTCAGGACGTCCGTTTTTTCATTAGGGCGGTATAAAATTAAATCTTAACATATAATTTCGTCTGGTTTCGTTAATTATCTCAATATTTAATTTTCAAAAATTTCCATATGTAGTAACCTAGTCCAGTTCCTACAGTTTCTTCAGAAGTTGTCGTGCCACTGGTTATTAAAGACTATTTATTATTGTATCCATAAAACTAATCATATGAAATATGTACACACAAAAATGACGCAAGTCGTAGTGCTGTCAAAGACAAGCAGGTGTATGTTTGTCATTAGCGCGAGATTACATAATTTAAAATTACAGGTGTATTTTTTTCTACAACTAGTATGTGTGAAACTTACGTAATTTTGTCTTTGAATGTGAATGAAGGTGTCCATATATGTACCATAATTTAGCGATGTATTTTCATATCTTATAGATTCGTGAGTCATTCGGCTACAACACCAATTTAATGATTAATGACTTCTGGCTTTCACATTTATGAGCCACGATATGGTGTTGTCTGAGAATACCTTCTGCAGGTTGTTTTTTTTTTTATAGTTTTAATTAAAATAGACTTCACTATAATGACATACCGAAGAAGATTTCACCCATTATATAAATTAATATTAATCTTTACGTCGATTTGCAATTATACGGTTGCCGTAGTTAACAGACTGGTGTTATAAAATAGTTGAACAACAAAGGTAATTCAGATCTGATCTATTCGGATAGTAATGATAATCCGGATTCAGTTATGAAGCCAAATCAGATGACCGCAGTCGGGCATCATGAATATTTGTATATTTTGTTACATGAATTGATGTGTGGTGGTTTACATGTATGTGATTGTTTTATCACAAAATGATCAATTATCAACTAACATACACCGCGTCTTATTCACGTTATTAGATACAAGTTGAATTAGCTATTTACTGGCGGTTTTATCGTCAGTCGACTGGACACCCCCAAACTATAAATTGAGCTGCTCGGATGTAAACCATGGTATCTTACAAAAACAAAATTGAGATGTTTGTTTACATGAAACAGTAATTATTGCAGATTATGCATTTAAGGGCGTGTCAAAATGCTAGCACTAGTGCTAACGCAATAAAAATAAAATCCAGTGAAAGAAGACGTCAGATGACATTGTTTGCACCCGAGCAGCTCAAATATACAGGTTATATAAATATAGCCACGTTAGCCACAACAGCTATAACAATATAATTCATACTTCAGCCGCGCATTTGCGGTGGCAGGCCCAAAAGCATGGAACTCTTTGCCCTCTGTCTCGAGGAACAGTGCATCAGAGACTTTATTTAAAAAGAGGCATAAGTTTAAATTGTAATTTTTAATTAAAAAATGATATATTTTTTAAATAAAAATATTACACCACGAAGTAACTGGCAAATCAATCAACAATTTTTAATTTCAAATACAAAAATAATCTAGTTTATGTGTAAAGCGACTTTATCCAATATTATTATTATTATTATTATTATTAAACTCAACCAAATTCAGCAGTCACTGTAAAAAAACAATTTTTTATCACGAACAATTTTAGTAATGCACATCTCTATAATAAGAATTTAAGTAATTATTTTACCTTGGGTGTTTTACCATAGAATGACATCAAAAAGTCTTTTAAAATTGAAAGACGGTCAATTGAATAATGCAATCTAGTGTTAACGTCACGTGGTGACGCATCACTTGATCTAATTTCAAAAAGTTTCTATTGGATTGTTCGATCAGACTCTTGCCGATCGCTTCGGTTGATAATAATAGCTTTGAAAGCTGCCATAAAATTGGCCAACACCTTAGCAACTTGATTGTAATCCCCGTAATGAGCGCCGTTTCATTGTTAAAACATCATCAGTATTGATACAAATCTCTAGTATTTATATGCAATCGCTTCCGCATCACGAGAGTGTCGGTGCGCGCCAGCAGGCCGGGCCTGCGGAGACCGGTTTATTAACAGTAGGAGTTCGCGACAAAAGCTAACAGTTAAATCCCCCGTTAACAGTTTTATTTCACGAGTAACGTGCCTGCGATGCATCCACCGATATCAGCACTGACGAAGTGCACTCGCTGAGGAATGCGCCGACTCTCGTTTGCCGAGACGCCCCGAGCCCGCGTCCTGCCGGCGGCGTCACTAATTGCTGCATAAACGATTGTTATATTTTAATTAACATTTATTGATCTAAGGTTTACGACACATGCTTTCGCATACGTCACTTCCGGGAACCGCAGTGGGCTTAATCTTTGATTAATATACCGCAAATTACACGTTAACACAGCAATTATTATTTTATTTTAATCAAGGTTAAAATCAAAATTAAGTATCAGCGAGATTATCTCAAAAGGCTAAATTTATAAATGATATTTTATTTTTTAAATAGACTAAAAAGTTAAACACGAAGTGGTGCATCGTTGTGTTAATTTTTTAACTAAGAGATATGTTTTAGATTATTTCACTTTCTATGGTTGTTGGGAAAATATTTCTGAGTATTATATTACAGATAGATCCGTATATTCTCAATAGATCTGCATACTTAACTCGAAAACGCATTTTTTTGCAGATAAGTTTTTGTGTTACTCAGCCATTCAAATATAGGGTAAGACGTAGAAAAAGAGACAAAATAATTTTATCGGTATCGATTGTAAACAATGATTTGGATTGCGAGTGAAGCAGATTAATCGACCGTCTAACGATGTATCAAACATTGTATATTTCTGTTTCTTTTTTGTCAGGGAAAGAGAAGCGAGTTATGTTTGGTGTGGAATGAATTTCATTGCATTAAATATTCATTAGATGTGTAATATTATAATTAAAATTATATATACGTTGGTTTTCCAAATAAAAGAGAAATAAGTAAAATAAAGATATTAGGTTAAGAAATTGATTCACTCAATTGTAATTTATTTATTTTGTATTTATCATCCAGGGCCAGTCAGCTAATGTCTAGGAATTCACCCGATATTATTTTAACACCGTTTTCTGTCTCTCAAGTGTCTCCCATTTTTCTCTGTCCATTGTTATTCTGTGTCACTGGATTACTATTTGTTCCACCACGATTATCCGTCCTTCCAGCAAAGAAATGGTACCTCCCTTGACATGAATGTATGGCTAAAAATCAGACGCAGATGTAAGTGCACCGAGTGTCACAAGCTTATAAAAATCATACTTATAAAAAATGAACTATGTAATTAATTTAGCACCACGTATGACTTGTTTTGTGGCTGATATCGGTATTGAATTTAAAAAATGGATAATATATCTATTAGGTATCAATACAATGTTTTTGATTTTGTTGCAGGTATGGCCGAGTCCAAAACGTCAAGCTGCTGGCGAAGGGCGCCGCGGGCGGGGGAGAAGCGGGCGGGCCGGGGGGCGGCGCGGGGCTGTGCGCGGCGGTCGCCTTCATGGACATCAAGTCGGCGGCCAAGGCGCACGGCGCGGAGCACACGCTGGACGAGAGGCCCCTCACCACGGTGTACTACGAGCCGGCGGCGATACCATCGTCCGCCTCGGCTGGCAGCTCCCCCGCCGGCTCCGGCTATTCGGCCAGCTCCGGCTCCGTGAACTCGGCGCCCCGCTTCACAGCGCACGGGTGAGGATATATCCCTTTTTATACCTGTACCTGGTTCTGTACCTAGATATTATATTATACTACCCGACACGGGACAAACATATTCGATCCCTAATTCTGAAAGGAAAAGCATTTTTTTTCATGTTTTGTTTTGTTTGTTTTGTTATGCACTTTGGCAAAAAATAAAATTATAATGTATATATATGTACTAAAGTTGAAATAAAAATGAGCATTTTAGTTTTTCAACTACAATCTTACGGTAATTTTGAATCAACTTATTTTACTGTCAACTTCGACTTTGAGACTTTAGTGCATTTAGTGCAAACTGCACTTTTGCAATATAGTGCCTAATATAAAATGAAAGGCAAGAGTACTATTATGCACAAAGGCTTTTAAGTTTTTCGCAAATTATACTAATTAGACTCATTATTTTTTAAATAATTTTATATTGTATAAGTTTGTTCTTGATTGATGTTCTTTAAATCTTAGTCTATTTTGTGATGTCGTCTCATTCTTCTCCAGATTGTATCTACAACGGATTCCTCCCATCAGTTGTCTCTATTCGGCATTCTAATCGTTCTATAATAGCGCAAAAATTGTGTAAATGACTACATTTATATTTAATTTCGGAATAGAAAAATTACATGTCAGAATTATGCATATTATCAAGAAACCAAATACTATTGCAAAAATTAAAAATACTTACATGAGTGATATACCGGAAAGACGGTGCACTCCGGTTCGTGATTGCGTACTGTGTATACCGATATGGAAGCTTCGAGGCAAGTAGTGCGGGGCCTCTTATTAGTGATATAAAAATATATCATCATATTATGTATGGATTAAATTTTTAGCGATAGAAATTGGTTCATATTCATATTAAAGTAAGCAAAGATCGAAAATTGTAGACTTTAGAAACTCGCGATTTGTTATTGCAACTCGTTAGGGAAAAAATAAGGGGTGTGATACTCAACATCGGTAACATCATTAAAAAAACTGTCTACGTAAACATAATAAGAAATATTTTGGCAACAAACTAATTGTTATTTTTATAAGAAGTGCTGAATGGAAAGCATTATGTAGCAAATACGTCGAAAAAGAGGAACAATGCCTCTCGCTCTTGCCGGCAAATTGAAGTTCGCATAAATATTATTCTGTTTGCACGTACTTGGATACCGCGACTCATTTGTAAACAAAAAAAATCTGATTCTCATTAAGTTGGCATATATGCTGTTTCAAGGAAAAATAAATTATCGACTTTGGTCCATAGATGGCGATGGTTTAGTGGTACTCAAAGCGTGTTCACGTACTAACATATATACAATTTTCAAAAATTTGATAAATATGGAAATTGAGGGGTGAGAATTGGTGAACGTTATATATATATATATATAAAGTGATCACTTAAGCTAGCCGAAGACAGGTCGTAAGCCCTGTAATTACCCCATATTTCTATATATTTTCCATTAAATATAATAAAAATAGCTTCGTCTCTATGAGATATCCGATATTTATTTAATAACAGTGCCTTTGTAGGTAAAAATCCATAAAAAAGTCGATAGAAAATAAAATCGCGAATGAAAAAAATATTTAGCTTACTCGCAATAATATTTTACACTTGCAAAACGCGAGTGGCAAATGAGGCTGAAAATAAAGCCGGTATCACAGATTATAGATACAGCCAAAGATTTGTTTTAGTTTGATAGTACGAAAACATGTTCTAGGCGTCATTTTACTGCGAGAAAGTCGCAATGGTTTCAAAGTAGAACATGTCTTCGTGCGGCCTATAGGCGCTGTTCGGTTGAAAATGTTCAATCTGATTGGAATTGAGTCCATCAGTTTTGTTCTTTGTTTAATAAATTCACTAGCTAAAATAATTTACACGCTTTTTATACTTTTCCCTTTTGTTTATACTTTTTATTAAATAAATAAAACAAGTAATCTCGTGACACTAAAAATATTACTGATTATATGGTAATTTTTAATGTCTTTGTAAATGCAGCAGAGTAAGATCGTTTTCCCTCTTCTGATGCATTATGATTTCAACAGTATTTATGAGGATTACTCTCCCTCTAGCCTTGAGAAGTTTTCATCTAGAAGATAAACGTGCATAAAATGTTATTTTATTATAAGATTTATGTATGTTAAAACAAGAAAGAAAGAATGTGGTGTGTTTAAAGGTTGTGCACCGAAAACAATACGTGTGAAGGAGTTGAATGTGATAAACTAAGTATGTCCTGTCCTTGTCGCGCTTTTATCGAGAGCCCATATTTGGCGTCTGACTATTTTACATACGTCAAATGTGACGGAACTACTAAGGTTGAGACTCCCAATAGGTAATAGAAAATCTACCGTTTCAAGTCTTGGTAGCAGCTGTGTTTTTTTTGGAAGAAAGATTAATCCTTTCAGTGATGACATATTTATTTATATTGGTAAAAATATTTTTTTTCTTTCGTATATGATAATAGTTGGTACGTATTATTGACTTATAAGCAAGTTATTTGTATTCTTATGACAATATTGAATTTATTATTTAAACTGTTTCTAGGGATTTTTTTATACCCTCCCTAATATTATAGGTGAATATGAAGTAGGACTACATATCTACAATTTCGGTAACGTTCAATAAAAATACTGTCCCATTGACTGCCTTTTTTATGTAGAATCGAAAATGTTTGTCCTTGTCGGTATTTACATACATATTTTGTGTTTATTTATCAATGTTGTGTGTTAAAAAAATTCAAGTGGTGTTGCGATGGGAAAACTGTGAGTAATAAAATAAGGGCTGATCGTGGTCGGTTGAGGTACCCCGTTAATGAAAAGACGTCCGAGTGAAATAACGTGTAATAAAATGAAGTGATGGAAACCGCGGAATAGTGGCTAGATAACCGACGAAAGCAATAATGTACATGATAGAATTAATTAAATCAGTGACGAAATAAAAAAATAACCAATTGAGTGAATTTTAAAACCATTACGAGTGTAGTGAGTGTACCGAGTCGAATTATCGTTTCGGCGGAAGTGACGACGCGAACACTGGCGGGGGGGTGTGTGTGCGTGTCGGCGGGCGGCGGGCGGCGGGCGGCGAGCGGCGGTCGCGGGCGGTCGCGGGCGGTGCGCCGGTGCACCGGGCGGCGATCGATGCACCCGCGCCACCAGCTCGCCGCCCCAGGATGTGCAGTGTGCCTCGGATTGCAGTGCCCGGCGGATTATACCTCCGGTCGCGCTGACGGCGTTCAGCGTTCAGCGTTCAGTGCTCGGTGCTCGGTGCTCGGTGCTCAGTGCTCAGTCCGTCTCCGTGTCAGTGAGAGCGTCCGGCGGCGAACCCGCCCGACGAGTGGGGGTGGTGGTGATTCATGTAAATACCCCGGTGGTGCGAGCCCGCGGAGTGCGCTGTGTTTTCCCATCGCACGTAAATACGCAGTGAAATTAATATTCAGTGTTTATTCGAAGCCTTTGGATTATCTGAGGTGAGGTAGGTGGCATGTTTTTTGTTTTTCCAAACGATGGAGAAGGAGATAATTTCACAGGTGCGTAATGCTCGATGAATATTATATTTTTCTTAAGAAATGACCGACGTACATATGTTACGCAATTTTATATCTCGTTTTGTTTATTTTTAAACTCGTCACATATGTATTATGGATGTTTAACAAATATAATTTTGAGGGCTGCGAGAAATTATGTATCTACCATTAAGAATATAAATATAGTCACATTTCTAGTGGCGTGCAATTTGACGCCTTGTAGAGGCATTCATTCATCATTATTGCGGCATTAATCAATTATTATAATGTGATACATTAGCTAGACATACATTCTCGGTAACTATCATATTTAGTACGTTAAATAATATCATTTGTATAACATATATGATCTTCTTAAAAACCCACAGTTCCTCTTGTAGAGCGATATTTTTGAAAATATTTGAATATTTTAAAGTACAAGTGAAAATAAATGATTTTTTTTTTTGTATTTTCGTAGAAACCAATCACTTTGTATAAAACCATGAATTTTATTAACGCCAACCAGTTTCGTTTAGCTCGAGCTTCGTCAGGGCGTGTTTAAGAATCAGTTTTAAATACGCCCCGACGAGGCTTGTGCTAAGCGAAACCGGTTGGCGTTTAATAAAATTTGTTATTTTGTACAAAGCGATTGTGTTTTATTTAATCAAAATGTTTTTTAGTAACATTAAAAAAATACTAATCCAATTATTTGCATGAAATTATATTAATCATGAAAGCAGCTGCTACATTTGAGTGCTTCTCCTTGAAACTTACTTCTGCAGCCTGTGTCTGTCTTGTGACGTCAATCAGAAAAGAGCCGCGGCTAGCCCGTGCGTGGTAGACTTTATTTTAGCGGACTTGTATATCAAACAAATTATATATTTAATCCGCACACTATTCTGGGCGTGGTTGAAATCGTTCGAAAACGACGAATTAGCTGTAAACACTGGAAACCGAGCGCGTATGCACTTAAATACAGACGTGCCGTTAGAAGAAATAACAATACTACCTTATTATTAACATTTTAAACTATAATAATACATATCTACCTTTCGAAAAAATATTATTGCCGCCGGGACTCGAACCCGGAACTCTCTAGTGCCAGTAGAATGCTTTAACCAATCGCTAATTAATTACAATGATTTAATTAACCCTGGGATTGGATCCCAGAACTTTCTATAGACTGCTTCAACCAATCGCTAATGATTCAATATGTTTTTTTTTATTTTTAAAGATCGATTTATCAAATTTATTTCATTTTAATTATTAAGTAACTGTGTTCTGAATAATTGCCACTGCAAGAATGAAAATGTGATTTCATGATGGATCACCACGTTTTTTACTCGAAACTTGAAAATTTATATTTGTTCGCTTTATAGAAGGAAATTTTAATTTAAAATTAATTATATATTGTCATGTTGTATTACAACGGAACATGAGAATATTCTTTCATTTGCAATTTGTTCTACGCGTGCTTTGCGTGTGAACGATAATATATTCTGATAAAGCGATCGGCGCGCTTCTTGGTTATATGGAATATAATGAATCGCTTCTCTCCTTTAACAGTTGTTCACACGACGCGGAAGAGTTACGCCTTTAATGAGCCCTCGCGTTATACACAAGGTCGTTTTATTATGATTGTTATCAATTTATCGAGTGCAGAAACAATACGATAGATATTCATTCACAGCTTCCCAATGACATTTGTATTATATTAAGCGACCAGTTAAACACTAAAAATATGGAGCGTGTCTATTCCTCCATACATTTCAGTACAATCGTAAGTAACCGTTCATTACGTTAAATGTCGGAAACTCTTTTTTTCTTTTTTTAATGATTATGTTATATACATATGGTTTGTTGTGTAGGTGGGCTTAAGATTTACCAATGATGTGACACTTGCTTTTTCGAGTTGGCCGAAAACATTGAGGTGTTTTTTTTTATATTATAAAATCACGATATTTTTTAGTCCCTAAATGTATATTTCTGGCTCGATCGAACCAGGGCGGGGAGTTCTCCGGTTGACCTGGTTTCCACCATGTGTATCGATTTTGTGCATTGTATCATTCCAGTTTAGTTCCTTCTATTTTCACATTCGCTTGTCAGGTTTCCTATCCGCGACGCGATGAGGGGATAAATGACATTAATGAAGATCAAAGTGCTTTCTATTTTGATTGACCTAATTTTAAATACCATTTTTAATTTTCACTTTATCTTCACAATTTTAATTTTGACTGAGCACTTAATTAAGGATTAATATATTGTATTAAAGATATCAGTAATTTTGTATGTACGTGTTTCGATAATTTTATATGAAATTTATTGTAAATGAGGCCAGTGTTACTAAGTAAAATATAAAAACACGTAAAGTATAACAATATATATATTATTAAAAGTTATTTATTTCTATCAACAATAAATTAAACTAAAGTACATTGTTTAACTATACAAAATTAAGATAATATTTTTTACAGATCGTTATTTTTATTTTGAATTTTCAATCTGGTCTGGTAAATGCATTTTATTTTTCTCGTCTTCAAATAAAATTCCGTAAATTATTAATAACTCTTCATCTCTGTAAATTATTGACCCCCTTGGTCAGAAAATATCACATTATTGCGTCATTGTATTATTTGTAATGCAATTTGTGAGTAATGAAAATATTATTATATGCTCTTTTATGCAAGTATTCAATAACCGAATCTGATTAAAATATGAATCAGTGGATTGGCTCCCTTTCTTTAAAATAATATAGGTACATATTGTATATTCTGGAATTTTTCAATCTCGGCATTTGGCATCTCGGTAACTTGCTGTCAAATCCTGACATTCAATTTCTATTCTATGTACGTATCTTGTCAAAATGTTGTCCTCCAAAATTTCGAATTTAATTTTGAAAAGCACTCCAGTCGGAAAATATCAATGTGTCCAAAATTTAATAAAAATGAATTGATAATTCTGGCGTCTGCAGTCAGTTTACTCAAAGGTATTTGAGATTCCGTAAAAACAATGTAGATGGCTTTCAAATAATGGAACGACAGATGTATTAATTTGAAAAAGTGTAACATATAAGTTCGAAAATTTGTCATGAAAAATACTGGCGCTATAACACAATTGGTAGTGTACTTCCCCGGATTGGAAATAGAAATCCAGGTTCGAATCCCGGTAGCGCAAAAACAATATTTTTCGACAAAATTGATTTTATAAGTATATATTTATAATTAATACATTAAATTAGTATTTGGAAAATATATTTCCAATCTCCACAACCACTGACATTTAGAAAGCACAATATTTTAGAAAACATCTTTATTTATTTTGTACATATTTTAAATACCGAACAAACTAACATTTTCATAAAAAGTTAAATTTTATTTACCCAATTTTAAAAACATATTTTCCGTGCTTTATTTTTTATTTAATGCACGTGCTCCGATGAGGGCTCGCTCTAAGGTCTGAAACACTGATGCCCGGTCAAAACTATTAGCAATTTATTAACTGCTGTATCTGTGGACCACAGGGTATGCTGCCTGTGCTTTAAACGTGTTATAAGTTTCGATTTATATTACAATTAAATCTTAAACTTTTACCTGGAGTGAACAGAGTGTATAGGTTTGTATTAATTTGAAAACTTAATTTGTATTCAGTTTTGCTATGCTTATTTATTGAGCTCACCTGAACAATCAAATGACCGCATTTCCTCGATTATAAGATATATGATATAAAAAATGTATATATATACATTCTTTTTTCCTATTCTGGTGTCTCTGAATTCGATGTGCATCTTATAATCAATGGCGTCTTATAGTCAATGAAATACGGTCTATCGTATTTCATATATTCCTGTATCCTTTCATTTGCTCTTCTTTCACACAACATTTTGAAAGTTAATACAGATTGGGTTTTGACGTAACACGGCGCCTCTTGGGATCCAGTGTAAAATGTGACATCTTCTATTGGCGACATTTTCTATGAGTTGGCGGAATCTTTGTTCTCAAAATTCACGTAAAGAACAGTATAGAATTTGCTAAGTCTATTCTTTTTATACGAAGAGCGGATTAACCAACTGTATATCAATCTTTACCGGCGAATTTAATCTATATTCACCACATACACCTTCCAAACAAATTCATTTTATAGTCTGAGATCGTCGACTGTGCATACTACATATTTATATTTTAGGAGTCTATAAAAAATATGTTTTGGGATAATTTTGTTCGATTATGCAAATGTTAGGGGTTAAAAGATTTGCTATTGTATAGATTAAATGGGCGAGTTAAGGGAAAGAAAACGACACAAGTTAACCGGGAGTTGAAAATTACAATTGACGAGATTGCTGCAAAAAAAACCTGTGATCCTAAAAAGTCCTATTAAATTAAATTTTGTCCTTTTATGAAACATTCATTTAAAATAATTACTAAATAAATAAATGTGTGAAAGAACTGGAATGTATTAATGTAGGAGCAAAAATGGGCGATTTGGTTGTATGCTGTTTATTGTACGCCGATGATGCAGTACTAATGGCGAATAATGAACAAGAACTACAGAATCTAGTGAGTAGAATGTACGGTGTATGCAAGGAAAGTAACCTCATGATGAATGTTAACAAGTCGAAAGTGATGGTATTCGAGAAGGAGGAAAGCAAAACACCGTGCAAAATACTTGTAGGTTATGAATGGTTGGAACAAGTAGATGAGTTTGTGTATTTGGGAAGTATGTTTGATAGAAACGGAAAGACTGAGAATGATATCGAAAGGAGGGTGACTGCAGGAAATAAAGTGAACGGCACTTTGAATGGAATTATATCTAATGGGAATTTGTAAATCGAGGCAAGACTAGCGGTGCACAATGGAGTTCTGGTACCGACACCGATGTATGGAAGTGAGGCTTGGAGCTGGCAGAAGAGGAACGAAAGTAGACTAAATGCAGTGGAAATGAAATCACTTAGGCGTATATGTGGCTAATCTATTTATGACAGAGAAAAGAATTAAGAAATAAGGAAAGATTGTAAAGCTGATGTTAGTATAGTGAGTAAGATTAAGAAAGGATCACTTAGGTGGTTTGGTCATATGGATGAGGAGAGAATGGTAACAAAGATAAATGACGCAAGTGTTGATAGAACCAGAAACAAAGGGCGTCCGCGGAAGACTTGGCACGACCAGGTAAACCAGATAAACCAGATAATGAAGGATGATTCTGTTAGAAGCCTCGGCGAGTTGTATGAATGTGGATGGGGCGAGAATTGTGTGTCAGGACAGAAGAGTGTGGCGCTCTATCCTCTCTGCCTACCCCCGCTGGGAAATGGCGTGATGGTAAGGAAGTTTATTATGTAATGTCTTTATTATTTAGTGTACAATTTATCTACTTATGGATAAAGTTAGTTTAAGAATTCTTTTTTTTTTTTTTTTTACATAAAGCTCTTTGCAATTGTTTTTTTAAAACATTTTCTATTATATTAGAATTTTTTTTAATAGAGGTAATAATAATATTTCTTCATAAAACACAAAAAAAAGATGTCTTTATTATGAAAACAGTTGCATCAATTAGAGAAAAACACAACTGATATTTGTGTAGGTTATTCTGGCTAGTATATTGACAATTCAGAGGGTACTAAATGTTAGATAAGAAAACATATTGCATCTTGTTTACTTAAATTTTATCGATGTTCATTTTTTTAAATTTCGCAGCACAGAAAACTGCAAAATATTACGCTGTGTGTTTTGTCTTCGCTCGTCTTTTCGCGAAATTTGTGACGTCTGAATGTTTTTCTTCGGGTGGGGCAGTGACGCGCGCACTTTTTACCGTTGTAAAATCGTTGTGAATCATGATCGTGATCAAGTGTGGTCCGATATTGAGAAAACCCTTTATTATATTTCTATTGCCCTTGTCAAGGGAACAATTTAACTCCTACTAACGAAATATAGCGTCAACTTTAGATAGATGTATTTTGTTAATATAGTATTTACTAATATTAATAGGTTCAGGTATGTTTTTTTCTCCCACTTTGCATGACTGCCTACTGTAATTCTTGTATGACAAATATTTAAAAAAATCAGTCCGTGAATTTATTTTAAAATAGTATGCACACGGTAACTCCTCACTAGACCACCCATATCTCTATCCGAAAGTGGTTATATTATATATTATGTAAGAAAATAACAACCGTTTTCTAAGTATTTGCGACAGCTTTTCTGCTATATGCATCTTTCTACGGCGCCTTTCTATTCAACTGTTTGGAAATCATTGAATTCCCCGTATAATTTCTGAACAGCAAATACGTTAATTGGTACCCGTTTGATTAAATTGTAGTTGACTGTCCTCATGATATAGTTTTACTTATTTCGAATTATTCGTTTTCATTCAACTAGGCGAGCCAACAAATACGCTTCATTATAGATACAGTGGAACCTCGCTTTATGAACGACTCTGTTTACGAATTATTTGATTTACGAACAACAATCCTGACGATAAAATGCTTCAGTTTGCGAACAGAATTTCGGTTTTCGAACAGGCAGGCAGTCTCAGAACTGGAACAGCTTCTTAATGAGCAACAACAGACGGTGACGGAGGAAATATTATTTTCAGAGACTGATGAACGATTGGAAGATGTTCCAGGTCCTCGATCCACGAAATGTGCGGTGACGAGGTGCAAAGTTTTGTGGAAAAATATCTATCTACCTGATATAAAATAAAATCGTGTTATAAATCTGTTCAATGATATAATATGTCGTGTCTCATTTCCGCAACATTATAAAAATCAAGAAGAAAAAAAACAACAAATATCGTTGGATAGGTTATTCGTGAGACAGATACCTAATACTTGACCAGAAACTTTAAACACCCGACGTTTTCATGTAAGGAGAGTTCCCTTCCAAACAATAACACTTTACTACATATTTTGTATCGTAAATTAAAATGAAGTTTGTTTGTACGTTTATCCTTTTCGTTTTTTTATTTTCAATTACTTTTAATTTAAAACCATGAATTTTTATTGCTTTTATATGATTTCAAGCAAGAAGTAGAAAATAATGATTCTTATGGGAATTATTATGCGTTATGGTTTGCCAACAACTTGGTTTTCAAACAGTTTTACGGAATGAATTAAGTTCGTAAATCAATTAATATTTTAAAATAAATTATTTATAACATTGTTTTTAATCATTTTTATGAGTTAAATTTAATACACCAACCGGTTTCGGAAAATACAATTTCCTTTTTATCAAGATGTCAAATAAAATAAATAATATACAATAAATTAATATTATATATACTATTAATGAATAATTAACACATAATAAATACGTACCACTTGTGTTTCTCTGTGTTCGTAGTTTCAACTCAATTATGCGGGTAATCTGTTGGAAGAGCCTAAGCATGGTAAGAGTAACTTTTGAATGATTTTGAATAAATACGTTGACTTTATTTTGTGGATTTTGTGTATTGCAGTAAAATAATAATATTCTTCTTCTTCTTCATCTCTTCCGTTTCCCATTTACTTGGAGTCGGGACCAGGATGCTCTCTTCCGGTCTCTTGACATACGGATGTCTTTCATTTTCTTCTCGATATTTAACCACTAGGTTTGTTGAGTCAGTATTTATTGTGAATGTAGTTTTGATTACAATATCATGTCGTCTCATTATATAACCGTCCCATCTCAGCCTGGCTTCTCCTGTCTTCTCCATGTTTGGGTGCAATCGTAAAACTTCCCGTACGTAAAACGTATTCTTTCCGAACTTTTCCCAGTCATGCTCATCTGGGCATTTTGAGTTTGTTGGTACACTTTTTCTACTTTTCTCACTGTCACTTTTTCTTCACTGTCCTGCACTCAATAGCGGGTCATATGGCTGTCTTATATACACGACCTTTAGTTTTTATTAGCATCTAGAGCGCCACTTTTGACAAGTAGTTTCGTTTTTAGAATTTAAAAATTATCACGGACACACCTTGGATGGTATTTAAATTTATCAACTGTCTGTACAGGCATATTTTTAATGCGTAATTCTTATCGAGGCCGGGTCGAATTCGCAAACCATGTGCGTATTCGATTTTACTCCTATTCGGAGTCCATTTGCTTCTAGTATCTTCTGTGATGTGTAGTGTCTTAAAGATCTTTGGCAGATACAAATATTTAAGTGTAGTAAAAATAACAATTATATAATAAACAACGTATTCGACGCGATATAAATGCGTTCGTCAGCTTCTTGTCCTTTTCTATTTTTGAGTCCTTTTCCATCTACTTTAAACGTATATAATAAAAACGAGTTAAAAAAATATGTCTTTATTCTTAGTATTTTTTACTAGCTTTTTGTAGGATAAAATTATTATTCAAGTTTTGTAAGAGATTTCTTTCACAAATATTTTCCTGGCGATTTACATAATATTATTTTGATACATATTTCTATTTAACTTTCCTAAAATCTTCATAGTATATCTAGTCAAAAGTGTTTAAAAAAAAAATCGATTTTTTTAAAATATGTATGCAAACATACATTTTAAATTTTCTACCAGTGTATGGGTATATCGTCCATCTGTTGGTACTACGTCAGTAGGTTCTTTTTAATTCAATGTATACCAGTTTTTAATCCAATGAACACAAATAAATTAAATTAAATTTTCAGCTGTAATCCGAAGAATGTTGTGAAGCTTTTCATATATTATTATGCAGCGCATGGAATGTACAACGTCGATGGTTATTAAGGGCGTTTTATTATGTATAACTTTCAACTGGAAAAGTAATATATTTTGATTCCGTAATAATGAAGCACGAGCGAAACACAATTGTATTTCAATGCATAATACATTAACTAATAATAAATAATGTGCATATAATACAAATAAGAAAATAATGAAGACGGTTTATTAATACCCACTGATGTTAAAAAGCACAGATCGAAAAAGCGCGTTTCAATAATTAATTCATGATATGCCTTAGTATTTTTGAATTATTTTGTAAAAAGAATGACATTGATTTATAACGTAATTAATTAGTTGGGAAATATCATTAAAAAAAAACTCTGGCAGATAATATATTATAATAGATTATTAACAATCGTGATACGAATGGATTAGAAGAGGATACTGTTAGACTTCGTTGCTCAGCATATTATATCAGCGTTTTGAAAAATTGTAGTTTAATTCTATCCTATATATTAATCGAGTGATATATTTTCTTCGCTTGGTACATCGGTATATTTTTAACATTTTTTCATTAGGCGACGGTTGTCATAGAATGTTGATTATTTTTGTGTAAAAATGTAATGCATTGGCTTATATACCGCTATTGTGTTATGTACATATCGTTTACATCAAATTTTAATACTAATATTTAAATTAATATATAAAAATAGTTAATCTTTGTTGAACATTGTAAGAAGCTATCAATAAAGTCATTTGAAAACTACTATTTTACATCTTGTCGATTTCTCGGCCCCGTCTATCATCGAGGTTCAGTTCTCTGCCAGGAAGATAATTTCGATCCAGAAAAACATAATGTGCATGGGGTGGTACGATATATGTGTCTGAGACACGGAACGATTCTTTTTTTGGACACGTCCTTTATTGTCTGTTTTTTAAATTATGTTACGCAATACATCAATTGCGTAACATATCATTTATATACATAGTATTATATTCAAGGTTGTCACGATTCCATTTCTTCCATATCCGTTCAAATCGTTTCATTTATTATTGAGTTAATTATAATATAATTGGTTCTATTTAGTGAATCCAATTCAGAGTCAAAATTACAATCCTGGCATTTCGGGATTCGATTTTGTAATTTTAATATTCAAGTAAGTAAGGAATCTTTGGAGAAGAAATAACGTAAATAAAAAAATGCAAAATTGACAATAACAATTTTATTATTTATGAATAATGAACTTGAAGCAATAGCAAAATTTTGTAGCATCATTTATGCATTGAGATGTTAGGTGATACAGGACAGGAGATACATATACGAGTACTAAAACGAATATAACGTTCTTCAGAGCTAATCGAAAACCAAGTGGTTATTGCAGTTACGTTCAAATTATATTCAGTACGCTGCTTTATTATTACTGCCTGCCAACAGAAAACTATAGTTATATTTTATAATAAACTTTCAAAGTACAATTCGCTGGCCTAACTTGTAAGTCGTGAAAAATGAGATATTAATGCCGGTATCACCTCCTATCTAAAGTGCATGTCCGACCGAACCTTCGGCTTCGGCTAAAATCTGCCGAAGGTTTGGCCGAAGCCGAAGTTTTGTATTTGGCTGCCGATCACGTACGAAATATTACGAATGAAATAAAATTCAATTTTATAATTTCTGGAAAACTATAATTTATTTATTTAATGGATATATTTACAATTATTATCAACATCATAACGCAGAAAACTAAGTAACAGTGTAGAATTTGCATTGTTATGTATACTTTCTAGTTGGTGTTCTAAGATTTCTAAATACGATTGAACCTTCGGTTTCGGATTCTGCTTCGGCCGAAGGTTATGACAAGAGCCGAACAATCGGCTTCGTCTTCGGCCAAAAAATAACCTTCGGTCGGACACTAATAACTGACTCACGTGTGTTTCTAATGCTTTCTTTGTACGTAAAATTGAAAGGAAACTGATACAATACATCGAACTGAAGTGTCAATTCTTTTTGAAAAATTAATTTGGTAGGTTTGTTTTGAAGTTAGGTATATTTTTCAAATATAATGGAATAGAAAAACGAACGACTAAACGAATGTAAATTTAAAAATTAGAATTTATTTCTTATTTTATGATTTTATTTATGATGACCTTTATACTGTGAACTGAAATTTATAAATGTATGTATGTTTTTAAATAACGTACGTCGGCACGTGCCGCGCTGAATAAACACTCAAATTTAGCACATCTGACGCTGAAAAATCGTTAATATCAACAAAAACATGGGCACCCACTTTTCCAAATTTATTAAACATTGTGGAAATATTTTTTTATATAAAGTGGAAACGTAAGCTGTAGCCACCCTAAGATGGGTGTGCTACGTTAATCCTGATTTTAAGCTGTAAATGTTTTAAGCTGTAATATTTAAAATTATTCATTCAACCGTTTCACATTTAATCTTCTACTTCTGCCAATTAACGTTTTTTTTCATTTTTCACAGTTCTATATAGATTGAGCGTTGCTTCCAATTTACAAAGCATTAAATAATTTAAATGGAAGGTGTTGTAGCCCAACAACTCGCTTCATGTAATCTGACCATCGCGTCTTACGACATATAATAATAAATTTATTACTTTTAAAAAACTAATAAATTTTGCATAAACCGCTTTGATTAATTTGACGTCGACCAGTTTCGATACTTCGGTCATCAGTTGTATCTTCATCGGGACACATGCACACTAATTAATTCATAATCTATTATGTCCAATCGCAATAAACATTAAAAAAAAATTTTTTTTTAAGGAGAGTACATTTTTGATGTGAGGTTGCATTTTTAGTAGATAGTTTTGTGGTATTTTAAAACTAGTTTAATTTGTATTATTTTAGATATATGTATTAAATACTAATTAAATGTTTTAATTAGAAAGATATACATATAAAATCAATTTTATCGAAAAATATTGTTGTTGCTACCGGGATTCGAACTTGGATCTCTTTCTAAACCGGGGAACGAGAATTAACCGACTATGCTACAGCACACAGTACTTTTGACGACAAAATTTTTAAACTATGTGTTACACTTTTTAAATGAATACATCTATCGTTCCATTATTTGATAGCCATTTACTTTATTTTTATCGAATCTCAAATACCTTCAATTAGTCAGATAGGAAACGCCAGAATTAACAATTTATTTTTATTACATTTTGGACACATTGATACAACTTATATATTATTAAGGAGAATACATTCTTATTGTGAAGTTGTAATTATTCAGAACATAGGTCTGTGATATTTTAAATACTAATTAAATGTATTAATTACATATAAAATTAATTTTTTCGAAAAATATTGTTGCTACCAGGATTTGAACCTGGAGCTCTTTCCAAACCGGGGAACGTGCATCAACCGACTATGCTACAGCACACAGTACTTTTGACGACAAATAATGGAAGTGTATACATATATATTTATTTAAAGCTTAGATCGCAGTCCTAGAACGGGCTATGGGCTAGTTATTGTATATTCATCCGCGTTGGTTCTTCATGACTGATGATCGTAAACCCCCGCCTTCTTGTCTTACTCCTTCACTCTTCTCCGCAGATATGAGATCTGTCGCCAGAGAAGTGCCTTTTATTTTTTCCGCCTGGTCGAATTCACGGGCGAGAGATCTTCCTCTTCGTCTCCTTCGAAGTGGCCCACTACAACAAGCTTCTCTGAGCTGTCTTCTCTTCTTGTAATATGTCCAAAAAACTGAAAGATTCGTCTTATGCAAATGGTTGAGAGTCTGTCGTCTACGTGTAAAAATCCATCGTTCCTGCAAAATGGAGACATTTGTGCGTCTTACTGTTCATGGTATGCGTGTGTATCTCCAACACCACATTTCAAAGGCTAGTTATATTAGAAGTATTTAAAAAATGTATTTCGCTATCATCCTACTATCTCCACCCTTATAATAATCGAGTATCAATCCAATAGAGATAACTTTAGTACGATATTCGTATTTCTCGTATATACGCAATGGAAAAGGAAGATAGGCATAAAATAAATAAATAAAACAATACATTTAATAAACACAATTAAAAACAAATATATTTTTAAAATCTTTTTGATCCTTTAAATTTTAGAATTATTCAATTATTTATTTCTTCTGAAAACATTGGAATACACTGATTTCATCTTATGTCAACAATATGTTACAACTAATATATTACACTCATATCAGCTCTCTTATAATCGAACCGCATCCCCACGAGGATACAACGCCGTACTTTTGTAGTAATAAATGATAAACTACTTTTACTTCATTTATGTTATTCTTGTTATATTTGAATGAGAGAGAGGGAGAGAGAGTGAGGGAGTGAGGGAGATAAACGTACCATAATCTGTCAAAACTATCTGTCTATTTTTGAGGGTTGGTGTAACAATCACCTTCATTTCAATATTGCAATTTTGAGAATAGGCCTGATTATCTAGTTTAGGTGTATTCGTTGGCTAGTATGTTTAAATGATTTAAAACGTTTTCTTTATTTTCATAGTTTACATTTCATCATTTATTTTTTTGTGTTACGTTTCTTGGTTTGGTAGAATAAATTAATTAGTTATTTAAATTTTTTTCTTTGATTTAATTTTGTGAATTCAAATTCACCGATATTTTTTATTAAATGTAAATTATATAAGAGAAAAACCCTACCTCGATACGGTCCTGGATGCATGTACGAGTGTAATGAATAGTAAAGTGGACGGGGTAACTATGTAATGCAGCTATATAATATCAATATTATCTGTAATTTTATATGTTTGTACGCTTATATTATCATTAATAAGTACGGTATTATTAGGAGAACACATTATATAGTGAAGTATAAGAATGTGTTCTCCTAATAATAAAGTTGTATCAATGTGTCCAAAATTTAATAAAAATGAATTGATAATTCTGGCGTCTACTATCAGTTTACTCAAAGGTATTTGAGATTCTGTAAAAATAAGGTAGGTGGCTCTTTCAAATAATGGAACGATTAAATGTATTAATATCAAAAAGGTAACATATGGGCTCGAAAATTGTCGCTAAAAATATTGTCGCTGTAGCATAGTTGGATAATGCACCTTCCCCGGTTAGGAAAGAGATCCAGGTTCGAATTCCGGTGGTGCAACAACAATATTTTTCCAGAACATTTGTTTTTATATGTATATCTTTCTAATTAATATATTTAATTCATATTTACGGTATTATTATTTATACTTTATTATATATCTATACACACACCTTCTCGTGCACTTTGTCAATAACTAAGGTTTCTAATAACAGGGTCATCTTACAATATCTTGATTACGTGATTCGTTGTTTAATTAATTTTCCGCGATGGAATCCTGGTTCACTGTTGCTGTTGCTCTGAACCCTGAACATGCATTGAAGATTCTCGAGACGGTTAGATTGATTTTCATTTAAGCGACAAATTGGCACTCGGGTTGGCATCATGGATGCTTTTTGCGTATTGGCTTTTCTGCCTTTAATTATAAACGCCACCTCACTGCTCTCTTGCGGCTGCTCCGAGTAGGCTGGAAGCAAGGAGCGATCATTGATTGTTAATACATAACGATCGTGTGCATACTATCACATGTTTCCATCAGCTCAGATATCTTAAAAACATGAATCGTAATTATGGTGACCGTGCATTATTTGTAATAGAGGACAGTCCTTTATCTTTTTAATTTATTCATTTATCAAAAACCAATTATTTTCATTTATTTTAACCATTTAAAGTATAGAATTTAAATTTTATAACCGTACGCCAACAGTTGTCGATTTATTGAATTAAAAACTTAGCGCAATACGAATATAGTCATTTTTTTATAGGAGCAGCACTTCGTTACGGCCTGGTAATTTTTGAATACAAATATACCTGTCTCACTATATACAGATTTCGTACTTCTCGCTCTAATTTCAATACTATTTTGCCTTTAGAAAAGTATCCTCTTAGGAATGTTAATTGGAAATGAACTCCTTAAAAAATAAATCTCCAACAGTTAAATCTCTTCATCAATATTATCAAAATTACTTTGTGGCCACATTTTATATAAATAATAAGACAAAATACTTTGTTTAAACCACTATTTATTGATTATTCAACATGTTTCGATACCTATGGTATCTTCTTCAGGAAACAATCTAAACAGAAATTAAAAATACAATCATAGATAAAAACAAAACTATAAAGTGGTGGGTAACTAACTATGTAGGAACTAATATGAGAACAAATTTAAAAGGTGTCTATTTGCAAAGATGATTTGGTTATTTCTATATTCTATCTTATTTCTAAAATCTTAATTATAATTAAAAAGTGTTAATAGCAATATGTTTTGTTTTTATCTGTGCTTGTATTTGTACAAAGCATTTTATCTTATTATTTATAGTTAGATCTCAGTTAGCGATTATCTTTACAATCGAATACCGATAATACAATGAGCTCATCACTAGCCAAACTAGACAAAACATATGAAGCACATTAGGTTAGCAGCTTGACGTTATGTTTCAATCTTAGTGAATTTTTTAAATTTGTTTAATTTATTTTTAGGTTTCCCCATTATATTTTTATAAAAAAATTGGATCTCGTAATAATAATCTTACAACGTATTTACGCATTTTTATCACATCATTTGTGGTGATAAAAATCGTTACATGTATAAAAATTGCGGATGAGGTTGTTTGCCGACAGTTTTTAGTCGCACTCGCCGAGCTCTTTCCATTGATTCAAAATTTGATGGGGGCCAGATTTTTGCCTCAAAGAACATCAATGTTTATTTCACTCGGACTGATTGTGCACTCGGACTACGCACATATGTAGAGAAATTTAAAACATTCAGAAATAAATTTGATTTTCAGAGAGATTTTCCACTTCGAACGACCTTATAAAAGTATTGTTTGTGACACGCGTCAAATTAATATTAAATTTTTTTCTCGGGTCGTTGTTGGTTCTAAAATATTCGCAAAAAATATCCTGAGCCGATATTTCGGCTGTCCAAAAAGACCCATTTATAACACTTTTTTTACTGCTAAATAAGTTTTTATACCGGGAAATAATAAAATTTAGTAAAAAAATAAATCTAATACAAATTTATCGACAAAATATTGTGTTGTTGCTAACGGGATTCGAACCTGGATCTCTTCTTAGTAGCATAATCGGTTAATGCATTTCCCCGGATAGAAAGAGATACAGGTTCGAATCCCGATAGCAACAGGACTATCTTTTCAATAAATTGATTTTATATGTATATCGTTATAATTAATACATTTAATTTGTTTTAAAAATATCACAGACCTATGTGCTGAAAAATTGCAGCTTCATAATAACAATGCGTTCACCTTAAAAATATAACTCTACTTTTTTTTTTCTCTAGTGTTTTTCGACTTCAAGGCGTATTTTCGCCGCCGGTTACGGTACCAGTTTACGAAACATTTACTCAGTCGATGCAGATATTTCGTTCTCGTTCTCTATTTAATAATTTTATTTATTTTTTACATCATTTTTCGAATTTAATCAGTTACAGAAATGAATAAATACGATACTACAAAGTTCCTAACGAAAGATTTACGTAATTTGGTCGGCTAGGTCGATTGCTTTTGGTTGGTAGTGCCGCTTCGCGACTAATGTTGGCCGCTGCAGAGCCACGGTTTGTGTTGTTTGACTCTCACACATATTCCATATGTCCCCTAATCATAGGCTCCGTTTGAACTACTGTCTCTGGAACATTGTGTATATACTCGTAATTTTGTATATTAGGATTTTGATTGAGATATTTTTAATGATTTAATAAATTAAATGTTAAAAATGAATTATCTTTAATGCTGCAATACGATAAATGTATCGATATTTTGACATTGTTGGTGAGAGGTATATTTCTTACAACACGGTACATGTATCTTGTATATTGGTATTTTATCCATGTAAGGTGAAGATATCGGTATATGGCAATTTAATAATCTTCCAACGAAATGGTTATTATTAAATAATGAATATATTTAGTGTCATGAAAGGAGTATATATACAATAATTCGTCGCCAGACTACAGTCGTGACAAAGTTGGAAGGAAACATTCATCATGCGATGCTGGTTGAGTTAATGAAAAGCAATTAGAGATAATTGAGTGTCTGACCTACGCGAGCGGCACGCGGCACGCTGCGCGGGGCACGCGGCGCGGTTGCTGGTAACTTGGTAAATTGTAACCGGCAGTTAATTCTCGGTTATCCGACTATGAATTATCCGGTTTGCTGTGTAACTAAACATCACATACACAACTTCATGATTCAAAACAAATTTATTTATTAATATCATTTTAGATTAATATCAGAATAAAATTGCGTATTTTATGACATACTCTACAATGAGAAGTTGTGATGTCATTAATTGGTATGTTAACGTAAAACCTAGATTAACCAATTAACTCAAACAAACACCAATTAGAGATATATTCTTAACATGATTTATAAATACATAATATAATATAAGATCTATCGTTATTGGGGTGACGCGACACGCGTGCACTGCCTTCCATAGCCAGAGGCCAAGTGAGATGACGATCATAATATATAAGGTTTTTACGTGTACTGCCTTCAAGAAGAGAAAGTTTATTTATATTATTTTTACTAGTTTTATTTATTTCTATTAGAGATCTTTTTCAGAATCTTATTTTGAATATAATTTTCAGTGCTTTTAATGTTCAAAATTAAGTAGTTAACGTGAAAATAACAATAATTACGTATGCTATTATTATATTCAAATAAGTAGAAAAGGAGTGAAATTTAAAAATATAATCGAGAAATTATTACGTTAGTGATTTTATGTGTAAAACCACGTGACCTATCTTATAACTGCAAACCAAATACTTCTTTTTTTGTGTTTATTAAAATAATATTTAATAACAATTGTGGAAGCCGAATTATTACTTCATATTATTTATAGTTTATATTAAACACAAACATCTAACAAAGGTAGACATGAGCATTATGTAAAATCCGTAAATATCTATCTAAACTGAAGAATAATTAACCAAGGGCCAGTTGTGTGATCAGTAGTAAATTTTTACTATGTTAACTTTTTACTAACGCCTGTGGTTAAAATCGTTTGCGGGTTGTTCGAACATCTAATTTAAATGAGATGTCTATAAGCGCGACAAATAATCATGAAATATGTCACTTTGGTGATGAAATTTTTTTGGATTATGTTGTAATGTATATTTAACAACGGGATCATCATCGAACGATTTCTCATCACTAAAATAGTGGGATATTGAATGATTCTGCAAATTTCAAATTATCAATGTGTCAGATGACTTTTGGAACAGCTGTGAAGAGTCCGCTGTGTTTAACCGTCGTTTCTCGTTTTTACTATCAGAGAATAAAATGAGATTACTAACTTTCTTGAAGTAAATGTTTTTTTACTAACGATCAAACAATACATTTTCGCAAAAAAATTTACTTTCACACTATCACACAACCGGCCCTAAGACAATACGTGTTATACATAAAACATGTTTCGTTGGCGCATATAATCAAGTAAGCAGTCGCGAGTAATCTGAAACAACACACTAATAATATAATATTTTCCAACCCCCATCATTTACCATTTCATTACGTTAGGCACCAGCACCAGTATGCGGGTTGCCACGTATCCATTGTCACCAGACTATCGCTGCTTTCAATGTCATCTTGCTGACGTAAGTCAATGTCAATAATGCGCGATGTGTTCGATCGCAACATCAATTATTGTATTAATTTGTAGATTACCGTTAGGTAATTCGATATCGTGTATTCTTATGTTCTTTACTATCCGATTCCAATGTCATCGTCAATTTATTCGGATAATTTCAACAATTCTAGCACATATTTAATTTTTTTTTTGTGGGTTTTTTCCCCGACATTTATTTTTTTCATAACCGGCTACGTTTAGTTAGCAATTAAATTACAAAGCGTACGAAAATTTCAATAGGTAATTGTGACTGGTTCATATTAAATAATAACTAATAAATAGTACCATTTAGAACAAATATTTTTTTTTTTAAAATGGAGAATTGTTGAGATAGTCGATTTACATTACTTTGAGAATACTAAGATGATTAGTAGCGACAAAAAATTCACGTAGTTTATTAATCAGTTATCAGTTACGTAAAGAATATCAATAAAACTGTAATAATAATGCAAATGATGATATAATTTTTCTAATATGTATTCCATTTTCTACGCTTCACATTTAACATATTACTTCTTTTTTATTGTGAAGTCTCATGAAATAATAATATTTTAGAATACAAATACATTAGAAAATTATTTACGAGTTATTCAAATTAAATTATTTACATGGAAGAAAGCAATGCTTAATAATTATAGAAATTAACGTGGCGATGGGATAAATAAGTAAATACATATGTCGTCAAAAAAAAATTGCTATTTAATAATTGAACCTCTTATTTGAGAAAAAACACTTGACCACCAAACTTACTTCTGAGATAATCAATAAGATTTGTCTAGTGAAGTTATTTTCAGTATGAAATCATAATCATATATACAAAATTGATCAGAGAAAATAATATACATATACAAAAAGGTAACATAGAGGTTCGAAAATTTGTCGCTAAAAATATTGTTGCTGTAGCATAGTTGGATAATGTACCTTCCCCGGTTAGGAAAGAGATCCAGGTTCGAATCCCGGTGGCGCAACAGCAATATTTTTAGATAAAATTGATTTTATATGTATATCTTTCTAAATTAAGAATAATAAAGAATCTATATTAAAAAAAAATAAAAGCTAATGTAAGAAGAAGAATTTAAATTTATATTTTAGTTTGAGACAGCGTATGAGCAAAACGAACAAAGATTTGAATTTAGAAATAACAATCAAAGAAAAAATATGACTTAATCAAGTATTAAATATATATTATTTACAATAATTAGTCGTAAGCCCTGTAATGCCCAAGACTTCCATACTTCCCATGTAAAAATAATAGTTTCGTCTCTGTGAGACATCTATCTCTTTAGATGATGTTGGCCACTGAAACAATTCATCATAAAATTCCTTATATCCATCCGGGATATGAGGATTAACCTGTTTATGTCATTATTTTTTTATTGAAAATTTACAATCATCTTCATACGCCTGTTCACTAGGTAGTGAAACGTCGTTTTTTATGGTTAAATAAAAGGTAGATGACGCCGGTCCATCAATAAATTGACGGTCTGTTAAATGTCCTAGAAGGCAGCTGCTATACTCAAAATGGGTGAATTCTGCCACTCAAACGACTGCTTCATATTATAGACTCCAGTGACAGATTTATTTTTTATACTTTGATGGCCACCGTTTTTAAAATTCAAAATGTCTTTACTGTCAACTCTTTTCGCTGTAATTTTTTTTTTGAATACTAGAACTTATAATCATGTATATATATATATATATATATATATTCATCAACTGTGTAGATCCTATCTATTGTTTTCAGTTTTCTCTCAACTACTGTAAAATTTCTGTCGTATTGTTAAAATGAGCGTGAATTGTGAAAATAATGCGTGATTGTATTGAATTTTCCAGTTGATGCCAAAGCCAATAAAAATCAAACCATGGTATGATTTTTGTTTTGACCAGGACACCCAACAGAGAACTGGATGCTATTATTGATATAATCAAAACCGAATGAATATATATACTTTCTAGCATCACCTTCACGGTACACATACAATTTCCTGGATGCAGACTTGATGTAATGAATGTTTTCAACATTTACGGTTAATTGGCGAAGGCAAAAAAATTATTGCACTGAGATCCGTAGCAAGTTTAAATTCTGCATATAGTCAAAATCTAGGCATGCAACTGTTTATTTTTTTCCAGCTCTATTTATGTACACCAAACCCTTTATTTTGCATCGTTTAATTCTCTCACACTTGAGATAGCTCTTTAACCTTTACCATACCATGCTGAAAATACTCTACGCAGCCGTGCTGTCAACTCGTGTTACTGCAAGAAATTTGAGTTTTTTTTAACACTTTAAATGGGAATAAAATGCTTTTTACAAGCTTAAATGGCTTTAAAATAGTTAATGTCACAGTTACTATATAAATAATAATAAATAATAAATATAATAATTAAATACGTTCATTTTATTCTCAAACATTATTCTTGTAACGCATTCGTCAAAAGACCCATCTAACATAATCTTCATCTATATCTCTCATCATTAAAATTTATGTGTGATCTTTTTCATGTAGTAAAAGTGGTATTTTTAACGTAGATCGCATGCAACGCAACAATTTTATATAGCATTGAATTCAAAAATTATTCTTTTTATTATGATTCGCTTTACATAATTGGTTTTCTACTACTCATTTCTAAGTGAAAATGATTTTTTTAGGATTAGGTAAAATGTAAGTTTTACATTGTGCATATTTATAGAAATACGATTTAATTGGCTTGGTAGACCTATGTTACTGCATGGCTAGGGAAAGGTTAATCCAGGACAAGTGTTGTTTCGTAATTTTGAAGGGTATAGAAAATCCATACTAGGTATGGGACAAGAGTTATTTCACATACAATTTGTAGCTCCATTCTGGTAGAAAAATATGTCATTCATTACTCCATTATGCCAAATGTATGCCAAATACGTCGTTCAATTATTTACCCAAAATAAAATAAAATAAAATAAACGGGATTACCTAACTGTTAAAAGCAAAAAATAAATTTGACGCATATTACTTATCAAAGTGTTTTTTTACAGTTCACTGGCAATAAAATAATCGCAGTTCAAGGTAGAAATTCACTATTTTCTTAGAAAAATGTCATACTTTTATATTTAAAAAAAAATTATAAGCGGGCGTCTGCTATCGGTTTACTCAAACGTCCTTGAGATTCCGTAAAAACAATGTAGATGGCTTTCAAATAATTGAACGACAGATGTATTCATTTGAAAAAGTGTAACATAGGTTCGAAAATAATATATCACAAATTGGAAATAAAGATCCAGGTTCGAATTTCGGTAGCGCAAAAACAATATTTTTCGATAAAATTGATTTTATATGCATATCTTTATAATTAATATGTACATTAAATTAGTATTTAAAACATCACAAACCTGTGTTCTGAATAATTACAACTTCACAATAAGAATGTGTTCTCCTTAATGACAATTACGTTGGTTACGTATTAACGCACGATTACAAACCCTTAATCATCAAAAAACTGTACACAGAATACATTGATAGTTTTTTCATATGACGAAAAAGAAAGGTTAAGGTCAAGAGTTATTGTACTGTTTTGTGAGTTTCACTTTCGTAAAAAATTCAAGGTTGTATTAAAAATTGTACTTCCTCGAACGCCATGAACGGAGAGGAAAATGTCTCATTTTAGTTTTTTCCCTAGATGTCTAAATAAATATAATATTGTAAATATTTTATTTATGTTATTCCATTCGATACCGCTAACTTTGAATTGATAATATGTAAATATAGAATAAATATTTTGTCTCTATACGAATAATGAGTACAGATATTTAAAATAATATGTGAAGTGACTGAAGCGGTTTGTCGATCTGAGCAGAACAAGGTAAAAATAGAAAAGATTATCGTAGATTAGATATGAAAAAATGGTATATTTCTTAAGGAATTAAATGTATTGTATATATATTGTCTTTGAATTCTCAAATAACTACATTTTTACAGGAAAATAGTTTTGTCTCCCATCACGTTTTTTTTTTTTTAGCTTTTTTCAGTCAGTTCAAGTTCAATATGTAAATTGAAAAGTTCTGGTAATAGATAAACGTGTAACGCATTTAGATTTTTATCTTTCTTTTTTCTTCTTTTCCTGTCGCATCACTTTTTATGGTTTTGACGTGGAGTATTAGCGCAATATTTTTACTTTTAATCTTGAGATGTACACGCAGTGTCTGTAGTCTGTAGGGTACGTTTGCTCCCGTTTGGGAGCTGTTGGCAATTAGTATTATATTAATAATACATGCACAATGATTGTTCTTTTTAAAAATTTGCGATACCGAATAACGGTAGGCATATTTCTTACAGGGTCGTTTGTAACCGTCGTAACCTTGTCTATGGCGTAACCCAGGACTTTTGTCTAGCCGTGGGTTATGAACAACTTCATGTTGATGCTTGTAGGCAATTTGCCAGCACGTAAGTTCGTTATCCATTTAAGTTGTTTGTTCAATCCGTATAATTATACTAAAGTAAATATTTTCTTACTGAAACTATATTGGCATCTTTACGTCTGCCAAATTTTTGCATTTTTTAAACAATTTGTACTTAATTCTGTTGTCGTCTTAATTCTCACTGAAAAGTGCGTACAATGATACCTTCTACATATTTGATTTGCAAACTGCAAACAGACTAAAAGTTTTGTTTTCATGGTGTATTCTACGCACGTTCAACGTCATTGTGTAGATGTGTTTGCTTAGATAAAAGTCATAAGGATATAATTTATTATTTGTCTAGCAAGCGAGTTAGCATATTTTGGGATATTATTTCATAAGTTGGATTATTAAATGAAATAAATTTATTTCTGTTATGAGTTTTGGCTATGGTAATTTGTAAATAAAGCTAGTTATTTAAATATATGTTTTTGAGCACTATTAATGAAACGTTTTAAATCCATTGTCCGAGGGAGAAATTATAGATAATATTTTATGCGAAATCGAAAGCAAAGTACGGTTTGCCTTTGCCTTGCCTTTTTTAAAAGTATAAAATTTCAGGAGAGTGTATTTCAAACGATGTGCTGCGAATATCCTTCTAATGTGCCGTCAAATTTTCTTTTAAGTTTTATCTTTGAAAAACGTAATGACAGAATATTACGAATAATAAGTAATTCCTACAGCTGTTTTACGTCTTTAATTTCGGTTATTACGTCTACTTAGTCTAACGCGTCCTGCCCGTACTCCACCGGCGAATTGCCGCGGCGAACTGCGTTGTGAGCCGAAACTGCGCACGTCACCGAATGATGTGAAAACTTCGTCAATCGCACAGGATTGACAAATCTTGTGAGTCGCACTTTGTTTATAGGAATCGTTATGTCTTATTATCATTATGTCGATGCTCGGTGTACAATGGGAGTTTGGCAGAGGGTCAGGTGTGCCACGGAAGTTTGGCGGAAAGCCAGGTGTGCCGCTTTAGTAAAAAGATTGAGCACCACTGGCGTTTGGTAAAACATTCAACGGAATCGGCGAAATCGCATCAGCATCGTCAGCAAAACCTGGCCTCGCTGTTCTACTGTAAACTTTTAAATACACCAGCTGCACAAATGTTGTTGTACTATCTTATATTAGACTTAGAATGAGGATTAATTAATGGATTACAAACTTTCCCAACAATAATGATGCAAATCGAGGTCAGACGGACGTCCGATAATTATGCATCGGTATAATGCTCTCGTCATCAGTTTTCAAGAGCGCGACATCTATATTCAGTTTTTAATATTTTGATTAATCGAAGACAGGTCATTGCCATCATTGTGTACACAGACACTGCTATGCTAAATATATATACATTTCTTATTATTTTTCATTCAACATTCCATCTAGCGGTAATTAAGTTCTGATAATATTTACATATCTAATTAATCATTTCTTAAATACCTTTAGTTTTTTAACCTTGACATATACTTGTATTTATTTTCAACATTGGCCGTGACCTTGACACACATTCAGTTCATAATCGTGACTATTAATATCCCCCAGAGCGTCTTCAGAGGGACGCGGTGAATATTTTAAATTAAACCGAAGTAAATATGTCACTGAAAAAATGCAAATGTTAAACTTTTTTTTTTAGAACAAAACAGCTGCCATCGGGACTTGAACCTGGGACCGTCAGATTCGCTCTGTACACTCCACATCAATTTTTTTCCAGCACATGATTACCATTTACTTAAAATGCTATGTATTTTCTCATATTAAACTGTTATTTTATGCCGCCAGGACCTCAGTCCATTTTTATAATCGGATTATTTTAATATCATTTACCTAATTGTATATTGAAAACGTTTCTCTTTTTAGCAATTAAAGTTTTCTAAAGTCACTATTCGGTTAGAAAAATAGTTATATAAAATTCAATTCGTCGACCTTTACAGCCAAAACTCAGTGACGTGAGAGCGAAGTCTCATTCGTGTATACGCCACTATTATTCTATTGCCTTCGCTTTGAAAGTATTCAATATATTTCGCATCATCATTTAAGGAGGTAACTTTTATTTATGTTTCTTTCATACTAAGTGGTAAATTTCGAAAAGCGATCTTGAGACTATTTTCACACCGTACATTACTCGATTATAATTGAATTTATCAGTTCATTAGATAATTGTATTTATGTACACCGTTATAATTTGATTATGGTTTAATCGGATACTAGCACAGAATAACTGTTAGTTAACTTAACTTACTCGTGCGTAATGCGAGTAGTGGGTGGCCTAATAAAATGCAAGAAGTATTCGAATACATAAAACGAACACGAAAATATTAATTGAACATGTATTACATGCTTGTGTATGTTTATGCGTGTGGCACACGAGCATGCGGTACCATTACTTATTATGATCGTAAATGAATATCGAAGTACAAAACAGCTAATAGCCGTAGACTACTATCTGGAATAATTGATGCATATAGGTTGTTAGAAGCGAGAACTCTAGGGCCCCCAAAAAGACCTTCGAGGGAACCTCACTTATTTATTACTCGACCACGATACAGCAAAGAAAGATGCGGATTAGCGATGTAGATAGATAGATGGGGGTGTTTATATAGCGATTCTATTTAAACGCCCCCCCCCCCCCCTCCCCATAAATCCAACGAACTTGTTCTTACCTATTTTTTAAAAATTTGATCATGTATTTCGAACGTTGGAACCGGTTCCAAAAGTGATCGATCAAATGATGCATCGTCGCCAAGACTATTGACGTTGCAGAGAAGTAGTTCTTTTTAATTTTGACCAGTGACACCGATATTTCAAAGAGTATTTCTTGCATTCTACTATATTTGATCGATTCTGTGGAACTGATTATTACGATATCGAGTAACTGGGTGTCCCAGTGATATATTATATTATCAACCACCGCTAATGCAGATATAGTGCATATGTCGGTCTGGCGAGATATGTGGTTAGTAGGGATTCTGTGTCGAGACAACCCGGGAATCCCGTGATTTTTTATTGTCTCGAGTCTCGGGAATTAAAAAAAAAAAACCCGAGAAACAAGACTCGGCGAGAACGGCGAGCGGTGCACGTGTGTTAATTGTTGTATATGGTCAGCTATAAAGATTCTGAAGGGAATAGTTTTGTCGGTTTGTTCAAACAGGGTTTGTTCAATTTTCCTTGTAAAACATGATGTAAATATTTAAGATAAAATCGGGTCATTTTTTAACGAAACAGAATTTAGATGAGATGAAATTGATTTTGATTTTGATCAAATATATATGTTATTGTCTTCCGATGTGTTTTCTTTATAAATTGTATTTTTCTGTATATTTAAAATAAATTGTGTATTGTCATTTTTATTGATGTTTTTGTTTTTGTAATCAATTTTAAATGTAAGCTTTATATCATTTAAAAAAACTACCAATAATTATTTTATCGAACAATTTTTACTCGATTTACTACGGATAATATCCCTAATAGTTACTGTACATAAATACATATGAATATTTATTAAAATATATATATTTTTAAATTAAATAAATCTCTTGGTCACGATTCCCGTGAATTCCCGGGACTTGAAAAATTTGACTCGAGTTCTGGGAATTTAAAAAAAGTCAACAATACAGAATCCCCAGTGGTTAAAGAGACAGGTGTATTCAGTCGGCCTTGAACCTGAATGGCTCGTAACTAAGTGATGATGATGATAGGGAAACTACTCTATTATTACGATGATTATTTTTTGTTTTGCTCTTCCATACCATATATTTTATACAAAACTTATTCAGCTCTTTTTCTCGTATTGAATTAATTACCTGTAAAATTAGCTATTATTTCACTTTTAACTTTACCCTCATACGACAATACAATTTTTTTTCTCTCCTTTTTGAATTCTCGCCTGTGAGATGTGAGTTGCAGTTCCAATTCTTCTGATTAGATATTTCCAGGCGTCCCGAATCTGATGCATGTCCTCACATTTGGTTTTGCTAATTGCGTCTCTGCCGTCTTACTGCATCCTGGCTGCCTTCCGTCTGGCTTCAGAATACGTTTTGGTAGACTCATCCTGCGTCCGTTGTTTATGTGCAGGATGCGTGTTCACGGATGAGCACAATTAGTTACCACCTCTTTGTAAAAAAACTTTCGACATATAAACTTTAACCCACCCTGCATAAACATCCCCGTGAAGATGGGACTTTTTTAAAACGAAAGCTAAGAATTAAGGCTGAAATTTCACACTGTGGTAATGCTTGTAGGTGAAAATGTGTCAACGCAATCCTATAGGCTGTTTCTTTCTAAACAAATTGGTTTTAACCTCATGTTGATAGGACAAATAGGAGTTGAGATATTTCAGTTTCCGTAAACCCTTGACATTACAAAATATGCTACGCCCCGTAAAACAAATATGGCTGCCAGGCAAAAATCAATAAAAATAAATTATTTATTATTTTGAACTATCAACAAGTAAGGGTGATTGCACAAACAATATGAGAATTTTTAAAAATGGTCAAGCAACTATTTACTTAATTTCTGGACCATTTCATATGGAATGACCCGTATTTAATATTAAATCACTGAAATTAGTCACACTCAGCGAGTTGAGAGTAGAAATTTATCTACCGATATTAGTAACAGACAGTTCGCCTGGATCAATCAATACTGAAGACCTTGAAATTAAACGTAAACATTCCAATTTTTTCAAATTGTTCAGAAATCGATTAAGACTAATTCTTGAGTGTCGTTTTTTAACAGGTTTGTTCTTGTTGTAGGTACTCTTCGGTAATAAATAACACAAGGTAAAAATTGTAATTTCAGTATACAAATGAAATATTGAGATAAAATTTGAGAACTAACTGGTCGGATTGGTTTTTATTTTAATTCTTCATTTCGCCGTCGATTTTTATCGGGACTTAAAACTCGTTTTCGACAATAATTTGCAGTCATATAACTGGCCAAGCGGTGTAAGTATGCAAAGCGAAACGAATAATTAAAACTGGTAATATTTTATTTTAATAATTTACAATACATAATACGCGTGGCAACACACAAGTTCATGTGACGTCTAAAATTTAATTTTAAAGGTTAATTGATTTAATAGTCTTTATTTTATTAGATATTAATAATTTATTTGTTAGGTAAAAATCTTCATAATAATGATATGTAGAACACCTTGAATAAAGCCAGTAGTTTTGGAACACTAATATCTAAAATAAATTTATAGCTCGGCTGTACTTCTACTCCTGTCTTCTGGTACGTGAGATCACTGCTCTTTAATGAAGCCTTTTTCTAGTCGGTTGATGTTACAACTTTTAAAATAAGTCTAGGCTGTTTAAATATGATGATGAATTATCATTGTAGATAATTAGAATTAGCGATACCATTTGCAGATATCACTGCTTGTTCCTAACATTGAGTCATTTGATAGTGTTCCTGGTTTAATCAATTTATTTAAATTATATGCGTATACTATAATAACGTACACATTATGTACAATCCTTTTATTATTCAGGACAAACATTTTTTTTTCATATTTTAAATAAATAATTAATTTCTTAAAAATAATAATAAGTGCGAACATATTATCATCCTTTAAGTATAGATTGTAAATAGTATTCCATGTTATTTTATAATATATTTAAAATATGAAATAACTAACTTACCATCACGCCTTTTACCCGGGGTAGGCAAAGAGGATAGAGCGCCACACTCTTTTAATCTGATAAGCCATTCACGCCTTATTCACATTCATATATTTTCTCATACAAGTTTGTCGATTATTGAGGCTTCTAACAGGACCATCTTCTGGTATCCGGTTTACCTGGTCGCGCCAAGTCTTCCGCGGACGTCCTCTATTTCTGGTGTCATCCACACTTGCGTCATATATTTTTCTTACCATTCTCTCCTCATTCATACGTTCCGTATGACCAAATTACCTAAGTGATCCTTTCTTAATCTTACTCACTAAAATATGAATGTTTTATAATTTAAGTTTTCCCAAAGGAATCAACATAAACTATAGTTTTAATTTTTTAAACCACGACGTTTAATAAATATTAGATACCAGTAATCCTTACATAGGTAGTCACTTACTAATCTTTACTAGTAGTAGGTACTACGTGTCTACATTTTATACCTACTATTATATTTAGAATCATAATGTTACTTTCCTTAATCTCGGCTTTTGTTGGCAGCACTTGATGGACATTTGGAAAAATATATATGGCTTGTGTCTTTGCCAAATTTACAGATTTTACGCTACCCTTACTGGCGTAATGAAATAATAGATAATTATGCAGATTAAATTTAAAAATGATTGCTTGAAAATAAATTTAAAAATATATAATTTTTATATTAACATTGTACTACACACACTACATACGCACACGCACATGCACGCGCACGCGCACACACACAATTTTTGAGTTAATATCGGGAAAGACTGTTCTTCCTGAACTAGTAGTGATATTAACTCAATAATTGTGTTTGTGTGTAGTACAAAGTCAATATAAAAATGATATATTTTTAAAATGTTACACCACGAAGTAACTGCCAAATCGATTAATGATATAAATTAAATAATCCAAATTTTGTTTTAATCTATTCTCTCAGAGGGATGAGATTCTAGTCAGATGCCTTAACCACTGTGCCACGCCTATGATTTATTATGATGATTTAAAGTGTTAACATAACATATAAATAAATTTTAGGCTGTATAAAGTAGGCGCTGAAATAATCGTTTGAAGAGATGGATGAATTTGGTTTTTGACCTCTTGGACATTGGGTAGTTAATGAATTTTCGCGCCTCGTCGCAACATATTATAAATGCATACTTAAATTATAGTACATAGCGATGCCCCCTGAGAATAGAACGCACAAGTACAATTCCGTTTTAAATATTTGATGACATTGTCAGAACTCTCATTTAACTTCAAATACGTTACGTATAATTTCCCACAACGCAAATATTTATTATATCAAAATTCAACTTTTCAAACTATTCGCCAAGCTCCTTGTTAAAATTGCCTTGTCTAATAAATTTGCTAAGGACAAGGAGGTCCCGTCTACGGACGGACATGTTACACCGGCCGTTCTCGCCACTTAGTTTATATTTAACGACAATCATTTTGATTTAGTATTATATATTAAATTGAGATTAAAGATAAACATGTCTGTGGACACGTCGTTGTCACGCTAAAGTCGTCTGATGGCCTGCCTTGTTAGTAGTCAGTGGAAGGATTGGTCATTGAGAAGTTCATATTCATATATACATACAAAATGGACATATACTCGTGTAACAAGGCTTTATCGTTAGTTTATTTTGAACATATGGTCTATCTTGGTATTTGCTGAGGTCTGGAATGATTTTTATGTGATATTTTTAAATGAATGTGTAATTGATTCGTTATTTATTTCTTCCTAATCTAGTGCACACGTTAGTACGTATACGCATATATATATATACATACTTATCTATCTATCTATCTATAATTTATGTTGTTAATACTTGCTTGGTTTATTTTTAAATTGATGTAATTTCTCCCCACTTTCATCGCACTGTGCATCATTTATTTGTGATTTATCCTTCTTCCTGAATGGTAGCCCAATGCTATGTCTTCCTCTTCTTTGATGTTCGTGCTCGTGTTGATCCACCTCAACTTCTCTTATAAATTCTGTCAATATTTGTTTGATGGGGATTTTAAAAATTAACGTTATAACATAGAAATGTATTTTCTGTTTAAAGGTCATCATAATATATGAAGGTCTTTCAGCATTGTACTGATCCGAGTATATTTATTTTTTCTCAATATTATTCTCAAAACTTTATTTTATTTAAATTATTTTTTAATGGCATTATATTTGTGAGGTTAAGATTTTACAGAAAATAATTCCTTGATAATTAAAACAAATTTGTAAACACAAAAAAAAATTCTATCGAAAAAATATAATCATAATAGATTTTGCGTATCTTTTAGAGCGATTTATCTAATTTGTTTTAATTATCACAGAACTTGTTTTGTAACCATAATGTGCCTGAAGAATTGGAAGAATCTTTTGTTCACCGCTCTAGACAGGGCATGGTGTGGATTTGTTGCAGAATTGAGGCATTCGTGGACATAAAATGTATGAAAGATAATATTTTCTTCTTCTTGTGCCCTATCCGTTCAACGGACGTTGGCTGTCATGACTTTATTTACTGCGGCCCGGAAAACTTCTACAGTAGACCTGCCTCAGGTTCTTCAGCCACGATGTTCTCCTTTTTTCAGGGCCCCGACTTCCAGCAATCTTTCCCTGCATTATGAGGTGCAAGATTTCATACTTCTCTGGATGTCTCATTACATGTCCGTTTTCGGATTTTTATTGTTTTAATTACTTTTTTTTAAATCTTCATTCGTAACTCTATCCAACCAGCCTATTTTAAGCATTATTCTGTAGATTCACATCTCAAATGCTTCAAGTCACCTTTTCTTTCCGTGTATTACAATAATTAGATAGATTTTCATTTCTAGATTCTGTAAATTTAATGTGTTTATAAGAATGTATACTTTCGGATTAATTTATCAGCTCACATCGTAAAATAGACTTTTGATAGAATTTTTTCATTGTATTGATAGTAGTGATGGCAAACCGTTATGTGCTGTGATTGTGACGATGATTGGTAACTAAGATTTAACTGTTGGAGGTATAGTTTCTAGTGTACCCGTTATTGTTCGAAGAATTACGAGTAATCATTTACCAATCATCATTAAAATGTGTTTTTTATATTATATTTATGCCCTTATGGGCTTTTACAAAAATATTTATAAAAATATGTGCAGCTCGTACAAAATAATTAACCATAGTAAGTAACAATACAGTAGAAGTACACAAGTAACATAATAAGTAATAAAATAAATTTAAAAAATTGACAGAATATAAGAAGGACGGAAAAACATAAAAGATAAAATAAATAAAAAATTAAAAAATGTTTATAAATTTAATAAATAATTTTTAAGAATTAAGCAAAAATACAAATTTAGGTTATCACAGAATGTCTTAAATACCTTAAACAATTATACCTTTGTCTCAGTACGGCATCAAAAATATCATTTATATTTTAACTTTGAACATCAGAGTATATCTACAAGACCAAAATCGTCCACAAGCCTGTGAGAAGTGTTTGTGTGAAATCGAACAAAATCAGTCAAAACAACGGTTTAAATAGCTGTTTAAATAACGATTTAACCATTACTAATTGATAGACCAAGTTAATTAATAATCTGATACGTTATGTCACCAATAGTAACTGCTTCAAACCTGAGATCTGTACACGTGATTTAGATGCAGATGCGTTCTAGAAGCATTTCTTCACAAATTAAAACTAATTTCAAACCTGAAAATATGTATTCAGATACCATCGAATATATATGATACTAAGTGTTGTAGTGTCCTTAAAACAATAATAATTTGAAAATTGCAATAATTTGGTCATATCGATTAGATAACCGGATAAGTACTAGAAGAAGAAGAGTTGATGTCACCAGACACATCGAATGTACGGTAGAGGATATAAGGATAGAAGACGCAGCATAATCCTTTTGGAAGCCTGAACAATCTACGAACAATGCTCAAGACGGTGAATTAATGTGTGAACGAGGCGTTAATTACGCCAGCATTGAAGACTAGAGTTTTATCCTATCTGGCTTACTCCCGCGGACAAATAGTGAATTAAGTAAGCAAGTGGGCCAAGTAGGCCACAATAATCGAATCAGCTCAAATACAGAGTAAGACACTACAACATGTGGTAGTATCAGAGTATGAGCAATTAATCAACCTCTCATACTGTGTAATCTTCTGCTTCGATGTATAGCAGAGAAACATAATGAACGCGTGAAAAATGTTACAGACGCGAGTTGTATATCGATAGCATTTATCAATTTTCCACATAATTATGTAATATTAGCCGTGACGCGCGTGTTCACGGATGAAACTAGTCTCGAATGTCGAGTCTAAATTTGAGCGCGAAGCGACGATGACCTTTACCTATAAATCTCTGAGACCAGTAATCAATGTCTCATCTGTTTACGCGTACCATTAGGATCGGTAAGAACGACAATTACTTTACTAAAAGTGAAATAATTAACGTTTTGTTTTACTACTATTTTATGGCTCATATATCTACAAATTTCATCTACAAGTTTATCTGTAGGTCGTCATAAACATAGTAAAGTCCATATTTTTACGAATCTAACATCAATAAAATTTGACTGCTAATAACTGTAAATTAAATACATATTATATATTTAGATATAATTGACAGTAATATTATGAGACTCTGACTTACTGACTTACGTTATTATAATTAATATATAATAATGTACATATTTTTTCCGTCAGTTTAACCTTAACCATACCATGTTATAAAATACTCGTACGCAGCCATGCTGTCAACTCGTGTTACCGTAAAAAGTTAGAGTTCTATTAGCCTTTGAAATGTGAAATATGCTTTTGAAAAAATGGTTAACGCCATAAATTTTCTACAAATATTAAGCATTAAATATAAAAAATATATATAATATTATAATTCGGAGCATTCATCAAGTCCTGTATAGGAGGTTGCATTATATAATACAACCTTAATTTTTATTTTTATTTAATTAGTGAGAAAGAGACTATTTTATATTCGTACGTTTGTTATTCTTTTCACTGTGAAATTAATATGTGATTTCTTTCTGTCTTGATACAACTGGTATTTTTGTCGATGTATTAATTTTGCAACGGATTGAATTGAAAGATAATTATTTTTATAGGATTCGCTTTATATACTTGATTTTTCACTAGTCATTTCTAAGCGTAAATATTTTCCTTCAATTTAATTAAAACATGAATTGCATGTTGCGTGTATTTACCGAAATATTACAGGATTAATTAAAGCGGTAGACCGGTGTTACTGCATGGTTTGGGAAAGGTTAAAAAGATATCGTATATAACATGAATCTATTGTGTAAGACTAAATAGAAATAAAACTGATGAAATAAACAAATCGTCAATTGAAGTAATGTCATCGGTGAATGTTGCCGTGGAGCGATTTCTCGATTTCTTCAGCTATGATCTGGTAATCTCCGCGCCATTCACGATAATTCTAAAATTATCCTCACATTTTCCGCTCATAATAATTATCACACTGCATGCTTATTACAACATACTGGAGTATATAAATCCATTACCATTGAAGTAAGAATTATGTTATTTTAAATATCAATAAAAAGTCCGTTATTCTTTCGATAATTACAGTATTATTAAACAAATTAGATTAATCTTAATAAAGTAATTGTATAAAACGAAGCAATAATAATTTGAATTACGCGTATTCCGTTCAATCCCATGTAAAAAATCGTAAAACTACCTTGATTCAACGTGTGTGAAATATTTTTATAAAGTCTAGGGAATCCAATCCCGGGATTCTGGGCTCAGTTTACAGTATTTTTATGAATCCCAGGTTATGTATAATTTCGAAATATTTTTATCTAATTTTCTAATTTTTAAATTTCGGGGTACTATATTAGATCTAAAGGATAAAACACTTGATGCTTCTTCTATATTCTCAATAATAAAATCGCTTCACATTTCAGTTATTATTTCTCAATCTTGCGTTATTATAATATTTAATTTATATATTTCTCAGTTAATTTAATTAGTTTATTTTGTTATTTTTTGCTCAAATATTCCTTATTCACCTACATAAATCGTATTTGTTCTTTTTGGACATTTTTTTTTATTAAATTGTAACAAGTAAATGGGCACTTTCTATCCTGGAATCGTCAAAAGTTGTATCCCGAAATCCCTGGTTTGGATTCACTACATATGTCGTATTATTTATTAAAATCAAAAATTCGGTTCATATATTTAGGGTATAATAAGTATTGGTATTAATTTATGAACTTGACCTAAATGATGACACAATAACATTGAGACACCTATCTAATATGTAGGTAAGTTATGAATAGATAGATATTTTGTAAATCAAATACATCAAACTACTTTTTTGTTTACGACCAAGGTTGGTAGAATATTAAAACAAACAACTACACTAATACGATACGATTTATTTACCAATGTGTAAATAATTATTTATTTATTTTTTAGTTATCAGGGTTGGTTCCTCCTGTCAAACGATGTCATTCAAATCGCAACGTTAATTTTGTTTATGGTTTTTGTGGTACTGGATATAACAATATGAAAAAAATCAAGATTTGATACAATGAAACAAAGTGCTGACTAAGATTGTTTTCATTTTCTTGAAATAGACGTGCTTTAGCGCTCATTTACGAAGTAGCATCCCGCGCACAGGATATTATTGAGGTGCAGCGGATATCCGGCAAATATCCTGTATCCGGCTTATTCGTCCGGTTTGCCTCCATATTGGCTTTGGTCATAATTTAAATGACTGTTGACAGTGCATTTTAAATAAGTATGTGTTCAGTGTGAAAACTAATTAGGAATTACATACTTGAATTTAGAAACGACACTGTTTGATAATTTTTGTAATAAATCTAAATTATTTTTAACAAGCTATTAAAAAATAAATTAATTAAAAATAGTTTTTTCATGGGAAAACATTATTAATTGGTAATTTTTTAACTTGATAACCGGATAAAATAAATAAGACGTAAAATTATTCATTTTAATAAAACTTATTAAATACTAAAACATGTTTGAAATATTATACAATACAATCTTATATTTGATACAAAATTATACTTATCAATATGTGAATATGTCCAAGAACACACAATTACTGGATTTTCACCTACTAAGGCACTGTTATTAAACAAATAAGAGATATCTCATAGAGACAAAGCTATTTTTTAAATGGAAAAATATGGAAGTATGGGTAATTACAAGGCTTACGACCTGTCTTCGGCTAGCTTAAGTGATCACTTTACACAATGTAACGTTCACCATTTTACCCAATCAACCTCCATATCTATCAAATTTTTTGAAAGTTGTATATAATGTATATAATGTCGAATACCACTATACTATCGCCATCTATATCATACTTCACTACATAGCAAACGATGAAGATATCATCTACTTTGGTCCTAAGAAAGTTCACCGACTTAGAAATACACCGACCCGCAATTCGTCGAAAGAAAAATTCACCGATTCTATAAATGATCGCTGATGATTTATTATTTATCAATAATCATGAAATGCGGAAACCTTTTTACTTTTTAAAATTTATTTATTTCATACCATAAAGTGAGTCGGCTTTTTAAGAAACAGCGGCAATAATTAGTGAAATGAGTGTTATGAATGCCATTTTTCATTATTCTGTCAAAAAATAGAACCATTACCCATGTTCCCTACACGTTAAATTGGTCCTCTGAAAATAGTGTTTCTTTAAGAGATAGAACAAGTCCGTTCTGTTTCTTAAAACACATTTATTTACAAATTATACCTGTACAAGAAATGTTTTATTTCCGTCAATTGTCACTTTTGCGTAGAGAAATTCGTGTCGGTTTTTTTTTATCACATTTATTTAAGGGCCAAATGAAACATGCTATCATCTACTCGACTACATACAGGAATATAAATATTCATCTATAAATTATAGAATTACAAATTTGTAGTGATGCTTGTGGCCGGCGAAGCAGCAATCCTGTGACAAGTTTCTGTTAGGTGGCAATTAATATCGGAAAAGCATTGTCTGCTATAATACAATATAATACTAGTATAGCAGACAGGGCAACGAATGAATTTTTATGTTTCTGCTAAGATACTCGGTAAACTATGTATAAAGCAAGCATGAAATAAATAAATAATAATAATTATTAATTTAATTTAAGTACAAAGTACTAGTATTCTAATATGTACCTATGAGTAATGGAACAAAATAAAGGCGCCGTCTAGGGACGTGTTCTGGTTATCTTTCAAATATACTATTTCTAAATAACACTATTTTAATTTTTATCTAGGAACACAGACTACCAAATATATAAACACGAACTAACGCAAGTTACTTGTTTCAATAGTTTCATTTTGGTGTGACCCACGTGATCAATTCGGTACCATTTACACAATCAAATAGCTCCGCGACTTTTAAAAATATTTGACTCGATTGCAACGAAAATTTAAACGCTGACAATATAATATGCAAAGATTTAATTTTTGAAGAGTCAATATTTTTACTGTTGCATAAATGTGTCATAAACTATCGAATTTATATTTTCACAAAGAATATGCATAGAACGCCCCTCGTCCCGCAACCAATGTTCCAAACCCCTCTCCTATATGTACACTTCATTTCATATCTATTCATTTACTGGTCTGTGGTAGATACCTACCTATATTTCTACATCGTAATAATATATTTGAATTAATAAATCATATGTAGAAACGGGGAACTTTCCGGATACTATCTACTTTTAAAGATACGTTCTTTTTTGCACAAGAGTGAGGGAAAAAAATTGAATTCCTTTATACATGAGTCTTACTCTCATAGAGAAGAAATAAATGTTAAAAGAAATATATATATATCCTACTGATTATTGTAAAAATGTATTATATTTTTTAATATTAAAAAAATAATAAAAAAATGATACTAGAACTACACTTTATTATTTATTCATTTGGTCCCTCACAGAAAGTGAATGTGCGTTTTGTTCTAAGTATTGTAATACTATGAGTGATAAATAGTCCATGTTAGAAAGATCTCAGTTAGTACAGTATTTTAATTTATAAGGATGAACTCCAAATCGATAAACTTGGGACGGGTCAATTCTCTTTGAAGTATATTTTGTAAGTTTTAGGAAAATGTATACTGGCTATAACAGACCTAGTCCACAATATTTTATGAGTGAATATCTGAATAAATTACTAATCGAAAATGTACAATGTCTTCTGTAGCGTTACGAAAAATATTATTATTTGAGATTTGAGAAAATTGTACTTCAAAATAAATATTAGCGAAATTGACACATTATTATTCTATATCCTTGCTTTAGGCCCTAAATCAACATTTAACTAAAAATTGTCTGGCCGCTCGAAGTTTTATTTTATATAAAGGCCCCAATGATAATTTAAATTTTGGGTTTTTATTATTCATTTATATCTGAAGTTATACACTAGATTTGAATATTTTTAAAACCTATTACTTATTTACACTCATTTAAAATTAATAAACTGAATGTTATTTGGTATAATTAAGACAATACAAGCATTATAAGAAAGATCGCGACCATTACATGCATTTTCCGCGTGCTACAAAATTATCTTAATATGGTAAATCAGTGCGTAAACGAAATCTATTTTCTTATAATCTTGAAGCCAATATTACGGAGACAAATCAACAAAATGTTAAAAATTAATAGTATAGTAATAATCATTTAATTTGCAGGACATATTACCAATTTTCGACGTTATTAAAATACTTTGTTTTAGTGAAAACATACGTTATTAAATAATACATATATTCTATTTACTCACGTGCTTTAAGGCTTCAGCTAGTATTTAAAACAGTTTTTAAATAATATATTTTCAGTCATATAAAAAACGATAATTGTAATTGTCCATCAAACTTTAATACGCTGGTCTATCCGGACATGACGGGGACGTCGAATCCGCACTGTCATTATTTTCGTTAAAACCAAAACGGCAACGGGGCTTTTTAAATTTAGAACATTGATTTAAGCGACCATTTAAATATATGTAGGTACTATCTGATTTCAAAACATATTCATATATATGAATTAGGCACTTCAATAAATTATTTAATTTTTTATTGATCAATTCAAATGATAACACACATTTTTATTTCATTCTATATATCAATATGAAAAAAGGTGGACACCTCCAGACACGAGCTATTTTTAACACTTGTATCGAATGCGAGAAAATCAACAATTTTATTATCGTCTTTTTCTATTCAAACCTTCCACTCTCGCATGATTTACGTAACAAATAACGTCATTAATTATTTCTCTGATACTTAAACATGAACTATTAGTCTGATCTTGACAAGTTATGCAATTCGTGTAGAATTTCTCGAATTTCAATCTGGAAAAATTAAAGTTCGTCCTTAATATATAGTATATAGACATAGTTGAGATTAGCAGTGGCGTGCAGTAGGAAAAAGGTTATGCTGTTACCGACGATGCTAACTAAGTTTTAAACAAACTTTTTGATATACTAGGTATCAAAAAAAGGTTAGAAATTTCTTTTTAATTTTGAGAACAATTTATATTTAGAATGTAATTGTAAATTTATTACCTACTTTAAGAAAGGCAAGTTCTTTTATTGCTTGGTACCGTACTCTTCTTTCGATTTCGCTTAAAATATTTTCTACGATTTCTACTTTGGACAACGAATTTAAAATATTTCATTAACAGTAATCAAAAACATTTATTTAAATAAATAGCTCTACAAATTAGCTTAGCCGAAACTCATAACAGAATAATTTTATTTCAACATTTTAATTAATAATATCACGAAAATGCAAACTAGTTTGCTTGACAAATAATAAATTTATAACCGAAAATTTTATGTAAATACCGAAATACGGAATGACATTAGAATAGTAGATTGGAATACACTACGTCTGTCAAGCAAAACAAATATTTAGAAATGTTATTGTACGCAGTTTTCAGTAAGGATTATTCCCTTTCGAATACAACAGAATTAAGTACAAATTGTTTGAAAAATGCAGAAAATTCGCAGACGTAAAGATGCCAAAATAAATTCATTAGGAAAATATTTAGTTAGTACGATTATTATAAGTATTGAAAAAAAACAAGTTAGGTTCATATAATATTTACGTGCTAGCAATTTACCGACAAGCATGCACATAAAGATGTTACAAATGATTCGCATTATTTCTAAATAACCTACGGCTAGATAAAAGTCGTGGGTTACGCCATAGACAAGGTTACGCTAATCCGGGTAATGACAGAGCTATAAATTTATAGGATCTTTTCATAAGCTAAAGATTATTAAATTATTTTTTTCCCATTATTTTTAGTGATGCACAGTTTTTTTTGCTTGTATGCAGTGAACGCTCCTGGAGATTGGGTACATGCAGCTTGAACATTTTCGAATCATATTTATAATAAGTATCTACTAATCTTACCCCTAAAATATTATGCACTAGGTATATAACATCCAATATGTGATAAAGTGCAGGTCGATTTTTTGGTCATGGCACTTCAAGAATGTGTTGTGTACTGATACACGTCTCTGTGTGCGTGAGCGCTATGTAAACGAGAAAGAGACAAATTATATGACCAACAACGCACTTGAGTGTGTTGCGCCTTTAATATTATATACAGAACGGAATAAAAGTAAATTGAACACATTGATAATAATAATTATTAAACCACTATTTAAACGTTCTTAAATTTCTTGGTGGTTATCCATTATACAATATAATATAATAAAATGTACTGTTCACTCCTGATCAAAATTTATTTTTTCAGCTGATGAAAAGTAAGACGTGATTAATATTATTTCATTCAATATCCATAAAATAATTAAACAAATCTATGTAGTATAAAATTGTAATAAAAAAAATTATATTAACAGATTACGCTAGTATGCTAGTACACTTCTATCTTCAAGTTATTTTCATATAAATTCATTTTCATAAATCTAATTCCATGTAGGCAGCCTGTTCTAAGTCCGTCTTACAAGTGAATAGAGATATGTATATATAAATTATGCATATCCGATTGAACTTTCAGACAGGGAAAATAATGGTAATACACAGATCAAAGTGAGGTTAAGACAACTAAATACAATGAGAATACGTCAACAAAGTGACGCGTTGCATGTCACACACAGAGCTCGACAGATATGATATTTAATAATGCAATTTTATCTACAATAATTTATTCGTATTATAACAAAATTTTCACTCTTCCTTGCACAACGAAACATAGATTGCGCTATCTTTACTTTTTTATCAACTCAAAAATATTAATTATGGTGGTTGCAACCAGTCTCCAGTATTCGTGGAAGGGCGAGTTCAGTTGTTTGGCGACTAGGACGATCTCGTTCCCAGATCCTGGCAGCTTCTTTCTGATAGAGGCATTATTTCATAAGTGTTATTTGATGAGAATCTAAATGACGTATTATTATCGAAGCGTTTGCTATCACTTCACAATCAGTATTAATCTCAGGGCATTTACAAAATATTCGTAAGTATTTATTGTAAAAAATAGCATTTTATCTTATTTCATAATAGCTTTTACTATTAATTTATTTTTACTAATTTATGTGCAGTAATTTATTGTTTAACTGTTTAATTTATTGTTATAAAAGTGCTGAAATTTAAAAAAAAGTTAATTATCACTGAGACATAAACCAAACTTCAAAGACAAGGACCACTCTGTATTTTTGTGTAATTAAATTTTTAATTTTTCTGTCTACCTTTCTTTAAATTTAGTGACTTATAATCCACGGGGGTTTTAAAAATCTATTGATTTTCTGTAATAAAATAAATCAACATCGTAAATTACACCATCAATATATAAACTAAAGAACAATGGTAAATATCTATTTTTTTACGGGAACTCTTTAAGCTTGCAATAAGTAATAACTTACCATAAATCACAAAAACTGTACATAAAAACGAAATATTAGACTTATAGATATAGATAGTCTATTTTTTCTTATTACATTATTAGAAAGGGTTTACAGCTTTAGTATTTAATACTGCCAAAAAAACACATCAAGTGCATGAACTTTAATTTTTCTGCCCACACCTTTCAATTTTACTCGCAAGTCATGCACTCGCTAGTCAAGTTAATCTGCCTTTCATTTTCTTTATTGAAACAAATTATTTGTAAGGCTAAAGTTAAAAAGTCACATTGACTATACATAATTAGTGCGGAGCGTACTATATTTTTCGTTGTGTATTGTATTTTATAAGTATTCGAGGACAAAGTTTCATTTTTGTACGAGCACTCTAATCATTCGGCTTCTTTTATGGCGTACTTAACCTAAAAGGGATCAATTATATTCTATACGGTTTATCATGTTCGTAGCCAAATGACATTGGAATATAAAATGTTAAATCATTAGCTTTAATACAGTGGAAAACGTCCAACATGAAAACGTTTAACTTGAAAAATCGTTTAACACGAAGACATATTCTGATCGCTACAACATGCTGTGTATTGTGATTTTGTTAATTTATTTTCATTTAAAATTAGAATTATTTAAAAAAATCGGTTTACATGACAATATTACATATCTTAGAATAACAAAATCATACACCGTCACTAATTTGTTTTACTATTCGTGACTCAACTTTCTGTTGAGTAGGCCGACATTTGCTTATTAACAAGAATGCCGTTTGCCGTACACCACCACCCTTACCGTTTCAAATATTACTCGGATTACCTCGGCTCGTCGTCACTGAATCGATCACTGTTTATGACTTTACGACTTGACATTATATTGATCGAGACGACATCGATCATTTCTTTTAAAATTAAATTCGTTTAATACAAATAAATATTACGGTTTCCATTGTTTCATCTCAATGATTATTCTACTGCATATCTATGACCGGAGAAGAGTGAAAATCTACTTTAAAAGAAAGCAGCAAAAATATTAAATGAATGATTAAATTTGTATGTCAATTTGCTTTAATAAAATTATCTCTAATCATTTTTAGCCACTACCCAGGGACATGAATAAACATAGAAACCACTAACCTAATCTAACCGTTAATTTGAAGCGTAATAAAAATGTTGTTTGTCTTCATGTAACCATTCTATAGTAGTTTATTCAATCTCTTTGAGAGTAACCTATCAAAATCTAAAATTGTCATTGGTTACTCACTAATATCTAAATCTATTACACTACGCTCATTTTCTTTTTGACCCCCTCGCGATATTTTATGAATAATTTCCAACATTTAAATATTGTAATTCGTAAAATTTAGAATTTAATAAATTGATAACATAAATAAATCAATAACAAGAAATCGAAGAAGCGTTAATAATATAATGCTTGTGTCGCATAATTCCGATTTACCGTGATGAAACTTTATTACTTATGTAACGGTTGGCTGTTCATTTTTCTGTTAAATGTAAACAAGAGTAAACATCTGACTTAATAAAACGGTTAATAGTTACAAATGTATTTTTCTTATTCGCGATAATAACTAAAAGTTTGTTTATTGTTATTGTGATTAAATCAGTTTTATTAACTCGAATAATAAACAATTACGATAGAAGCTGAACTAACACAGTTTAATTTTAACTAATTTATAATTTGATTCCATTGGACGAAACTTACTAAATAAAATAATATAATTAGGCTCTGGGCTGAAATGTCGACAGACCAATTGCAAAATGTAGATTTTTTTTTCAAAAATCCGCAAATCTGTTTTTACAGAATAATAAAATCTGTAAAAATAATTAACGGCGTTTAAATTTAAGTTGTAATACATTTTCCATTTATAAATACATAGATTTATTTAGCAATTGTTTTCAATTCAATGTGGAATGGCAACAGTAAGTTGTTGAGAATGTCATAATATTTAACATTGAATTATATTATGAGAAATAATAAAAATTATCATCAAATAATATTTTAAATAATTATTAACTTTTTGGATATTTTAGTTATATATTTTGTAGTAGATATGTAGTTTACGAGTGAACAAATGAAAGTGATGGTGTTTAAGAAGGATGAAGTGACCACTGAGTAAATGCTTAGAACATGTAAATGATTTTATGTACATATATTTGAATATACCTAAGATGACTACTATAAATGATCTTTGTGGTTCGTTTCGCGGACCTTTTTAGAGTCTTAGTACCGATCAATATGTGACCCAGCGTAACCCGGAAAAAGCAAAAGGAGACTAAACGGGAGAAAGTAACAAACGAAGATGTAAACATGAATGTAAAGCTTAATAGAAAGAAAGTATGCAGGAAGGTTTGGTTTTAGCATATGACTGGTGAATAGATAGAGAGATATAAAAACAAAAAACAAACATCAAGTGTGATCATGAAAAACCCGTCATAACCTTAATTTGAAATAATGTCAAAAAAGAATAAGCTTAAATTGACTTCAACCTGCAATAATGTTTTCAGGTTAAATGGTACTACGAGGGGCAAGTAAAAAATAAGGTTCCTACATTTTTTTCAGGTATAAGGTATTTTTTATTGCAATAAATAAGTAAACCATCTGAAAGCTTGTACTTTATTCTATTTTTCTACATAGTCTCCTGATTTTTCTATGCATTTTTCCTGACGAGTTATCCACTTCTGAAAACCCGCTTCGAAGAATTCCGCCGCTAGGCTGCCGATGAACTTGGTGACCGCTTCTTTCACCTCTTCATCTGTATTGAAGCGTTGTCCACCCAAGTGTTGCTTCAATTTCGGAAACAAGTGGAAGTCGCTGGGAGCAAGATCAGGGCTGTAGGGGGCATGGTCAAGCAATTTCCAGCCGAATTTGTCCAGTAGGGCGGTGGTCTGTCGAGAGACATGCGGGCGAGCGTTGTCGTGGTGCAGCCTAACGCCCTTGGTCAGCCTTCCTCTCCGGCGATTTTGGATGGCTCTTTTGAGTTTTGTCAATGTCTCGCAGTACCTGTCCGAATTGATGGTGGTCCCTTTAGGCATAAACTCGGTCAGCAAGATGCCTTTTCGGTCCCAAAACACCGTAGCCATCACTTTCCCTGCGGAAAGCGTCTGCTTAAACTTTTTCGGCCTAGGCGATTCAGGATGGCGCCATTGTTTGGACTGTTCTTTTGTTTCTGGAGTGACGTAGTGACACCACGTTTCATCTCCCGTAATAATGGAGTCCAAGAATTCTTCGGTATTCTCGGCGCATTCTCGAAGAAACCCCTCGGCACACTTGACACGATTGTCTTTGTGGGTTTCTGAAAGCATGTGTGGGACCCACCGCGCGCACACCTTGCGATAACCAAGTTTATCGGTCAAAATGTTGTCGATGGTTTTTTCACAAACCTCAGGAACCTGGACAGCAAGCTCCCGAAGCGTTACTCTCCGATCTTCGAGGAGAATGCGCTCAATCTTCGCCACGACTTCGTCCGACACCGATGGCCTCCCACTCCTTTGCTCGTCGTGGACGTCTGTGCGTCCTTCGGAGAACTCCCTGCACCATTTGCGGACGTGTTGGACGCTGATGCAAGCTGTGCCATAAACTTCTTCCAACTGTCGATGAATTTCAACAGGTTTAAGCTTCTTCGCGTTTAAAAATCGAATCACCGAACGGATTTCACACCTGGCGGTAACGGAGATGGCGGGTTCCATAGCGGATGGCTGTCAGGCCTTTACTGAGCGTCGCAGCGTTTACTCCCGGTAGTGGGGATGTAGTTAAGGGACCAACAATCAAGGCGGTGTTGCCGGATTTCGCCTAGCATCTCGCGTGGCGAGTGTACAGCGTAAGGAACCTTATTTTTTACTTGGCCCTCGTATATATGTCACTAGCAAGGGTATCTCGATTAAATGTTAATCTTTTTTTTTTTTTTTCATTTTTCCCCTTTTCCATTTACTCTCTGTGCTCTGATGCTCTGTCCTAGACGATGCGGGCGTCCTTCATTTCCTTCTCGATGCTTGACCACCAGGTTCCTTGAGGTTTTCGTCATTGTCTTCTATCAATATTTACTCTAGTGCGGTTTTGACGATATGTTCGTCTGGTCTTCTCATTACATTAATTATACGAGAGTAGATACTCAAGGAAACAAAATGCCTATTGTATTTGAATACGTGATATGACTTTTAATCATTGTTAAATTATCAATATTTAATAATGCATAACTTTACTAATGTCGTATAGGGTTTTTTTATATTTATTTTTTTAATACAGACAACATGCTTTTTTCGTGACAGTTTTTATTAAGATTTGTAACACCATGAGCAATAAATACCTTAAATGAAAGGTCCCAGTGAGTCACAAGTTACATTAAATGAGGGGTTTAGAAATAAAATTATATATTGTCAACTGAGGCAAGACTAGGTGGTACACAATGGATTCCTGGTACCGACACTGATGTACGGAAATGAGGCCTGGAGCTGGCAGAAGAGGAACGAAAGTAGACTGAATGCAGTGGAAATGAGATCGCTTAGGCGTATATGAGTATATGACAGAGTAAAGAATGAAGAAATAATGTAAAGTTAATCTTAATATAGTGAGTAAGATTAAGAAAGGATCGTATGGAACGGATGGATGAGGAGAGAATGGTAAGAAAAATATATGACGCAAGGGTTGATGGCACCAGAAATAGAGACTTGGCACGACCAGGTAAACCAGATACTGGTTCTGTTAGAAGCCTCAATAATCGACGAGCTTGTATGAGAAGATGTATGAATGTTGATGAGGTGAGAATTGTGCGTCAGGACAGAAGAGTGTGGTGCTCTCTCCTTTCTGCCTACCCCCGCGGAGAAACGACGTGATGGTAAGTTAGTTAGTTAGAAATAAAATGCTTCTAAATTATTAAACACAAAATTGATTTCAAGAGCAGTAATCAACTGCAAAAGTGCCATTATCACCAGCTAATCGAAGCCGGCGAATTATTTTGTAATACGGTGTGAATAAAGAAACATCAGGAAAAGCTCAGTGGAAAATAATAATTAACCAAACTAGCAGATAAGCAATCGGCGAAGCAATACTGCCAGGCTCTGCGGGCGGCTATTGTGGCCACTGGTGACTTCAGCGCGGTCAGGATCTTAGTAGAATCTATATTTCAATGCCCTTATTATATTGCTTTAACAATAGTACATAGTGCATTCTTATTATATTGCTTTAGATGAAATGTACATCCTACGGAAGCCCTGGCCGCGCAGCGATCACCATGGGCCACTATCGGCCGCCCGCAGGTCCTAGCAGCAAAACGAAATTGACAGTCGCCGATTGCTTTATGCTGCTCTCGCCGATTGCTCGTCAGTGCATTCTGTGTCGCTCTCCCTGAAATTGTACGAACGTGAAAAATAGGAACAAAACATTCATGTCACATTTGACAGCGACGTAGATAAAGAAATAAACCATAGAGTGCGACGCGATATGACCATGAGATGACAGGAGTCTCACAGACCTGGCCGTTTAAGCAAGTACTTTACAGCATTCCGAAGCAAATGATACTAACGAAGTATCCACTGACGCCATATCCAGAAAGCATAGATATAGACGGGGAAACGTAATATTATTATGGATTCTTCAGAAGAGCTAAAAAACAAAAATGTCACTATAATTATTTAAAATCTGAATACCTTTAATATAGATGTAATTATTAAGCAAATTTATTTTTCGGCATTGCACTTTGCTTGGTGCTAGGCAACTAGTCATATGACAATATTTACTAAGAAACATCACTAACATTCCTGTTATAATCGTGTCACCAGAACCAACATGATAAAAGCCAAGGCTACGTGGTCAAAATGTATGCGATTATGGAAAGATTATGTTATTACGAATTATGATTGCGTGGGTATGTTGATGATTGTGGATTGGAAGGATCTGCCATTATGTGATAGATGGGTGCGCCGCGTAAATCCACCCATCGCTCACGTGTTCAATGTGTGTTCAATCGCGGAGATATGTGTATATGAGTGTGGCTAGAGCAGGTTGGAGAATATAAATATAAAACAACTTACGGTTGACACACGTCTATTTCAGTTTAGAAATATACGATATCCGTACAATGAAATAGAGGAGCGAAGCTAACGAGTGGGTCTTCTTTGGTAGCAGGCACATGTTATTGTTGTCGCATGTATATTGTGACGCTCGCGGTTGTTAGGAGCGCTGATTTTACGCACCGGTGCGTTCAGGGGTAGTCGGCGGTAATGATGGCTGTGAAGGTGATACACCTCCACAGGTTTTTCTCACACCCTTACTATGGAATGTCTCGATAAGAGGGGCTGAAATTAATAATAAGTTTATAACAAGATTGGTAGTAAATCTAGGCACGAGGATTGTAAACATTGCCAATTTTTCAACAAGAAAACAGGCACTATTTACTCTGTATTTTTCATTCACACCTTCGTCATATTATCGTCAAGATTTAAAAATATATCTCGTTTATTTAACAAAAGAAATAAAATATATAAACTGTTTACATATATGTATGTACACCGATGAATAATATTTAACGGTCTGACGTATTATTCTCACAAATGAAGATTCACGCCGTCTGCCTTGAGACAGGTGATTGTCTGGTGGACGTGTGGATTGTGTAGGTATTTGCAGTTTGCATAAATTACGTATTGACATTTATTATATGTATATTTTATACGTAATGATCTATGTTTCTACACTTATTATACTATCACTAATAAAAAATAAAAATTGCAATTGTTAATTTTGTTTTTATGTAGGTATATTTATAGGAACTTGTTTTTTTTTATAAGTTTATTAAATAAATTGAAGAGAAAAATAATCCTTTCATTTTTTGTTTGTTTTTGATGTAAATATCGAAAATTATATAGTAAAAAAATAGTGTTTTATTTCGAAGAGTCAAGTATGAGTAAATCAGTGTCACCCATAGACTATTGATTCGATGGTCTGTGGTATCACCTATTGATTTGAAAAAGTAGTTAGTTTTATTATTTACCATTCTTCGAGGAGAATTAGTTGAGCTCGTTAAAGCTGCACACGCTCTTTCCCGCGAGAGTAAGGGGTAGACGATAGGGTATGGAGAGCGCTCTTCTGTTATTACACAACTCTCGCCTCATACATCGACTCATGCATGCTCGTCGATTGCTGGGGTTCATAATATGATCATCTTCAAATATCTAGCCACCCAGCTAAACCTGATAAGGGTACGATTTCTATTCCTGGTGCCATCAGCACTGGTGCTATAATCTGATTTAGTCGATTTGCAGTTTATTCATTGACTCAAACACATACAGAGTGTAACAGATGTAGTCCACAATACTTTATGGGTGGATACCTGACTTAATTACAAGTCGAAAATGTTCAAAGAATATGCGCAAATTCTGCACCTTTACGGAAAATATTATTGCTTGAAATTTTTACAAAATCATATTAAGCTTTAAGTCTACGTACTTCGAAATAAATATTTGCTAAATTTATCCATTATTATTATTATATATATATATCCTTCATGCCCTAAATTATTTAACAAAAATAGTAATAAAAAATATAATAGATGAATTTTTTTTTTGTATTCAATATATAATTAGGAATCAATAAAATATTTCAATTAATCGAAATAATTGCATAATTACAATTTATTTGAAATGCTTATATCTCTGATATGGTTGCTATTAGGCACACATTTCTTCAACATTTTCGACTCGTAATTTAGTCAGGTATCCACCCGTAAAATATTGTGGACTAGGTCTGTTACATTCTATATAAAAAATTTCATGTAAACTGATTCATCGATTACTTTGAGGTGTTGAGAAATTCCTGCGTGAAGTTAGCATTTTCCTTCAGTCCGTGTCGCATCTACTGTCGATTAATAACTTTCTTCATCATCACCACTTCTCTATGTCTATCCCATGTCCTCCGCATTCAGCTGCTTCTTGCAGTCTTTCTGATGTCATCTACGGTTTCCAGTACGGGGCCTCCGCGCTACTCCATCGGTCGTCGTTCCTTCGGTGCCCTAATGTTGGCCAACCCTCTGCCATTTCAGCTTTGATAATCGGATTATGTACATCTACTACTAATACTCGTACATTAGTAGCTGTGATCTTGGCTAGTGTCAGATATAATATAATCCTATATGATTTATTTTAATTGTGACTTCACTCATTTGAATACTACAGTAAGTAATTGTATTATTATACCGTTACCGTATTGGGTGTGAAATACTTAATTTACAAAGTTTCAAGGATTAATTCCCCTGCCTTAGTTTGAGCTGAAAATGTCATGTATCAGATTCATAAAGGCTTACTTACTTACCATCACAGGGTGGGTAGAGAGGGTAGAGTGCCACACACAATTTTCGCTTCATCAACATTCATACGTCTTCTCATACAAGCTCGCCGGTTATCGTGGCTTCTTACTGGACCATCTTCCAGTATCTGGTTTACCTGGTCATGTCAAGTCTTCCGCGGACGTTTTCTATTTCCGGTGTCATCAACACTTGCGTCATATATCTTTCTTACCATACTCTTCTCATTTATCCGTTCCATATGACCAAACCTTGAGTGATCCATTATCCATATACTAAGATCAGCGTTACATTCTTTACTTATTTCTTCATTATTTACTCTTGTTATAAATTGATCTGCTACATATACGTTTAAGTGATCTCATTTCCACTGCATACAGTCTACTTTCGTTCCTCTTCTGCCGGCTCCAGGCCTTATTTCCATACATCAGTGTCGGTACCAGGACTCCATTGTGTACCGCTAGTCTTTCCTCGGTTGACAAGTTCCCATTAGCTATAATTCCATTCAAAGCGATGTTCACTTTATTCCCTGCAGTCACCCTCCTTTCGATATTTTTCTGCCTTTCCGTTTCTATCGAACATGCTTCACAAATACACAAACTCATCTATTTTTTCCAAACATTCATTACGTACAAGTATTATCACTACAAGTGTTATCTTGCCTTCAGGCAAAAGGTCAATTGAGATTAATTATATTTTTTATTGGAATATTCGATTAATACGCACAATATATTATTTAGGATTTATAGTAATATAGTTATAGTAACCAAAATGTCAATAAATTAATTACGGGAGTTTTGCTGTAAAATCCCAATTAAAATTATAACACATTAATAAAAAATACGCATTTTACGGTCAAAACTCTCCCCCTCCTTCCTCTAACGCAACCTTTTGTATTCAATATTTAGTGTTTGTGAGAGCAATCAAAACTTGAATTTCCACGGTGTTTTGAAAATGTTTTCATATCATTGAAACATTCAAGATTTTGCGCATATCGACAATTTTAACATTTCCAAATTTTGATAAGGTCCCTAAAATATCGTAGGCTTATAAGTCTGTTGATAATTGGTCACAAACTATTATAATATATAATAACCTTAAACGCTTTGTTTTTGCGTACCAGACAACAATAAATGCGCTGGCACTAAATGGTACACAATAAAATAAAAATGTTTTAGAAAAGTGAGGGGCCGAATGGAACATGAAGTGACGGCGTACGGCGCCGTGTCCACAGTGCGGGCTAATCACTCGTGTAGTTTTACGATCCTCTTCCGAGCGCAGACGTAGGGCGATACATTTATTTACGTCCATGTTTATTGGGCACCCGGCAATGGCCGAGCTGAGGGCCGGCCGACGCGGCACGAGCCGGTTCGTGTGGGGATAGGACCAGACTAGAATGTATAAACAAACGCCCTCGCCTCTATTTTTATATCGTTCGGACCAGAAGAATTTTCTTCGACTGACTCACCGCGCCAACCGCCCGTTTCAAGGTGGATTCACAATCGAATCGCCAACGGTAACGGGAATGTTGAAAGTCTACATAAACACGCTACACTACCAACTTGCGAGGTACCGATCGTTACGGCGGTCCGCCATATTTAGAACATTGCGAGTATTTAGTAAACGCCAGACGTGTCGTCAGTATTGCCTATGATTGCCATTCTCTTCGGCCCTACGAAAATCTACTCTATATCCGATAGTTTTTTTTCTATTATTTCAAGAACAGTTTCTATGATAGAATGTAAGAATTTATTATAATACACATACATATGTGGAAATAGAACACTTATTTTTTGATTGTACTCTTTTAATTTACTTGACTCGAGACTGAGACGCATTTCGCCTTGTAAGGGCAATCTTCTAACAATTTAACTCAACAACTTGTATTTATATAAGTGGTGATCTGTAAGTGGAGGACAGCTATATTTAGGTTTAATAATTGATGAACAATTTTACTGGAATCCGCATATTGATAATAACGGTAAGAAACTGAGATCCATGTTAAGTGCATTTTATACGTTAAGGTTATGCACCTCTCGGGCCACGCTGTACTTACTGTATGGATGGTCGACTCGGTTATCAGTTATGGAGTGAGTAGCTATGGACTAACTGACATATAAAACATATACTGATAGAATTAAACAGTTACAATTAACATTTTTAAAACTTATAGTAGATAACAGAACAAAGTCTTTGTATAAAGATGATTATTACAAATTATTTACAATATGCAAAATCTTACCAGTTGACAAAAAAGTAACATATAATATAATTTTAGAAAAGATGATAACAATGTAAATATGAATATCGACTCTCTCACCATAGCTGACGTCACCATCAGATCCTCGGGACGAACCGCGAGAGTACCGATCGCGAACAATCTGTACGGTGAGAGAGTGACAGAATGTGTTGTGCCAAGAATATTTAATAAAATCAGTATAGAATTATGGAAAATAAAGAGACATCAGTGAATACACTAAAATTTAAAAGTCACATTTTTATCTATTTGATTTCTCTATTGAATTACATTTTAAAAAACATTTTTGTTGATTAGTTATAATTTTAGTCTACTTTACTATGTTGCTTACTTAATTACTTAAATTTTTAGTTTTTTTTGTACGCACATTTAACTTTAATTTGCTATGGTAATTACTCTAATAGATGGGCAATCCTTACCGTAAAACTGCTAAGCATTTTGGCAAAGAAAATAGTTATGTTAATGTTATGCATGAAATAAAGTTGGAATAAAAAAACTATATATAATTCTCTAACTATAAAGTTATTGAGTTAAATTGTTAGATTGATAGTGCCCTTACAAGGCGAAACGGGTCCCAAGAAAATTTAATGAGTAGAATAAACAAACAAGTCGTTTTATTTTCACATATATGATTATGGAGTTCTACAAACTTACACCGGAAATAATAAAAAAAATCAAACAAAAAATAAAATAGACTCATTAAGGGAACACATTTTCATTGTGAAGTTTATTTTCAGAACGTAGAAAACACTGAAGAGGTCCAAGATCGAATTCCGGTAGCATCTAATTATTTTTTCTATTTCATTTTTTAATTTGTATTAAATAGACTTAGTCGTTTTCTATTAGAAAAATGTTTTATTCAGAATAAAAAGGTCACATATCCATCTGATTCGTATATTTGAAAAGAGATTGACACTAATCCAAATGGAATGTATACGTTTCCTTTTGAATTTCCCTACGCGTGGCACAAAAGAACATCGGAATAATGTGTAATATTGAAGACAATCGACTTAATATGGATGTATTCACTGATGCATAAGTACACAATTTGGTTATTACAAAAGTGGACTTTGTAGAACTTGGCGGTTCATTATTGTTAGTTTATATGGTGCCAATTAAACTGAAAGCAGGTTTTTAAAAAAAATTGTAATGTCTAATGGACAAAAAAATGCTCAGCCGTTAATATACAAATTAATAGATTCTGGAGATGTTTTGAGGACTGCCGAAGATAATCGCCACGCCGTGTGCAACGACGGGAACGGAGACGTGGAGGGAGGTACTGCAGATGAGAGAGCGCATATTCGTCACTTCCTCTGTTGCCACGCGTGAGATGGCACCGCAGCGTGACGCGTATCTTTTGTGTGCAATCTCGTTTAACCCTTTGAGACTGAAAACTTCACAAGCAAGATAATAAATTCCCAATTCGTCTCCTTTGTCCTCGCCTTATCCCGTTCATCCGGGGTCAGCCGCTAATCATTCTGCTCCACTCTGTTGCTTCTTCTTGGTCATGTTCAAATCTTTAAGATCGCAACTGACTGAAGGTATCCATATTGGTCTTCTTCTTTCAGTATCTGATGGTTTTATGAATCATGTCATCTTTCGAGTCGATGCGCTTTTATTGTTTCAAAAATAATTAAATAATACATTCCCATTTATTTTTTGCGAATCAGTTGACAAACTTGACTGAATCACGAAACCGAGAAAAGAGAATTTCTTCAACCGATTGATAAATAGGTACCATTATTCGTTGTTTCATACAATCGTGGGGTTACCCGAGCGTTTCTGTCCGCGGTTACCGAGAAATACATTTTCTTCATACAAGTTCGCGATCCTTCAAAAGAGCATTGGATCGGAAAGAGTTTTTAACATAGAATATGTATGTATACGGGGTGTAACAGACTTAGTCCACCATATTTTATGGATGGATACCTGACTAAATTAAGAGTTTAAAATGTTCAAGGAATATGTGCAAATTCTGCACTGTTACGGAAAATATTATTATTTGAAATTTTTACAAAATCGTGTTAACACGATTGAAGTCTACGCACTTCTAAATAAATATTTGCGTAATTGTTCAATCTTTGCTTCAGGCTCTAAATCGTCTTACAAAAAATAGTCTAGCCGCTCGAAATTCGATGACCTTTAATTTTTTATATTCAATATGTAATTAGGAATTAATAAAATATTTCAATGCTTATCTCTCTGACATGGTTGAGATTAGACACATATCCCTTGAACATTTTCGATTCGTACTTTAGTCTGGTATCCATCCACTCATAAAGTATTGTGAACTAAGTCTGTTACATTCTGTATATACATTCAAAAACAATATGTACCCCCAAATAAGAAAGATGTTGAATTATAGGGGTGATCAAGATCTTTAATAATATTCTTCTTCTTCCACGGCACTGCATCCCAGGATGGGATTTGGTTTCTTCCACAAATGCTCTCCACCGAGTTCTATCCCTGGCCATTCTTGTCCAGTTCCCAGACCCTCTTGTCTTGCTCCAGTCCTCTTTCACACAGTCAACCCACCTCCTCCTTGGTCTGCCTCAAAGTCGCTTCCACTGGGGTATCTACTCGGTGTTGATCTTTGGTGTCCTGTCATTTGGCATTCTTCCTATATGGCCAGCTCATCGCAGTCTCCGTGACATACAGTATTTAATAATTGTTTCTTGCTCAATTAAATTTTCGATCACACGATTCATTTTTAATCTGTAAGTTGCATTATCTAGTGTAGGTCCATAAATTTTTCTTATTATTTTCCGCTCAAATACTGCTAATTCGTTTTCTTCGATTTGGGTTAGGCACCGCATTTCACAACCACAAGTGGCCACTGATCTTATTATAGTTTTATATTAGCAGTTTGTTTCGTTGACTCGGTATTTTCGACCCCAGTATTATACATTAGATTTTACGTTTTTTTAAATTATTACTTAGATAGGATCTTTATACTCATTTAAAAATAATAAACTTAATGTTATTTGCCATAATTAAGACCGCGATCATTAAATGCATTTTCCGCGTGGTACAAAATTATCTTATTTTTGGTAAATTATTGCATAAACGAAATATATTATCTTAATTGACACAAATTAACAAAATGTTAAAAATTAATAGTATTATAAACCATTTAATTTGCAGGACATATTACCAATTTTCGACGTTTTTAAAATACTTTGTTTTAGTGAAAATCTACGTTTTTAAATAATCTGAGACTTCAAGTACTATTTAAAACTAAGTTTTATATCAAAAACACAATATTCAGTTTTTAAATAATATATTTTCAGTCTTATAAAATACGATAATTTTAATTGTCCATCGAACTTCAATACGGCCAAGTCTCAATCCGGCCATGACGGTCGTAGAATCCGCGCTGTCATTATTTTCGTTTAAAAATGCCGAAAATATATGTTTTCACGCATATTTTACATATTGAATTAATATTGAACTTATTCACAACATTAGTAGCAAATTTCATAAAATAGATGTTTTTTTTTTCACTGATTTTAAACATTTTATGTACGTTATTTTTATATATGTCGCAATAAAATATTTCGTTTATATATAACACTAGAATTTTAAACACAAGTTGTCTGTTTCATAAATAATATGTAATTAATATATTAAACAATATTAAATATTAAACAAAGCGATTCACAAAAATATGTAACTTTAGTTTTGTAACATATTCAAGTAACTTATATATATTATATAAAATTTCATAATAATAAAAAAAATAAAAAAATAAATTGAAGTTGTAATAATTTTAAATTTAGAACATTGATTTAAGCGATCATCTAAACATATGTAGGTACTTTGTCTGATTTCAAAACATATTCATATATATGAATTAGGTACTTCGAAAAATTGTTTGATTTTCGATAGATTAATTCAAATGACAACACTCATTCCATAATATTAATATGAAAAACTCGGATAAGTCATGGATAAGCCTCTAGACACGCGTTATGTTTGACGTTCGAACTGACACTATCGAATGCGAAAAAATCAACAATTTTATTGTCGTCTCTTTCTATTCAAACCTTCCTCTCTCGCATGATTTACGTAACAAATAACGTCATTAATTATTTCTCTGGAACTTATACGAATTTAACTATTAACCTCGTCTTGAAAGCGTATCTAATTCGTGTATAATTTCTCGAATTTCAAACGGGAAAAATGAACGCTAGCCCTTAAGTAATTTACTCCTTAGATTCCAGATTAATGTTCCAATAAAAAAGGCCCGTCGCCCGAAGGCGACGGCCGCCTGCCCTCGTCACCGCTAATGTTAGAGAAGTTTGTCAGCCCGCTAGCGAAACTTCTCGTCTTTCAACTAAGCAAACGTAAAAAAAATTAACCGGAGTGATTAATTTATTATATTCCAACTTTTAAGTTTACGTCTTTTTTTTAACATGACGTCAATTAATAACGTCACAACATTCTTAATATAAAATTTTGCTTAATTCCTCGACAGTATTGTGGTTAAAACCCCCGTCTGTCGCGCGGGAGACCCGGGCTCGGTTCTCTGCCAGGGAGGTTTTATTAAATTTTTTAATGGAGTTTTGAATATTTCAATCGGACCGGAAAAACATTCTATGCAGTGGTGTTAATGATAATTGTCTGAGATATGAAACCAGTTTATAATAAATTTTTTAATGGAGTCTGATTTTATCCTTGGCTAGGTTACGCTGGAGATATTGTACGACTTGCCCCCGTTTTGTGTGGCTTATCTAACGGATATTGAAACCAGCGCGATCGTTAGGTGCACAGGAACAGGATACACGGTGACCCGAATCGCTGTTCAGAGTACAGATATCGCCATCTTTATTGTTATGAAGCGTTGTTATTTTCTCAGCGACTCAAAATGCAATTCAATGTTCCGGTTTGAAATAACCCAATACAATTTTGGTTTAGTTTTAAATTGTAAAATGATTAATGATTTTCAAATGACGCGTTTTACATTAATTATGGGATAGAGATTGTTTGCATCGGGGATATCTTGGACCGGTATGCGATATGCGGCACACGGCACAAAATTGAACGCGGATAATTCGTTGTCCATTGCATTTTTGGCAGAATTTAACGGCCACCTTATACACACCGACAATTACCGCCAATTACTCGAGAACGCATAAAACACAGTACGGATTTGAACCTTCGTCATTCGGTGTCCATCGTATTTTTTACGCAGACTAGAATAACTAACTGATACATACCTTTATCGGCAAATCTCAACCGTGCACACGCGCTATTATAGCATTATTCTTTGGAAAGGATTTGCATTTCAATCATTAGCTGATTTTCGCATTTTGTTTGTTTGTTTAATTAAAATACAATACAATTCATTTCAAGAGAATTGTACACTCACTGCGCGGCCACGATCTGTGTTTCCGTGCCAATTGATTTTGCTAGGCAGCGTAGTGGCCGTTTCGTGGCCAATGTTGGCCGATTTTTATGTAAAATTTATTTCTTAATAAAATATTTATTACCAAAACAGGACAGTGGTCTAACACACTGCAACCAAATTGAACTAATAATGAGTATCAAAGAATTATTAGTACCATAATATATTTATTGTTAAGAAAATGACAATGAAATATTAGTTTTTTCCGCAATTATCGTAATATGTATATAAAATGGTTAAGCATTTTAAAAGGTAAAAGCATTTCCGGTCGACTTTTAATAATTATAATGAGTTAAAATTTGGAAGCGTTGAATTGGATTGGTCCACACAAAAATTAATGGAAATACTGCCTCTTGAAAGATTTTCAAAAATGCCGCTGCTGCAGCCCTGTTCCGCAGAATAACGATAATAATTTTGGTTTCTATCTTATGTAGTATTTTGGTTTCCATAGTGATGAAGTGGACTTAGATTGGAAGTGGTGATGAAGTATACATTTTTGTTCTGCATTTGATTAAAAATAATAATTGAAATGTGAGATAATACGATTTAACTACTAACAAGAGTGAAATATCAGAAAAACATAAGTTAGTTCAAATTGCATAAGAAATTGTTCTTAAGAATATTATTATTTTGACAGATATAAATTATTTGTGAAGATTCCCTTTTTTAGTGCAGATCGGTTTTCTTTCTGACCTGTTTTTTTTATAGAATTGTTGGATATAAATATATGTATTGTCTTTTTAAAAAGCTAATCGCTTTTTATTTTTACTGTAAAACCAAATTCTCATTTTCAGCATGTGAAAACAGCTGACTTAGTTCACAATGACACCACGACTTCGCCGTTTGTTGTTTTTCAAGCCGTAGATAAAATATTTCAAGCTGGTCATCTACTTCAATATACAGTGAAACCTCTATCTATCGTGTTTGAAGGGACCTATTGAAATAAACTATGAATGCGGGAATATAGAAAAAAATAACATTTTTCATACTTAAATGTTTAATACATATATTCTAAAAAAGATACATATTTCACGTGTTAATTAATGTGTTTAAATAAAAATAAAATTAGAAAGCTGCACAGAAACAAAAAAATATTTAATACAAATTAAATGCATCAATTAGAAAAATATACATATAGATAAACTTAATTTAACGAAAAAGTATTTTAGCTTCCACCGAGATTTGAACCAGGATCTCTTCCTATCTGGGGAAGTGCCATAACCAATTACACTACGTCAGCCTCGTAAATAGTCGATAAATTTTCGAATTTATATGTTGCAGCTATTTTGAAGTGACGCACAGAGGAACGATTCATGCGATCTATTTTTGGGTGTTTTGTATGAAATTAATTAGGGACTGGAAGAAATAAACGATACATGCGGGAAAACGATCATTCGACGAACGATCGATCGTCCGACCGACATTTCACTGTATATTATTTCTCTTATGTGTGGATGGGAGCCCGCATAGTTAGAGCAATATAATGATTTTTTTTTTTTAATGTAATTAAATTCACGTTTTATTGGAGGAATATATTGTTTCGTGATAATTAAACGAAAGTAAATAAGTCACGAATTCTGTCCGCAAGTGCTTGCAATTGACGCTGAACCAGTCGTGATGATAGATAATAGTGTTTGGATATTCTGCGTATACATATTGTATGTAGAATGTAGTATCGGCAGTGACATTTGTGTATATGTAATACCATTTGACATATATGGAAACCACGAAAGTGCGGACATCGTATTAGTATGTATAGGGTATGTTAAATTGTGGTCTTCGCGTACATAATTTAACGAATAGGAATTACGTTAGGGATCAATGCAGAGCTGTTTATTTTGCGTAATCAAATGACGCACCAATGACGCAATCGGAAAAGTGACGTCTATTTTCCTTTCAAGAAACTAACAATTTTTATCTGAATTTCGTAAACATATTTCAACAATATTCTCGCAAAATATTTTTTGGTGCGTTCACACCAAATAGTGAACGCTTTACTGGAGCAGTCTTTACTCATAGCCCACGCGGAGAGTCGAGTTATTTTTGGTGAACACTTTCTAGGAATGATAATGTGTTGCATTAATACTTTATCGGGTTTTTTGATTTTTTGAAATATTAATTAAAAATAGTTTTTCATTCGACTGCGTAGCTCGTACCAGAATCTGGCGATGTTAGTAAAATGTAACAGAAAAGGGAAATTCCGAAAGTCGAACACGTCATCAACCGGAAATGCCTGTCGATGACGTGTTCGTTAATATTTGGGCGCGCTTAATTCGTCTTTACTTTTGATGTAAGCGTTCAGGGCGCATCACGTAAATTGTCTGATTTTTTTTTACTTGATTTTTCGCTTTTTTTTATCCCGATCAATATTTTCCCTACCATCTCGGATAGTTGGAGGTGTTTAGAATGTTTTCCACTTTATACCATAAATCTGATTTCTTTTTGTCTGTATACTTTAGATCCAGCGAGTCGAAAAGCAGAGCTGAATATTCACTTCGCGAAATTTTTGTTACCTGGAGTGTGAGTTGTTTGGGAACTGGAACTCGGCTGGTTTTTCCAAGTAGTCATTTCGAATTTTAGCTCTCGCTAAATTTCGCGAGAAGATAACTTTGCTAAAATAAGATCATGGGTGCAGCGGCGTAACTACAAAAAATGGGCCCCAATGGGGAATGAAAAAAGGGCTCCTTAAATAAGTATTGGAATATTAGTACTGCGTGGTTTATCCGTTAAATAGTAAACATAAAATTAGTCTCTTTTCTCATATAATATTTACACTTTATAAGGTAATTTATATGCGCTTGCAATTTAAAAAATACTTGGTTTAAGGCGATTTTCAGTTTACGGTGATGGTCTGGGCCCTATCCCGACATATTAACGGGGTACTACTATGTGCATCGATGTTTTCACGTGTTTTTGCAGTACGCGGAAGAAAGTTTTAAATGTTATAATTCCATTTCTTGTTAGGAAAGGATAATCTTAAAAATATCGATTTCAAATGGATTTTAGGGTGCAAACCTTTTGGGCCCCTGTCTAACGTGGGCTCCAATGCACTGCATTGGCTGCATTGGCATAGTTACGCCACTGCATGAGAGGGTTAAGTGCATTGAATTTATATTCATCTGTTTATTTTTATTTGGTTTATAATGCGTGGGTAAAATATTGTCTTAAACCACAGATGTAACAATCATTATACAAAGTCTGACACCTAGAGACTGAGTCTGACTGTCTAGAAGCTGATAAATTATCAAACAAATTATAGATATCTCATGGAGGCGAAGTTATTTATATTATATTATATGGGAAAATATTGAAGTATGGGTAATTACAGGGCTTACGGCCTGTCTTCGGCTGGCTTAAGTGATCACTTTACACAATGTAACATTCACCGTTCCACCCACAATCAACCTCCATATCTATCAAATTTTTGGAAGTTATAATATAAATAGCTTCGTCTCTATGAGGTATCTATAATTTGTTTAATAATAATACCTTTAGAGGTAAAAATCCAGTAATTGTGTGTTCTTACAAAAATTTGAACATATTCAAATATTGCTAATATGAGAAATTATCATTTTTTCAAACCCTATTTCACGCGATTTGATCACGATCATCCACTTCGACTGCGAACCAATATTACAATTCAGTACTTTTGTGTCTCCTTCACTTCTTACTTATATGTGAATAAGTGTTCTCCCTCGCATCATTGACATTATTTAAAAAAAATTAAAACTTTTTTTTTCAAAATTTTCTAATTAAAAAAAACGTTGGGGTTTTTGAATTTGATCATTTTTTTAAATACTCTGTTTAATAAATTTTTTGGTTCCACTAATAGGGGAGTGGGGGTGTGGGTGTGGAGAAATAATTACATAATTTTTTTTTTCATCTTATGTACAACTATATTCTCATTATTTTTCATCACACAAAATAAATTTTTCGAAAAAAATTTCATTTTGCAACTACTCTTAACCAATTAAATAATATTTTTAATTTGCATGAACATAATGTAAAATAAATATCAAATCCAGATTTATTACTTACTTACTTACCATCTCCGCGGGGGTAGGCAGAGAGGATAGAGCGCTATACTCTTCTGTCCTGACACAATTCTCGTCTCATCCACATTCATACAAACTTAACGATTATTGAGGCTTCTAACAGGACCATCTTTCAGTATCTGGTTTACCCAGTCGTGCCAAGTCTTCTGCAGACGTCCTTTACTTCTGGTGCCATCAACACTTGCGTCATATATCTTACCATTCTCTCCTCCTTCATCCGTTCCATATAACTAAACCACCTTACTCACTATATTAAGATTAGCTTTACATTCTTTCCTTATTTCTTCATATTTTACTGTCATAAAAGGATCTGCCACATATACGCCTAGTTTTACCTCAGTTAACAAGTTCCCGTTAGCTATAATTCCATTCAAAGCGTCGTTCACTTTATTCCCTGTAGTCACCGTCCTTTTGATATCTTTCTTTGTCTTTTCATTTCTATCGAATATATTTCCCAAATACAGAAAATCATCTACTTGTTCCAAACATTCATTACCTACAAGTATTTTGCACGTTGTCTTGCTTTCCTCCTCGAATACCATCACTTTGGACTTGTTGACATTCATAATAAGGTCGCTTTCCTTGCATACATTGTACATTCTACTAATTTCAAGATTTTTTGTCTGTTATTATTTATATTATATGTACAGATATTATATTTGACATATAATAGTAAAATAGTTTTGTGAATGTGTAGGAACACAATTCGACTTGTGCGATTATTCCTTCTGCCCAACGATATGTACTATGAAAAAAATGCCCCTTATATACAGAATATGTATTATGTCACTCATGTTTTTGGACTTTAGCCAAAAATGAGAACATAATAAACTAGTTATTGCAAATTGTCATTATCATTCTAATTGAGGTATTAATATTTGTATACAATTTTAATTTTATTGCTAAAAATATAACTGTTGCATATAATACAAACATGCCTTTAAGGGCCTTTTTAGATTAGATTTATAAGAGAAACATAATTGTATTTAGTTATTTCTCACAGAAAGTCGCCAGACAGCTAGGAAGTGATGACATTGGTAGGATATAACTATATTCTCTCAGATAGATATGCCGCCATGTCATTTGGGGCCCACAGATCTGCTTCGCACTAATTATTTGTTTAAGAGTACCTTTTTGAGTTCCAAGTACAAATCCTTATTTATTTTCTTCATTTGAATGTGATTGACTGAAAGTGTACTTATATCATAATTTTTGTTCCAGTGTCGTGGGCGAGGAGCGCTGCACTCGGACCGCAGCGGGTCCCGGGACGGGGGCCGGGGTGGGCGCAGGGGCGGCGAGTGCCGTGCCTGGGGCATACGCACCATCGGCCGCGGAGAGAGCGCGCCCCAGGGATAGGCTCTATAGGAACGGTCCTACCTCCTACACCAACTCCATCATCGAGAGGTGAGATCATTGAAAATATTCATAACCGTATATTGCTTAGCTTAATACATCTTAATCCAATCTTATTTTCTTAAATTCTGTAAAGTACATTAATTATTTTTGGTTCTTAGGCTGGATCCGCATTTTCTATCTTTTTTCATCCAGTTTCCATTATGTTCTTCTATTCTTTCACCACAAAATTGAATTTTTTTTTATTAGAGTATATTTTGACAATGTTAAGTAGCCTAAATTTGCACACAAAATGACATGGATACACTGTTTTACATTTCCCATCAGATATAACACTATTCAATTCTGTATCTTCTGTTAGATAGTTACTATTCATTTTGTATTTACTATTATACTCTACTAGGACCCTACCCATTTCTTAACTATTATATTTCAAGTTTTGATTAGCCTTGCATGAAATACCACTGAAAGGCACTTCCTCTTTACTTTTATTTAGTAAACATTTTTTTATAGTCTATGGACCGATAGCTGTAAAAATATATAACGGTTGAATCGTTATGACTAACTGTAATAGATATGGTCACAAGTGTATAATAATTCATAATAGAAAGGAATATAACAAAATTACATTCTCTTTCATTAATTTGTCAGGCGAGATTGATTAAATGAATTTTAAAAAAGGTTACATACATTAAGCCGATTTATATATGTCTTGTAATGTGTATTTTGAACAACAGTAGAATAAATAGAATTTTGGCGTAGCTAGTTATTCTCACTTTACGAGATAATATCTAATTATTTCCCATTTTTTAAATAGCTTAATGCCTATTACAAAGACATTAAAAATCAGTATTAACATTTTAGTTTCCTTTTTTTAAAATTATAATATTTTCTACTTTAAAAATGTTTAATGACTGTTTGGTGTTTACCTAGGGGCCCCAACCGCCGTTGGTACGGGTACGCTTCACCTCCCGAGGGCGGGGGCTACACGGGGGCGGGCGCGCGGCGGGGGCGTGCGCGCTCAGGCTCGTCCTCGGCAGCATCTGCTAGCAGCAGCCGCTCGGGCAGCACCAGCTCCGCGCCCCGCTCCCCTTCCTCGTCTAGCGAGCGCGCCTCCAGCCCGGAACACCGCAGGAAACACCAGGTAACTAGCAGATGTCATAATACTCCAGTCACGTCAGTAACTAAGCGCCCGCTCCGAGAAAAATCAGGTACTCAGTCTATATGATCAATTATGCCAAGTCAAAATAAATTACTTTCTTTGACAGCTGATTTATTATGATTTTGAACCGTTTTTCTTTTCTTTTTGGGTTTGAATCTCTGACTGTCAGGTGTTTGGACAAGTAACTGAATGATATCTTTAGTTAATTTCAAAATTAATTCAAAGAAAATTTTTTTTATTCAATATCTATGGAATTAATTAATATTAATTATTTTGACTATCTCACCTACTCAAATTTAAAAAAGTCAGAAAACAATTCAATGGAGACAATAACACACTTACAAACCTTCAACAACATAAGTGATATAATGTGAGAAATACTGACACCTAAATGTAAATAGTCTCCACACCCAGCCACTTTAAGAATTTAGCATCTAGCAAAACGACAGATGGAACAGATTGTGTTTGCCATCCAGCAGCTCTGCTTCAGCTTCGACCAGAGAAATAACAGGTAACATGTTTATGTTGTCCAGGAAATATTTTCCTACGTTCCTAGAACTAACCTGTCTCGACCACTGGTGGAAACATAAGTGACATGCTTTTTACTTTCGTGCATGTCTTGAAACAACATCATCTCTGTTTCTGGTAGCTTGGTCTTTGCAAAAATTTTAATGTTTCTCGTTGACTTTCCCTGAGGTCATTGAAGTTCAGGTAACATCCCACTTAGCGCTCTTTGCTCTTAAAGTTTATTTGTTTCTTACAACAAAGTTTGTTACGCGACTTTGTCATATCTATGCTCTATGGCCATGATTTCAAATCACGGAAACTTTGATGAGCAACACGTGACACAGATTTAACAGCCCGGTTGAGCTTAATGTAGGAAACGATCAGAGCATGCCCTTTGGAAGTAATAATTTAGAATTAGCAGCAGTAAAGTAAATGTTTGCAAGTTCATGTCATTACTGTTCATATAACACTCATCTGGTTGTTGTTTCCCCAGTGGTCGGGTGGGAGTGGCAGCCGGCCCCTGGCCATCTGCGTGCGGAATCTGCCCCAGCGATCCTCCGACTCCTCGCTCAAGGATGGCCTCTTCCACGAGTACAAGAAGCACGGCAAGGTCTCCTGTGTCAAGGTGGTCGGTCTCAACCAGGAAAGATATGCTGTGGTGAGGATTTGGAAACAGATCATTTTCATTTATTGTACTGAGGATTGCCAATTATAATATTGGCCAACATGATTTTCCAAAATGCCATCTGAAAAATAGTTTTATTTTGACTTTCTCAAAAAATTGTAGCTTTTTATATATTAATAATGTGATGTATAATAATGTGAAATTTCATCAAAAGTAATATTACTAATGTATTTTGTTTGCAAAATAAAGGCCAATCATTATGATAGAGTAGTTATGCACACAATCATAAGCTATGCAATAAGTTAATTACGCATTTTTAATGATATTGCATTAATAATATCTTTTCATTTATTATTTTAAATATTAAAAAATGATATTAAATCGTGAGAAACACAAACACCGTGTCATTCCTTAAAACAATGACATCTCACATAGATTATAAAATATACTGCTATAGTAAGGGTATATTTTATTCCCAAACTGTTATGTCTATTTGCCTTAAACACATTTTTAAATGTAAATTTATCAGTACAATGAATGATTTTGATCAATATGACAGCAGATGACAAATGTTTCAAATCAGCGATTAGTATACAGTGTGGTGAGAATTAGAGAGGAATCATTACTCAAAATATAATTTTTTTCTGATTTAAAATTTTTGATAATAGTTAAAAGAAAATGAAAATACCCTAGTAATGGAAATTTCCTAGAAAACATAATAAATTATGGATATTTTATTTTATAGGTGTGTTTTAAGAAGCCATCTGACGTGGAAAAAGCTTTGGAGGTGTCTCAGGACAAGCTGTTTTTTGGCTGCAAGATATCAGTGGGCCCCTACCAAGGCATGGATGTAGAGGACAACGAGTCCCGGCCTTACGAGACGGACCTCGACGAGTTTCATCCCAAGGCCACCAGAACGCTCTTTATAGGAAATCTAGAAAAAGATGTGACACCCGCTTTGCTGAGAGAGAAGTTCCGACACTTTGGAAAGATTATTGAAATAGATATCAAAAAACAGAGCGGCAGTGCGGGCGGGTATGCATTCTGTCAATACGCCAACATATCCTCGGTGGTGGATGCCATACGCAGTATGGATGGAGAACATGTGGGGGTGAGCAGGGTGAAGTTGGGGTTTGGGAAATCGATGGCTACCAACTGTGTGTGGATAGACGGAGTCAATGAACACACTGAGAAGCAAGTCTTCACACATTGTGAAAACATTGGAGCTGTAGTTCAGGTTAGTAATTATACTACTTAGCAATTGTAATGAAATGTTGCTGCAACAAGTACTTCTTTAATGAACAAGAAATATGTGTATTTATCCAGGTGACGGTGAGTAAAGCGTCCAGCCATGCACTGGTGGTTTTCGAGCAAGTGGCTGCAGCCCAACAGGCCGTGAAAGAGCTACGTGGCCTGAGCATCCGCGGGCGCAAACTGCAGGTTGACTTCGCATCCAGGGAGTGTCAGGTGAATGCTCTTCTTTGTTATATTTTGTAAGCTTACCTTTTCTTCAGATATGGAAAAAAAAGTCAACTGGAATTTTTAAAACATATTGCCTATTGTGATCTTGCAGGAGGCCTTCTACGAACAAGTCGAAAAGCAGTGTCCCGGTAGCGGATTTTCTGACATCGCTCTTCGAGGATTCGAACCCACCAACAATAGGTACAGCAGGTTTGTATTAATCATCTCATTCAGCATCTCATGACGCACAACTTGCCACTGACAATCGGCGTCCTTGTGTTTTTGTGACATAAAACTTTCAAAAGTCATCTTTTAATTTATTTACATTCTACCCAATATTGTTTTCTAACAATTGGCCAGTCTTATTAGGCAGACGAGCGCACACCTATCGCTTCCTGTCTTCCTCTTGAGTTAAATGTTTCTAGACAATAGTGCAAGTGCTTTAACCTTGGTATGGAATTGTTTGTGGAACAATTTTACATCTATGTTACATCAATTCCTAAAATATATATTTCCATCTTCATATTATGTCTCCTTCATTGTATATATATCATTATTATGAGCATTGCGGTGCATGCTTCTGGAGCTTTGATGATTAACATAAGTTGTATATAAACCTTGTCCAATGTGCCGTATACACAATTGTTCTCGATAAATCTATTCTGTCTTTTCATCTTCCATGTCAAAAGGATATGATTTATGAAAACTGCTGTCTGTGTTCAAATATAATTGACAAGTATTGGTAAAGGTTTATGTGCGTAATGAATTCAATTGGTAATGGAAAAGCCTCGGTTGAAATTCGCCAAACCTTATATTTTCAGCACATTTTTATATCGGGATATTCGACTCTGTAATGACTTTGGAAATAGAAAGAAAAGTATGAATACTTTTTCATATCCTTTTGATACTTCAGTGTTTCCAGATGGAGTTTTCTATATGAAGCGTATCTGACGTGCTGGCGTCGCGTATTCTTAAGTGAAATGTGAGGTTTGCGATATTTCCTCGGGTGGCGATCGTGGTGTGGTGCGTGTGTGTGTGCGTGTGTGCCGGCGCCCCGCCACATGTGTAAGCCGGTGTGTTGTGTTGTGGCAGGTATGAGGGGGCCCGGAGGCCCGCGGCGCCCTACCCACGCAGCGGCAGGACCTCCAGATTCCAGAATGCCACGGAACACTTTGACAACATCTCCGATTTTACCGACAGAAGGTTCAGGTATGTCAGCCGCCTTACATAGATAGCTTTCGGAAGACGCCTCAGCAAAGATTGCCCGCCTTTGTTCGCCGCATAACTTCGCACTTTATCTCTCAGACTGGCTAAGAGATTGAATCGAATATATTCTTTAAAAGTTTAAAGGATTAGTCTTACAAGCCGAAAGAAGTGATAAATGTATTCGGGATCTAAAATATTAAATATCTTATTTTTGTTTAAACGTGTAATTTCAGATTAATTACTTTAATTTCGTTCCTATGAAAGACGCAATATTTAAAATTTTAGCCATTAATTTTCTCTTTCTAATTTGGTAAAATTGTCACGAACTTGAATTGTCTTGGCAGCTAATGATCGAGCTAGCACCTGAGTGAGTACCGCAAATGCTAGCAGTGGAAAAGATAGATAATGATTTCTTAGTGCTTTGTCCAATAGTTGAATGCCAAATTTATCAACAACCAATCAAGCTCACATCTATATTCAGTATTTTTTTTTATTTTAATTTAATTATTATTGTTCGGTTGAAAAAATTGGTATTTAAAATCTGTTTCGGAAAGAGCCCCTTTTGACTTGTACCATTAATTCCGTGATGCTAGCGATATTTTGTTGAAATTCACATTTTTCTTACTTTACTAGGGCCATATTCCAGAATGTTATGTACTCTCTGTTGAGCTGTATTTTGAACTTCATCATCAGATTCCATACATGGACCATGTTGGGATTCATCCCATGACTATCTTATCGTGATTTAGATCTTTCGTTTACTTTATATCCATATCCCTTCTTATAAAGCAGTCCCAAAATGTCATTTTTATCATATCAACCTCTCCTAAATGTTGTGCCTATCAAATAGGGTTATTAAAAAGGTTATTTTAGTTGTTCTAGTATTTCGCGTATATTTGATACGTATTTAAGTGGCAGTATTTTTTTTATATGTATGATATACTATCCTATATAATTGCTCTACGTTGCATCCTCCATCACTGTTGCTGTCCATCATGTTAGTGTCATTGCCAGTAAGAAAAAATAATAAAATAAAAACTTAAGTAAAAAATATGTTGAGTGTGTTTTTAATGTCTTCTAGGTTAAAATTACTTAAATGTTATCTCTTTTCAATAACAGTACGCAAATATATATTCAATTTGAAAAGTACAATGTAAATTGTCTTTATTACGAGTAAGAAAATTCATGTAGTAGCGAAATCGTATGTATTTTTCTGACTGGCAAGTATATTAACCATCTGTCATCTTGCACAGTTAATCATCTGTCAAATATATATTTGTAATATTTATTATAAACATGATCTCAGTTTTTTCTAGAATGTCTTTGATTAGGAATAATTAATTAGATATATATATAATTCAAAATTGATACTTAAAAACACCATTCGTACAATTCCAGGAAGGGTAATACAGAATGCACTAGTGGAAAAGCAATCCGTTATAGACCCTGCGGGCGGCTATTGTGTGGTGATAGTGATGATCGCTGCGTGTCTAGGGCTTTCATAGAATTTATATTTCTACTTAGTTCCATTTCTTCTTATTACTTTAGCAATATAATAAGCATTGCATTGTGCACCATTGTTAAAACAATATAATAAAGCCGCTCAACAGTCACCATTGGTTGCGTAGTGGTCACTATTGACCGCGAAGCGGCCATAATAGCCGCCTGGTGAATGCCTATTGCTTTTCTGGTAGTTACGTTTTATTGAACTAAAAATTATATTTAAAAAAAAATTACTACATTTAAAAATGTATCAAATGCGTGCAAAATACTAATACAACTAAAAATGATCTTGTTATTAGTTATGATCTTTTACGTAGGAGGGGCCGATGTATTCTTGAATAATTAAAAAATAAAATCGTACGGATTCAATTTTATGCCGTGAAATTAGTCTGTCTAAATTATTAGTAGAATTGTGTGTTCCCAAAGAGATGTTTTTGAATTAGATTTGGTGAAACTATTTGAAGAGCTAGCTGGACTGAGTGAGATATATATTAGTTGGCTGTGGTTGAAGAGTGACAAACTGGTTATATAAACAATTTGGAGTATGGCCTCTACTTTCTTAAAAACATTGGTATTTTTGGTGAAAAATATCACAATGGAGTTGTTGATCTTTGCTAGGGTATCTTTTGCTTCCGAGTCAATGATACTGTTCATGCGTTTGTTAATGAAGGTCCTGCTCAATGTGTAGTTTGTCTGTGTGTTTCATTTGTCCGCCTCGTGTCCTGAATATGTATAATACGTACATATGTAGTATGTAGTGTTTAAAACTAGTAGAGTCGTGTCACCTATACAATGTAGACCGAGTGGTAAAATAGAGGACTATGTTTTGTTTAATTTATTATTTGAATAGTTGCAACAGGAAGATAAGTATAAACCTATCTATACGCAACGTAACGTGTCCTAGGAAGTTCAATGTGGGGTTGTAGGCAATTAACAACTGTATGGTGTGAGATAATATAAATGTTGTGTATTTTCATTCTATCTCGCTTCATGCACAAATCATCTTGCCGCTTTTAAATGTCATCATTTTATTACACGGTTTCTTGAATGTCACGTTTTCAAAATTAAATGTACACAAATGAAAAATATAATCTTTTCATTTTGAATGCTCATTTAGGTTAATATTATTTATTGATATATTTTTCTAATAATTTCAACATTCCACTAAAATGCCACATGCAAATTCATAAAAATAAAAAAATTCAACGCCACCATGGTATTTGACATAATATGTAGGTAAATATACATTTGGTAAGTGCCTACTGAGTTTGTAAAATTAACCAGGTACTCTACTTTAAAATGAAATGTGCTAAAAACACTTTTCGATGAACTTCATCTTAGGTATGAAGAGTTCAGTGGTGGTTCGGGTTCAGAAGCTGGGGGAGCGTACGAGGCCGGACCGGTCGGAGGCGGCCCCGCGTTGCAGAGCGTGGTGGTGGTGTCCAGTGCGGGCGTGGGCAGTGGGGTTCCGCCGCATCCGAACATGAGGCACCTGCAGAAGGAGAGAGTCCACTTGCTCGAGCAGCTGGAGGAGTGCCCGAGTAGCGGAGATGAGCTTGTCAGTCCAAAGAAAAAATTTAAGGTAATCATTTTCACAATCTCTTTGATTTACAAAACTTCAAAGTAAATCAATAATAACATTTTGCTTAAAACATATATTGTACAGAAGTGAATAAAGGGAATTTAAAGTGGATGAATTTCTTAATAGGTGGAGAGAACTTCCTTGGGAAGGAGGCCTTCTGGTGAAACTACAAGCAGTCGCCATCACCGTGATATATCTCCTTGCGGTAAAAGAAGACGCGGTAGCGAGGCTTCCCGCCATCATTGGCGTTCTCCTACACCCGTATCCCGGGCAGGCACCCCCTTGCGAGATGAACGTCCCGATAGCCCTCCACCAGCAGAGCCGCGGAGAACTGTACCTCCACGCCGTACCATGCCCATGTGTCTACCTCTGCCGAGGTTTGCTGCGCAGGTGTTGGCGCGGGTGCCGCCCTCTTCACCGGTGCGAGCACCTCCTGGCCCCCCGGCCCCTGCTTCTCCACCCGCCCCGCCGGTTGTTCGACCTCCACCATCACCCGCCTCATCACCCGGTTCGTCGCCTTCCCCGGCCGAACCGTCACTAGATGAGCGTATTCGCAGTTTGGATGAGCGCTACGAGAAATGGTCTGGTACTCGTCAACCCTCTGCCACAGAGTGCACAGAGCGCTCTCGGTTTCGACCCAGATTGCTGGACTTGGACATAAATGAAGTGCAGCCTTCTGAAGTGATGAGATCGGTTCTGGCCAAGCGTTCGGTATTCGACGAGGATTCCAAGAGACTGGAGAACATTTGTGATAAATATGACACGCCAGCTCGACCAATGTGTGCTTTCTCAAGCCCATCGAGCACCCGCGTGAGTCCCTCTCCGCTGAACTCTCCCCAGTCAGCGGGGCGCTCTCCTTACGCGGGATCCCCGTCCGTGTGTGTGTTGAAAGGATCTGTGCTGGCCACCCCTCCCCCGGCCAAGGGCCTGCAGTATCCCTTCCCCTCGCACCCCCCCAGCGGCCCTCTGCCCGAGGGTGCTCCCCCGCCGCCTCCTGCGCCGCCGCCGCCTGCTCCCAGTGAACCTGCCGATACTGACACTAAACGGAACTTTAGCGTTGACTGTGTTAACATTCCTCGGAACAATAGTAATATATCTAGTTGTAGCGACCGTGTGCCAGTAAATGTTAGCTGTAATATGGACATCATGTCGCCGAGTGCGATTTCGGCAACGCAAAAAACAGTTTCACCGAGAAATGTGGGTGTTAGGATAGAAACTAAAATTATCAAAAGTAGTGAACTCAAATCTCCCACCAGCAAAGATGTGAGTGTAGTAAATAGTGGTGATGGTGAGACAACTCTGAAAAGTGATGACAAAACTAAAAGTAGCCTTGTAAATAGTGATAACTTAGATAGAAGAAAGAGTGAACACTTTGAAGTTCGACAGGCAAGTACCGCCGAATTGGAAAAACCTGTCGAGGACATTAGAGACCAAAGCTTTAAAAATAAAATTGTGTTGGAGAAGTGCACTGTTGAGTTAAAAAATTGTGATGTTAAACAAGATAAAATAACTTCTTTAGGTTCCATTCTTGAGAGAAGAAATATTGGCGAATCACTGAAGTCTGAATCCAGGACGAAACGTAACAGTCAAGATAAATCATTAGAAGTCAATGAAAGAAGACGGCTATCCAAAGAAGAAAAAGAAAGAGGGGATACCCACAAAGATAATAGAAAAACGGATAATGATAAGCGTAAGAAAGACGAATCAAAAGTTGAGCAATTGCATGAACCAACCAGGCAAACATCTATTGAAAGAGTCCAAATAGGTGTTGCGGAAAAATCAGAACTTGAAACTATTGAAAAGAAAACAGATAAAGATAAATCTGAAGAGAAATCTGAAAACGAAAGAAGAGGCAGAGACCGCATAGAAAGAGAACGATTAGAAAAAGAATCATTAGAAAAAGATAGACGTGAAAAAGAAAAAACTGAAAGAGAGAGACTAGAAAGAGAACGTCTAGATAAGGAGAGGGAGAAGCTACAGAAGGATCGTCTAGAAAAAGAAAAAATAGAGAAAGAAAGAAGAGAAAAAGAAAAGCAGGAAAGAGAGAGATTAGAAAAAGAAAGAATTGAGAAAGAAAAATTAGAAAGGGAAAGATTAGAAAAGGAAAGATTAGAAAAGGAAAGACAGGAAAAGGAAAGATTAGAAAAAGAGAGATTAGAAAATCAGAAATTAGAAAATGACAGATTGCTTAAAGAAAAATTAGAAAAGGAACAGTTGGAAAAGGAGAGACGAGAAAAAGAAAAATTAGACAAGGAGAGACTAGAAAAACTTGAAAATGATAAGAAAGAGAAAGAAAAACTTGAAAAAGAGAAACAGGATAGGGAAAAAGCATTAAAAGAAAAAGAAAAGATGGAGAAGGAACGAATAGAAAAGGAACGAAGAGAAAAAGATATTTTAGAGAAAGAAAAATCGGATAAGGAAAAATTGGATAAAGAAAAGACGGAACGATTAGAAAACAGTCATGAAACTAAATCTGACAAACATGATCGCAGAAAAGAAAGAATTGATAAAGAAATTAAGAAAGAAAAACATTCAGACAGAGAGCTTGTTGATGTCAATGATTCCTGTTTCTCAAGTAAAGATAAGAAAAGAGAGAAAGACGATCACATTGATAAATCTGATTTAAATCGTCATCGACACAGGGATATACATAAAAAGGATAGTCATATTGAAAATAAAAAGGACTCTGTGCGAATCCACGATAATGGCAAAATTAGGGACATTAGTAGAAAATCTTCAAGAGATGAAGCAGTAAGAGAAATTGTCCGAAAAGATTCCAGTGATTCAACAACTTCGCGTCACTCTCACGATTCAAGTCGATCAAAAGAACACGACCCATTTGAGATAAAAGAAGAATCTCGTCATACATCAAATAAACCCAATAAACACTCCCACGAAAACCATAGAAGTCGTCATCATGAAAAAGAGTTGTCACCAAAGAACATAAAAGAAGAAATTGATATTCTAAGAACTGAGTCGACCAAAGTTAATTGTGTAGATAAATCCAGAGAGAAACCCATTTCTAATGAAAATGAGAAATCAAATATAATTGAAGTTAGTACAAAAGAAAAGCGCTTGCTCTCTGATAATGATAAACAAAGACATTACTCTCTCGATTCACACAGTGAACACCGTGGTCCTGAAGCAAAACGGAAAGAACGATTAAATTCCAGCTGTAGTCTTCCTGCTAATGTCGGTCTTAAACGAAGGATAAGCTCTCAAGATAGTACAGATTTAACACAAGAAGACATCAAGAGACCCAAGTTGAATCTTGATAGCAAAAAACTACCAGAGAGAAGAGACTCCAAGGATTCTATTAAACATATAGATAAAAATAAGCACATTAAATCTCTCAAAAACAACATATCAAAACAATTGGAAGATAAAATAAGAGATGACAGAAAAACAATCAGAGAAATTGAGGAGAGACCCAAAAATAAAGATCTCAGAGAAAAGGACAAAGATTTCCGAGAAAAAGATAGAGATTTCCGAGAAAAGGATAAAGATTTCCGAGAAAAGGATAAAGATTTTCGAGAAAAGGACAAAGATTTTCGAGAAAAGGACAAAGATTTCCGAGAAAAGGACAAAGATTTCCGGGAAAAGGACAAAGATTTTCGAGATAAGGATAAAGATTTCCGAGAAAAGGACAAAGATTTCCGAGAAAAGGACAAAGATATCCGAGAAAAGGACAAAGATTTCCGAGAAAAGGATAAAGATTTCAGAGAAAAGGATAAAGATTTCCGAGAAAAGGACAAAGATTTCCGAGAAAAGGACAAAGATTTCCGAGAAAAGGATCTAAAAGAAAATGATGTGGAAAAAGATGTAAAAATTACAGAAATACATGAAATTGAAATGAAGAGTGATGACCAGAAGGATACAGAACTGAAAGATCAAGGAAAGCTTCAGTATTTGAAACACAAAAGTAAAAAGAGTCCCAAAGAATCTGAAGAGGAAATGAAGAGTGAGCCTGTTATGTCTGAAGATGATAGAGAAAGTGATTTGACCTTGCATAAAGCGTTTTTAGCACGTCTTGAGTTACGCTCTAGCGAAGAAGATGAGAAACAGAGGGCTCTTAGAAAAGAAATGAAAGAAAAGAAGAGACTCCAGCAGTTACAGCAGATTCAACAACTGCAAATACAACAACAAAATGCCATACATGATGGAAAGAAACTGAAGAATGATGATCGCAAAAAAGATATGAAAGAAAAAAGAATGTCAAATGAGAGGAAAAGCCGTGACGATTGTAGCACTCTCAAGCCTGAATCTATTCGGAAAAAATCAAGGAAACTCACAAATAGTACCGATACATCTGATTCTGATGAACCAAAAAAGCATTCAATATTTGATATTGTTGACGACGGTCCAACCTATATTTCGATGTATGACAAAGTTAAGGCTCGTTCCTGCAAAAATATGCAAAAACAGGAGGAAGAAAAGCGTCAGGAAAAAATCAAAGCCAAATTCAGTCAACTAAAACAGAGTCGGGCTAAACGAGAAGAAAAGAAACGTTCAAATAGCTGGGATGAGGATAGTGACTCTGACAGAGAACATAAGAAGTCCACATCAAAATCATTGATAGCTAGCTCGTCAGAAGATGAGTTTCGACGCCGTCACAGAGATCTTATTACTACTGATTCTGAAAATGATCATGACAGGTTCAAGTCCATTAATCAGAGAAAACTTTTGGAGATTTGTGATGGAGAAAGCACTGATGACACCCGTAGTAAAATGATTCCTAGGAAGAATTCACACTCTCGGATTATGTCTGATACCTCGGATGAAGAGGCTTTCAAGAGATCACTCGAAACAATAAAGTTTACAGAACACGATATGACAAAAGAATTGAGAACTTTGAAAAAAGAAAGAACTCTCGATATAAAAGAAGAGCCTGACGACAGCATTTATGATACCAAGCCATTTATGAAGTCACTGGAGAAGAATATTCAGTTCTATGATGGTCTTGATGAAAGAAAACCAATAATTGAGACTAAAATACTTCTATTGACAGACATTAAAAATGAACCCATGTTTAAAATTGAAAATAATTACGACATAATACCTCCTAAGTATGAAGATATAAAACCTGCTAAATATGACGATATCAAGCAAAGTTATGATGAAATAATAAAACCAATAAAGTATGATGATTTGAAACCTGCTAAGTATGATGAAATAAAACCAACACATTGTGACATATCATCAGAGGGCGAAGGCATGATTTCCGATTCTATGCATAAATCTAATTATCCTGAGATACGCAAGAAACATAAGAAAAAACAAAAACGGCAAAAATGCTATCCATCTGACGATGAGGCCAAAAGTGATTTTCATGAGAAAATGCAATTTATTAATAATATTTGTAATTCCAAGAGTAAAGATAATATGGAAAAACGTAAACATACAAATAAAAAAGATAAGAAACGCGAGAAGCTTAAAAGTGACATTTCTGATTTACTCAATGATAAGGATAAATTAAAGAAACCAAAGAAGTTATTGGATCGGACGGAGCAAAGGTCCGAGGTGATAAATAACATAAAGAGAGGTGAGAAAATGCAAGACATATTTGGTCCATTTTCTGACGAGTCTGATGTGTGCAACAAAGAATTCCCGCCAAGTCTAGAGATTTCCAACTCAAGAGAGAAAACCAGCCAATTTTTCTCATCAAAAACATTCCCCTCCGATTCTGATAGTGTTTGTACGGTAAATTCAAAAATTATTACAGAGGTCACGAACAAAGATAAGTTTAAAGAAGAAATCAAACGAAGAAAAGAGAAGAAGCGCAAAGAAAGGAAGTGTTTTGTGAAAGATGATGAAAATAGCTTAGATATTGATGCAGCAGGAAAAGCGATCGAAGCAAGCCTATTTTCTGATACGATCCCTGTGATAAGAAGACCTCTCGATAAAGTTGACTTGTCGTCATCTATTAATGCTTCCATAGAGAGCGATGTTTTTAGATTCACAGATGGTGATGAAAGTAGAGAACCATCTCTTATTCCCACAGTTCATAGAATTATTGATCATTCTAAAAAGGAGATAAAGGAGAAAAGGAAGAAAAAGAAAAAGAATAAAGAGGATAGACAAAACCGCAAAGAACACCATCACTATCATCATCACTATGAAAAAATAGATCTTAGCCTTGAAAAAGATGTAAAAACCCCATCAGATACAGACTTCAAAAATGATCTGGTTATTACCACTGATGTGGAGAAATCTGAAGTACAGCAACAAGCGGAATGCAAACCTTCATTACCATCTCCGAGCCTTCCTAGGTTGATTGACAGTCCTCCACCCATCAAAACTGTTTGTGCTCTCACTATTTCAACACCGGTATTACCAAAAGATGTTTGTACTTCTCCCACTTCAAAACCCCTAACAGGGAAACCTGGAGAATTGAGACGCTTATCTGAAAAATTCATTCCTGGTTTTGGTGGAGAAATAGACGAAACTATTAGTGAGAATGCGGTAAAAAGCATATCTGATTTTGAGACATCTACTATGGACAGAAAAGATGGGAATATTGATTCTACCTTAAATTCATCAATAGATACTAACATAAAAAAATCTGAAGACAAAACAGATGAAAAACCGAGAGCAATTATTTCACAAGAAGAAACGGAAGATGCTGTTGCTGCTCTACTTGGCGAGAGTTTTGGCGGAAGAAGTGATGGCTTTAGTGATTGCTATAGTGAAAATACCCAAAGTCCGTCTGCACAAGCACCAACAATTTCTCCAGAAACCACCGATAACATACCAGATGAAGAAGCTGAAGAGATGCGTCAAGCCGTGCAGAGTCTTAATGCCAGTGAACTTGAAATAAAGCCCGATACACCTCAGTCTGAAAATGATTTACAGATAGATACTGATACTGATGATGGTGAAGAGTCGAGATTAGAACCGCATCCTAAAATACCTGATGAAGCTAGTTCAGTTCAAAGTGAGGCTCCAGTTACTCCATTTTTACCAAAATACCAACAGCAATCATCACCTACAATACCTATTAAATCATCTCTTCCATCAGAGCCAATAGATATTCGAGATTCACTAGTTTCATTACCAAAACAATCATCTGTCGAGAAACCAACGGGAGATGAAAATTCAAAGGTTAATGTTGAAGAAAAGCTTTTACCTCCTAAATTGATAGAGACAATACAGCAGGTTCCCAGTTCAACGCAAACAGTAATATCGAAAACTTGGACTCTCGGGTCTCACAAGATTAATGAACAACCAGTATTAATAAGTACATCTCCCGTTGCTAGAGATGATAAGCCTGTTCACATTGCGACGTCAATTTTGCATCTCAAAACCATTCCTCAGCAGTTAAGTCAATGTAGACCGATGTTAAGTACGCCCTCAAAACTACCTTCATCATTCCAAGTAATAAATTCTGCACCGAGGCTTCCTGGTACTTTCAATACTCAGCCTCCTACTATCAAAATACCTGACCAACATCTGATCTACCAGAGGCAGCCGGGAATACTGATTTCGCCAAGAATGGGTAGTGATATTAGATTACATTCACCCAAATCTCAACATGCAGAAATACCTCAAAAATTAACAAATATGACAATTTTGACTACTAGTTCATCTGGATTAAATTCTCCATCAGGATTAAATTCTTCATCTGGGATGCAACAGAGGTCACCGAGTCAAATAACTGTTGTCAGAATGCAACAACCTCCTTTGAGTCCCATACAAACATCGCATTTGCCAATATCTAACCAACACCGTTCGATGCTTTCACCTGGTCATTCTAATACTATTATGATTCAAAATTCTAATACTAACGTGCAACTTAATAGACTACCGATAACGCCTGTTTTGGCACCTATTTCTAAACCACTTCATTCAAATAGTATGAATATGCAACAGCCGAAAACTGCCATCACCAGTGGAAATCCAACAATTATTCACCCTCCGAAACTAATATCAAGTACAGAGTTGCGCAAAAATGACATGAGGGTCAATCAAGATATTGTTTTAGGTGGGTCTAAAATAATGTTTTCATCATCGGCAATAATGCCATCTCAGAACCCAACTATAATGGCACAGAACAGGTTGATGTCGGTGTCTGGTAATTACAATACTCAGGTTCCATTACTTGTAGGGACCAATGTTGTTAATAAAACGATGATCAACCAACCTTCGGCATCTGATAAACCTGTCAGTACATCCGGTCACATGAACGGTCCTGATTCATTGAAAATAGCATCTGTAGGTCAACAAAACCAACCTACACTTTTGCAGATAAATTCTGTAACAACAGCGACAACAACAACCGTTCCGTTGCTGAATGCCAACATTCCACCAAAAACTATAAATGCAGAAGGAATAAACATCAATAAGCAGATGCAGTCGTCAACAAATGTATCGCCACCTAATAATCTGCAAAGGATAATAACTTCAACAGTAGTTGAAACTTCGATACAATCTGAACATAAAAAAGATAATGTGACGACTGCACCGGTTTATTTGCCATCTCTGGCTAAACCTACAGTTAACGATTCAAACAATTTTTCCCATATTGCGTTTACTACTGCACCACCGAACATTGTCAATACAATCGTAAATCCAAATATAAAATTAGATAATCCACCTGCTCTGCAACTAATTACAACTGCTGGATCTGTCACCTCAAGCGTAGTTATAAAGGCGACCATTCCTGATAGTTCCAGTGAAAATCTGAAAACACCTGCTCAAGAAGAAAAACCTTTTGTTACACCAAAGACGTCAGTTCCATCTCATATTGAAAAATCGAAATGTGAAACTGATTTTGAAGAGCTTTTGAAGCAAAGTGCTTGTGAGACAAAAATAGAAAAACCGTTATCAATTATTTCGCAAATCAAACAACCGCCTAGTGTTCAAGCTGATCAGATTCCAGATGTTGTTTTGGATACTAAAGTCGATGTTAGTCAGGCAGACAAAGAAGCACCACCATTGCCAGCCACGGAAGAAAAGGATTTGCTAATTGATGTTAATCATAAAGAAATCTCTGATTCTAAGGAAGATACTGATAATTGGTTAGCCAAGGAAGTAAGCGTAGATTCAGTTATTAAAAAAGTTGATGCGTTACGCTCTACAACTGAATTATCTGACGACACTGAAATTATAAGAACAGATTGGCTTGAAAAAAATGAACTTAAAGTCACAGATAAGGAAATAAAAGAAAGTAACCTTGAAAACACTGTAGATATTAATTCAAAACCATCTATTGACTTTAATAATCAGTTGGTCGGGAAAGTTACTACTAAAGTGAATGCGAAAAGAGGCGGCCGTAGTAGGGGTCGTAAAGTACCGGAAGGAGTCTCGGAGAGAGTTCAAACGAGACAAGCTAATAAGCCAACCAGGGGTGGTTCCTCTACTTCACCTAGGAGAGGACGAGGTAGGGTTAAAGTAGATAAATCTCGTTCTGTCACAACTCCGGGAGTTCATTTGCCTGGTGATATATATGATTTCCACGAAGATTCTGGCGATGAGGCAAGTGATACGCCACAAAATAAAAATGAGGCTAGACCTCGATTGATTTTGACAATAAAAAGTCCAATGACAGGAAGTCTGCCTCCAAATCCTACTCCAGTGGTGACCTCACTCCCAGTTCTGCAAAAAGAAACCCCTGCACCATTCAAGGTGACAACTTCTCCTGGACAGCCTCTATCAAAGGATGAAAAAGATGACTTCTTATCACCAACTACCAATACTCGTAAATCAAGAAGGCTTTTAGAAAAAGATGTCACAAGAAATTCTGTCGATGATGTCATTGAGGATGTCATCAAAAATTCATCTATCCAAAGTAGAACGATTGCCAATGTTAAAGAATCAGGCCCAGTTAGAAGATCCACAAGGCAAAACCTCACAAAACCTTCCGATAAAGGTACTGCAGACGTTCGTAAATCTCCAAGGGCTAATAAGAAATCTAAAGATCGGAGAGGGTCAGAGACATCGGTTGATAGCAGTGATGAAAAAACTATTAAGAAAGATCCTCTGGAAATTATCGAAACAGAAAGCAAATCTCCCAAGACACCAGAAAATGGTGCTAAAGTTGAGAGTTCTGAGTTGCCTGAGCCGATTATTGTTACACCTAATATTATAACCAAACCACCAAAGAAGATGTTAAGTGAAATAAATGCTAAAATTACTGCCATTCAAATAAATAAAATATTGTCTCCAGATGTTAACGATAAATCTGAAGTTAGCACAACTGATAAACCAGAGACTAAACTCGTGTCTTCACTTCTGGCCGTTAAAGAAGACATCGCAGAATCTGAAAAGCCTAGTATTATAACACTGCCAAATGTTGATATCCAAGATATCAAAATGATTATAAAACCAGTTGAGGAGCCAAAACAGATATGTGAAGGAATGGAGGAGTTAATGTTAGATCCTGCCACAGGAGAGATGGTGTACATGCGGAAAGGTGCTGATGGAACTTTTGTTCCTGTGTCGAGAACTTCTACATCTCCTGTCATACCTGCCAGCCTGGTTCCTGCATCTCCAAATATTACCAAGTAAGGCTATGTTAAAATTTCTAAGTTACCTTATTATTTTTATGTATGTCGTTAAAAACTTATTTATACTGAAAAATCCTTAAACAGGGAAATATTACATTATTTCTTTTCTCATTCAAATTCTTTTTTGCAGGTTCATTAATGATTTGAAGCCAGTTACCCAGCCAATTATCCATCCACCTCTAAAGCAACCAACGTGCATCACTTCCGTGGCTTCTACCATCCAGAGTCCAATACTGGAGATTGCTACTGCCACATCCGTCGTCAAGGCTCCAGTGTCCAACATACAATCTGCAAGGATACAGACCGCACCGACCACATTCCAACCTACACCTACTGTCGTCACGCAGACTATTCGACAAGATTCTAAGATAACCATTCAAACATCAACAATCATGAACACCCCGACTAATGTAATTCCTGTGTCGTCAATACAGGGTGTATCCAATCAAATTGGTTACCTACCAAAATCGCCGAACATTCATATTTCGGCAAGTCATATTGTTAGCTCGGCTCCCTTGGTTATGTCTAAGCCTTCATTGGTAGTAGGGAAGGCGAACGTTATCCAATCAGGAGTGATGCAGCAACAACAGGTGATGATGCTAAAGACAGGATTGGGCGGAGTGAAGGTGGCTCAGGGTCCCCTGTCCCCGAGATTACAGCAGAGTTTGGCTTCCAAGGGGTTGCCGCCGGGGCAAATGAAACCAATGCCGATGCAGCCACAGCTCGGTCATCCGACACACAAACAGGTATACTTAGTAATATTGTGATTTCTCACTTATCTGGGGATTATTCAATTTCCAGCATTTTTAAAACACTGTATTGGGAAAGTATTATTTTCAGTATCATTGTTCAACATGAGAGCTATATATAGTAGTCTGTCTTTAATATTAAACTTTTCTCAATAATTGTCAGTCTGTGACCAATTTTATTGATATTTTACATTTACCAAACTTCATGGAAATTTTGACATGAGAATGTTTGTATTAACATCACATTGTTTCCAGGTATTACTTCGTCCGGGATGTGTAGGGGCGGGACCGCTGGGCCCCAGTCTTCCACGCGGGGCGCAGGGACAGCATGCTAGTCCTCCCCTGCACAAACACCACATTGCACCGCAGCCCGTCATCGCAGGTCAGTCACAAGCATTAATTCAATTTCTTAAGTTTATTTATTATTTGTGAAATTATAATAAGACAGATTTAGATAAATCGATAACATGAACCCGGAACTTTACCGATAAACAAATTAAATTAAATTATAATGATCCATATTAATGTTTTTGAGAATTAAAAAGGTGATCCGTTTCTAATGGGAAAAAATAAATATCTCGCTTAGAAAACGTATGTAATTAAAATTTGGCAACTTCTATATGTGTTTGTAGCTTAATTGTAAAGGTATCTACTGGCTTTCGGTTCTGAAAAGTTGCGATTGAATGTTTCGGGTTTGAGTTTCAGTGGTGACCATATTTTGCTTTTATCTAAATTTGTTTTATATTATCAAAATGATTGTTTCTTTTGCTATTCTTCTAATTCGTTCTTATTCCAACTCCTCTCAGGTGCCAACAGTACTCGGGTGGGACTCACAGCCGTGCCGTCAGTCAGCCCCCAGGGACAGATAGCATTGGTAATTTCTTTTTGTCGTAATAAAAGTGTTTAACGTATATAATAATTTAATAGAAGAACACGTCGGCTATTGAAAAATTCCAGTTCTTTTCATGAGATACGGAATAAAACAAAATTATATATACGTATATTACAATTTGCTTTGTGGATTTGCCATATTTTTAAAAATAATGTTGTAATTATCTTTGGTGGTGAAATTACTGATTTCTATTAATCTGGGACTTACCTCAGAGATAAACTGTTGGCTTATTGACAATGAGGTAGTAACGTCGTACATACTAGAGTAAAATCACGTTTATTCGAAGTTGAGGGGACCGAAAATCAAAAAAAAAGTTCGAGTAACGATTTAAGATAATGAATATAAAAATTTCAAAAATTCGATTCTTTTTTACATACTAACTTAGCAACTTGAAGTAATTATATACACCTCTATCCACACATTTAAAATTAACAAACAAGTTGTCAAAATACAGTAAACAAATCACAATATATTTTTTTAAAAAACACTATTATAATGGACTAATCTTTTCACGCCATTTTTAATAACGACATAATAGTCTAACTTTTCTCCGCTGAAGTTAGCGACAAATGTTTCTAGCACTTTTAAAACATTTGTTTTGTGGTGGTCGCGGCGACATTAGGCACTCGCCTTTCAACGTTAAAGTTCTTTCTGTCATCATGTTTAATATTGTCGACAACCTCATTAATGGGGTCACATATTTTTCTGTTAATTTTGTTTTGGATAATATTTTTTGTCAATCTCTTGTATTAATTTGATTTTTAGCAACTGTCGGCGTTTTGTATGAGTTTCGCATTAATGATATTATCGAGAATATAAAATTATCAGTCAAAATTATAAAAATGTTTTTATTTAAATACACAAATCACGAATTTCAAAATGCCTAACACGTAAATATTAGAGAAAAACAAATAATGTTCTTTACATATAAAACAATGGCAATAAAATAATTAACAAGATACGAGAAAATCTGAGAAACGTGAACTACACATTCTTTAAAATGCCTTGACACTATACTTAAATAGAAAGAGAAATGTCTATTAAAATTAATACAAATTAAATAATTTATAAAACATGGAAAAGTTTGAGGAATAATGATGGTAATAATACGGAACAGAAGATTGGCAAGCACTGACATTCGCAGCTAGCAGCTGGGAAACTAGAGAACTGCGTTACCTGTAAGGGCGCAAAGATAATATTTGCTATCTTTTTCTAATGTAAAGAAAACGAGTGAGAGAAAAAAGCATGTTACCTTAAGTTAAAGCGTTGCGGTAAAAAATAAATATTTCAAATCGAGGACGTACAAGATATATTTGTCATCTTTTCTAATATACTGAGAGTGAGTGAGAAAACAAACAATGAGAATTAACTTTATGCGTCGTGAATCGGTATAGGGGCGGAACTACCCATTTTGATGATCTTGGACTTTGGACAGGCACATCGCATAGAGCATGTGTATTTTCCAGATTACTGACATCTAACAAAAAAAATCGAATTTAGGGAAAAATAAATCGACAAATTCATCTGATAGGGTCCAAAAATAGCTTCGAATAACGATATTCAATTTATAAGTACAATTTAGTATGAAAACTTTCCAGAGGGACCACATTCTGCTCTAAAGTTTCGACTTGGGGCGAATTTCAAATAACCGTTCCTTGAATAATTGGGGTTTTACTGTATTTAATTCAGCAATTTAATTATTAGTCTGATAGATGATGTGTTGTTGGGTACTTACAGTTTTAATGAGTTTTTGTAATTTTCTTTTTACTCAAATGCTTGATTATTGAATTTAAAGTAAAAATATTTTTGTTCAATTGAATTTTTGGGTGATAGCGATGGGGTATGACAATTAAAATTTAGAAAAAAATGAGATTTACGTTACTCATTTAGTTGATGTGATGGCAACATATTTGTTGTACATATATTTATGATATGATGTTTGACACTTTGGACGCAGCAGTCAGGAGACTTGGGCTTGCCTCGTTCCCCTCCTCCGGCGCACCAACAGACATCGCCCGTAACTCCGGTATACTAACACCATCATTCTTATCACTAGTGTAGATGTTTCGAGTTAATTTAGGCTAATTTAAAAAATTTGGATTCTATTACTCTGAAATGCCTTTCAGTAATAATATTAGAAATTAGTCAACTTGAAACAACTGTAAACTCATTCAAAATTTAAAACTTTTATTCTTATTTTATTAACGCCAGCTAAAAGATTCATTGTACATTTTGTAAACATTGATGTACAAATTTCATACCTCTTATGAAAGCTCATAAACCTTCTATGAATACCCTTGTGTAAAGCTCATAAATGTTGCGTAATTACTCTACTGAAAAATGTAAAGTTACAAGATGTAGTCGCTTTAAACTAAAAATGTTTATTGTATGATGTGGGGTTTGGCTGCATTCTTCCGCTCATATGTGTGGAATGCATGTGCAATCTAACATGCAGATTGATAGTACCTAGCACTTTATAGTAACATATTGTGATTTGATTTTTTACAGGGAGAAGGGGTATATCCACACTTTGCACACCAGCATTACCAACATTACTTCCGGGCCCATCAAGAAGCCCGAGCCACTCCTTCACCGTATGTTGCCAGGTAAACTATATTATATTGTGTTTTATCACATTTCATGATGGTTCAGCCTCTTTCCCTGGTGATCATGCTAGTACAGTAAAACCGCGATATAACGAAACCCGATATAGCGAAAAATGACGTATATCGAAAAAAAAAATCGAAATTTAGTCCCTAAAACCACTTTTTCATACAAAAATGCATTTATATAATGAAATCCCGTTAATATTTATAACAAAATCGTTTTTGTCCCGTACGAAAAAATGCCAATACATTTACGTAAATTTATAACGAAATAAAAAAATGTTAAAAGATGAAAATATTATTTCGCACTTACAAAGCCGCGCCGCTGCATCTGCCGTATGCGAACGGTTTAATGGCCTTTTCGGCGGTGCGCGGCGGTCTGCCGACAAGGTAGTAAAACAATTCAAACTTCTTCTTGGGTTCATTGTATCATATTTTGAAGTGGTTGCCGCCGTTACCGGTAAGTACCTTCGTAATTTATATACGACTCATTTTATAAAAATGCCGCGATTTAACTGTCAAATTTTTATTTTTGAATTATTTTTTATGTTTTATGCCCAAAACTATGTTTGAAGTGGCTCTACATTTAAACACAATTAAAATATTGTTTTGTGTTTGCAATATTCTGGAACTTACAAAAATATCTCCCAATTGGTGTTGAATAGGTTCTGTTCTTAATTTAATTTCTTTGATTATCCATTTGCTTATCTGTTTTAATAACAAAACTACTAAAAATATGTAGGTATTCAGTTCCCTATGGCCTTCTTCTTCCTTTGTTTGCAGAATTTGCGATCTTTTTTGAAGCCGCGCAACATTTTTTTGCGACGGCGCGTAACATATAGTAGGATTTTTTTTATTTATTTCGTTATATGTGGGAATTCGTTATTACAAATTTTTATTTTTTGGGCCTTTGGATTTCGTTATATCGCGGTTTTACTGTATTACCATGTGTAATAGAATGACTCGGAAACATACTTCAATTTTATAAAGATATTAATAAAATACTTTTGGTAATATATGCAATGCAACATTATTTAACTTTTAACCCCAAGAAGGCCCAGGATGACTATCGTCGTCCGAGAGAGGGATAGCGCGATAGACGTCAAATATATACCATAGACAAGAAATGTTGCACCATGTGACAGCGCGCGGAGATGCCGGTAATTTTGTGTTGCCAGATTTCTTGTATATTCAAATGACAGGATTTTCAGTATAATATTTGAACACAAACGCCATTCACATCGATGACAAACGCATTGCACACTTCTAAAATACCAGAACTTTCCAAATGGAAAGTACTTGTCAGTTACATTTTGATTTCAGGCGGTGCAGGGTATTATCAGGATTTATCCTGCAATACATATATATTTACAATTGTACCCTTATTTCGTGATACTTATTTGTTTGTAAGTGAGTAATTAAAGTGAATAAGATTATTTTTTAGTTATTAAGCGCGTTTTACTATTATAATACAGTGAGTGCTTTGTTATAGACCATATTAGCCATTGCCGCGAATGGCATTTCATGCGTGTTAGTGCTATATCATAAGTCCCATGTGTGATGTGAAGTGCTAATATATATTTTTTCATTTATAGTTATCGAATTTTTGAAAACTTTTTTTTTACAAAATGACGTAGTAGGACTTTCTTGCTAATGGAGATATTGCGGACTTCCTAGAAATTTCCGATGTTCTTGTTACTAAAACAGGAGTCCGATGATGAGTTGGATGATGAGAACGGCGTCGAGAATGATTATTTTATGGTTCACATCAATGATGAAGAAGACCTTGACAATACTGTTGATGAAAACCAGCCATCAACAATTGCAGGGGTTAGGCCAGTATTTGAATAGGAGACAGATAATTGTTTCGTTCCAAATATACATAAAATCTGAAGTCGTCCTTTTAAATAACAAATACAAAATAAATAATAATTTCCTATCCTGAACGTTAAGGTCTGGCAACACTATAAACTTTTATTTATTCATTTTTTTCATCTCAAAACTGTACAAAATCGCAGTCGATAGACGCTTATAATAAAATAGAAGCTCCATGTTTGTTGTTTTTTTTAGTTATACCAACGTTTTCATGTTTTTTCGTAAAAATAAAATTCGGAAAAAGCTAGTCTATGAATTTTGAATTTTACGAATTTTGACGCCAATTAGTGGTATGATGCTGTTTCACCTAGGGCTTTTTATGGGCAGCTAACAGGTTAAGAACTTAAAAGTATTTCCAGGTAAGAAATACTAAAGGGCTTAAGAATTTTTCTATTTTTTGAGATCAAATTTCTCTTTTTAAAACCGAGATTATAAAAATGTGCTTAATTTAAGAAGTACAATATAAATACATTTTAAAATGATTCCAAGGTTAAATGAGTGTTATTTAATTGTCCAGATCACCATTGGGAGCTGAAGGTTCAGAAGCTCCCAGTCCACCATTAGAGCTGCGCAGACCGCCTTGTGCCAGAGTTCCACATTCAGCTCACTCGCCGTCACTCAGCGATAGGAGCACCGGTATGTATAGTACAGTGGAACTTGGACTTACGAGCATAATTCGTTCCGTAAACGTACTTGTATCTCAAAACAATCGTATGTCGAAACAAATATCCCAATAGTAAATAAAGCAAACTCAATTAATTTGCTCCAAGATCCAAAAATATTCATATCAAAATAGTTTATACAAAATATACATACATTTTTTATATTTTATTATTATTTAAATTTATAATAAAAATCAAATTTATTAATTATCCATATCAGAATTGCTCATGGCTCAAAAAATCTTTTTCTTTTTGTGGAACTTTAACATTTTTAAAAACTTGAATAAAATTGTGAATAGTAGATTAAATGTAAGAAAGCAGAAAATCTGGATGTAATATTGAATTGCGACAACTAAGCTGCAGTCTCATGATGTTTGTGTTCCTCAGATTCACCTCAAGTGGCGCCGCTGTACTCTGGTCTGGGCCGTTACGGAGACGACACGGGCGCGCGCTACTATGAAGCGCCGGCCCCGCCCCCGGCTCATTCGGCTCACCGAGCTCCTCTTCTGCCCCTCCACTTGCACCGCATGCTTGTGGACTCCAAGGGGCCACCCCTCACCCACACTCCATCTGTAAGTATCTTTCACAAAAACGTGATATATAATTCTTGTAATATTCCCCTTTAGATCAAAACACTAACAAAACTTGGTCCACACATTAATATATTTCAATAAATGTGATAATTCTTAAAAATTTGAAAAGGTTTAAATTTGCACACAGATTAATGAATTAATAAAAGTAAATAATTTTAAAAAGTTGAGACATATTAATGGTTACGTTTATTACAGTTGCAGGTGGGGATAGACGGAGGGAGCGCGGGTGAAGAGCGCGGCCCCAGCAGAGGCAGCGCTCCTGCCCAGGGTGGGACAGGGGTTGGACGCACGCCTCCTGGCCCGCCCCACGCGGCTCATGCCCCCAGAGAGGCTGACTCGCTTATGATGCTACTCAGGGTGAGTTGTTCAAACCATGAAGTGCTATGGTGAATTTTGCAAGTAATTTAGTGGTATTAGGTCTATTGGAATATTTTGTTAAAGCTTTCTTACAATTGCTATAATTTAAAAATTTGCAATGTTATTCAGCCCATAGTAGAAAATTATTATGACAGTTCATTTAAAAACAATAATGTTTACCGGAAATTACTACTAAACCCTCGAGACAAGTTGCGAGTTAAACCATGTGATTGTGAAATTTGTGCTTAATTGTAACAATCATTGATAACAGATTTATAAATACAGTAAAACTCTGTTAATTCATAACCCTATAATTTTGTATTTTCACGGAATTGACACTTTTTCCCCGAAAATAACACTTCATACTAATTTCTACTGATAATTTGTATAATCTGATTATTTACAGTTCGTATGTGTTTTTGATATCCAAAGTAAATAATTTGTTCACATGTTTGCAAATGTTTTTAAATCCCTAAACTTGCACGATTACGCATTTGACCTTCATCCCTTCGTAAACATCTAGCCCTGCCTACCAACCGATCACGACACCGTTCCTTATCGTCCGCTGGCATTACAGGCACCGAACTGAGTTTTGCCATATTTATGTACATCAAATTCTACAGTGCATTTTATAAGATTTGTTGTTATTAAAATAATGTTTTCATTGAGTCACTTGATATACTTTCTATGTTTATGAAACGTTGCGTTTTACTTATGTAAGTACTAAAGAAACTAAAACTTTTGTATTTAAATATGTTGACATATTTATTAATATATTTTTTTCACGTTTCATTCTCTAAAATGGCACCAAATCCTTAACGATATTTTAGCGAAAAATTTTCGAACCTATATGTTACCTTTTTGATATTAATACATTTAATCGTTCCATTATTTGAAAAAGCCATCTACCTTATTTTTACGGAATTAAAAATATTGTCGCTGTAGCATAGTTGGATAATACACCTTCCCCGGTTATAATAATAACAACAATATTTTTCAATAAAATTGATTTTATATGTATATCTTTCTAATTAATATATTTAATTAATATTTAAAATATCACAGACCGTCTGTTCTGAATAATTACAACTTCACAATAAGAATGTGTTCTCCTAACAACATGTTTCCATACCTACGGTATCTTCTTCAGGAAACAATGTATATATACTAAAATTAAAAATATAAGCATATTTAGCATATATATATATTTATGATAATTGTGTTTTGTCTTATTATTTACACAGTATTATAGATTGACAGTACATATATGTATATATTATAAAACAGCTGGAGAGGAGGGTTGGTGTGATTGGTAGAGCTGTCTTCTTAAATTTATATTACATTTTTCATATGTTTCGGTCTCCAAACACATTTTTTACTTGGTGTATATATTTCCAGCGTTATCCTGTCATGTGGCAAGGCTTGTTGGCACTCAAGAACGATGCTGCCGCGGTGCAGATGCACTTTGTGCACGGTAACCCAGCGGTGGCGAGCCATACGCTTCCCAGTAATGGTGACGGATCCACACCGCCCCTTAGGATTGCGCAACGCATGCGGCTGGAGCCAGTACAGCTGGAGGCGGTAGCTAGGAAGATGCAGGTAGGACTCGATTAATAACAATTTAATGCTTGTGGAAGAGTGTACTGGATGACAAACGTGTACTTGTGCATAACTAGATTTTTGTTATACTTTGGAACCTAAACGAAACTGACTTGATGCAATTTTCAACAATTAAACCGGATATAAAAAGAATTTGCAAAAAATAAAATATACTTTGCTCATAAAAATGGTTTATTTACACTGTTTTTCTTCTTTTTTTAAAAAAACACTTAACAGTATAATCCCGTTTATTCGAAATTCTCTGCCAGTTGAAGTTTGGGAGCAGAATGTGGTCCCTCTGGAAAGTTTTCATACTAAATTCTACTTATAAATCGAATATCGTTACCCACCTTATCAGATAAATTTGTTGATCTATTTTTCACCTAATTTGTATTTTTTTTGCCAAATAATAAATGTCCGTAATCTGAAAAATACGCATTACAAATTAACAAGAAAACATTACCAGCTGGCTGGTGAAAGTACACGTGTGCTACGGCGTGCCCGTTCAAATACATCCAAATGGGTAGTACCCGCCCCTATATCGATTCACAACGCATAAAGTTAATTCACATTGTTTGTTGTCACTCATTTTTAATATACAGTAAAACCGCGATATAACGAAATCCAAGGGCCCAAAAAATAAAAATTCGTAATAATGAATTCCCACATATAACGAAATAAATAAAAAAATCCTACTATATATTACGCGCCGTCGCAAAAAAATGTTGCGCGGCTTCAAAAAAGATCGCAAATTCTGCAAACAAAGGAGGAAGAAGGCCATAGGGAACTGAATACCTACATATTTTTAGTAGTTTTGTTATTAAAACAGATAAGCAAATGGATAATCAAAGGAATTAAATTAAGAACAGAACCTATTCAACACCAACTGGAAGATATTTTTGTAAATTCCAGAATATTGCAAACACAAAACAATATTTTAATTGTGTTTAAATGTAGAGCCGCTTCAAACATAGTTTTGGGCATGAAACATAAAAAATAATTCAAAAATAAAAATTTGACAGTTCAATCGCGGCATTTTTATAAAATGAGTCGTATATAAATTACGAAGGTACTTACCGGCAACCACTTCAAAATATGATACAATGAACCCAAGAAGAAGTTTGAATTGTTTTACTACCTTGTCGGCAGACCGCCGCGCACCGCCGAAAAGGCCATTAAACCGTTTGCATACGGCAGATGCAGCGGCGCGGCTTTGTAAGTGCGAAATAATATTTTCATCTTTTAACATTTTTTTATTTCGTTATAAATTTACGTAAATGTATTGGCATTTTTTCGTACGGGACAAAAATGATTTTGTTATAAATATTAACGGGATTTCGTTATATAAATGCATTTTTGTATGAAGAATTGGTTTTAGGCACTAAATTTCAATTTTTTTTTCGATATACGTCATTTTTCGCTATATCGGATTTCGTTATATTGCGGTTTTACTGTATTAAAAAAGATAAGTATGCTTTACGTCTTTGATTTTTAAATCTTTCTCTTTCTTACCGCACCGCATTAACTTAGCTTCCATGTTTTTTCTCTCCTTCGTTTTCTTTACATTAGAAAAAAGAACAAATATTATCTTTGCACCTTAACGGTAACGTAATTTTCCCAGTTGCGGTCCGCCAATGGCAGTGCTTGCCGATCTTCTGTTCCATATTTCCATAATTATTTTTGTTTCTATTGTGACAACAATACATTACACGTTTGCATTCTTCAGAGTTTTCCAATTTTATTAAATTTAAATTAAAACATTTTTATGATTTTGACTGATAATTTTACTAACAGTTGCTAAAATATCGAATTAATACAAACAACAAACAACAAATTAAACATGATGACAAATAGAACTTTTAGCATTGAAAGGCGTGAAATGTCATGGAGGGAGTGAGGAAGCAAAAAGTGAAAAAAATAAAGAACAAAGATTTGAAAGTGCTGGAAACTTTATTGCTAACTTCAATACAGCAGAGGAATGGCGTGTGTTGACAAGTTTGTGGATTATGTTGTCGCAAAAAGATAGTCAGCCATTATCAGGTTTTTTAAAAACAAGTTCTTTGTTTACATTTGTGCTGTAATTATGATTATAAAGGGATTATTTAACATATTTAAAAAAAATTTTGAACTAAGTGAAAACATTACATGCGACCAAGTGAAAATAATGTAATTTTTTATTTTTATTGATTTGTATATGCTGTATTTTGACAACTTGTTTGATATTTAAAAATGTGTGGACAGGGTGAATATTATGTTCCAGGCCGATGTTGTTTTTGAATAACTAAAAAATGAAACACAATTTTTTAATTTGGTTTTTATTTATCGATTACTTGATTTATTACAATTATGTATAGAATATGACATCAGCCAAGTGGTCGTCTCTGGTAGCGGCACAAATGCGTGTTCTTTTAACCATATTTTTCATAACATTCTCGCACACTTTACGTGTTATTTCAGCAATTTAATTTCTAATATTGTCCTGTAGCATCAGAATTGTGAATTAGCACCTTCCTTTCAAGTACCCCCTCGGAAAAGTGTAAGAGCTGTCAAATCAGGTGATCGAGAAGGCCAGTCGATATCACCACTTTTTGACATTATGCGAAACCAGGAAAATTTTACCAGGAAAAATTTCTCACAAAATTTCAAACGTAGCTCGGGCTGTGTGTGAGGTAGCACCGTCCTGTTGAAACCAGATGTGTTGGCCCAATCGACCCAATTCGGCCACCGATAAGTTTTCCGACATGTGATGATAGCGATCACCATGAATGGTTACAGCATTGCCTCTTGCACCCTGAAAGAAATAGTCACATACGCCACATGGCGCACCATACAGTCACTAGGAGTGGGTGTAAAAGTCGTTGGTGTATCAATTTAGGATTTTCAGTGCCCCAATAATGGCTGTTTTGTTTATATTAACAAAACCCGCCAAGTCGAAATGAGCTTCGTCACTCATGATGATTTTTTCCAAAAGTCGGGGTCATCAATATTGAGCTGCAAAATATGTGGTGTTGAGGCGTTAGATGCTTCATAATAAATTGCAATCAATTACTCTCTACGACTACCAAATTTGAACTGACAAATGTCTGCCAAACCAAAATAGCGGCCTATCAAAATCAGCCTGAAACATCATAATACGGAACGGCTGCATTTATTTATGGAACATAAAAGAGAATCAAATGTGTTGTTAATTGGATAAATGTAACATTGAATTTGACGTTAATCTAATATTTTGGGGGTTCCACTATGTTATGCAAAATCTAAAAGGGTTTCTCAATTAAATTTAATTGGGCGACTACTCTACATCTTTCAGAAAATAAAGTATGTTCAGTTTCTGACAACATATCTTATATTATATTCTTGCTCATTCAAAAAACTGCAGTAAATTGTGTAATCATGTTTTTAGGGTAGTTTTAGAATTAATTCCAACTTATCTCAATAATGTCTAAATGTGACGATGTTTAACCTATATTGATAGATGGAGAACGAGCACTGCATGTTGCTAGCTCTGCCTTGCGGGCGAGATCACCTGGATGTGCTGCAGCAATCCACACACCTGACTGGAGGCTTCATCACCTATTTGCGCCGCAAGCAGGCCGCCGGCATAGTTAATGTCGCTCCGCCGGGACATCATCAGGTATGATATTTTAAAACCCTTTAATAAGGTCTTTTTCCAATAATAATAATTATAAAGAAGATGATTTTTGTTTTCTTTTAAATTGTGTGTAAATTCATTATTATTTATTGTATGATTAATTTTCTTCCTTATTTCACAATATTGCATACATTTTTCATATAATTAAATACAAAATTTCAAACTGTTATTCCAAATATGTTCCAAACTCATTACTTATTATAGTAATACCCTATTAGTTTGTACCTCATTAATTCATAACTCGGCATAATTCAAAAAATTTGAAACACATGATCCAAATTGTCAATTTATATGTTAATTAACTCTAATTTGAAAACCTTGGTAATTCGTCAGTTCGAAGTAATCTTAGATAATTTAGATTCTCGCACTGTAAATCAATACATTTTTATATTACATAATTTTTTTTTTAATGTTATAAAAATTGACGTGCACGGTTTTTTGCTCGTGTTCTCCTTGTGGAGCCTCCAATACCTGGCGACATACTGCTCGTGTGCAATCTCTTTTACATCTCGATTCCCGCTGCTGCTGCGCATCAGTTATTGTCAAATAGATCGATATTAGCTGCCGTTGTATGACTGATTGTCAAATAGATTCATATTAGCAGTTGCCACATGCCAGCAATTGCCAAATAGATTGGCACTAACCGCCTCGATCTTTGTGGATAGTTTGCGCTAATTTCTCATACTAATAAGCTGTTTTTGAGATGTTTGGAATACACAAAAATGTATTTATTTCAACGAAATTAGTGCCTTTATTCATGTTTTCTTTTATTAATTTTGTGATTGTTTTCATTTTCTTTTTTCATATTTCACTTTTTCCTCTAATATAACATTTATTTATCCTCCAATATAGTATTTCGTTTTTCACTTTTATTATTAAAAACAAATTTTTACTTATTTTTTTATTCTCATTGGCCTCACCATCACGACAGAAAGTCATGTTTTTGCGAATTCTGAATATGTACATTAATTCGATTGGGCCAATTGATACTACACAATAATTTTTTTTTTGTGTAGTTTGTTTTGCATCATTTGAATTTTATTTTTTTGGTCCCTTAAGGACTGTCATATATTGTAATGCTTGTTTTATGATTTTGATTTTTGATTTTGTCTTATTCTGTATAGCTATTGTACTCTGCCTACTACATATTTTACAATGCTATTGTACCTACTTGGCATTTTATTATACATAATATGCATTAAAATATTTTATTTTCCAAATGTAGTTTTTCCTGACACCTTTTTTTAAACAACTAATCCAGTCTTTGTGTAGAAGTTGTCTGATTTTTATTTGAGGTTCAGATGGTGATGATATGTTTTTGTTGTTGCAGCCGTTGTACACTGTCCACATCTTCCCGTCTTGCGACTTTGCCAATGAGAATCTAGAGAGAATAGCACCAGACCTCTTACACAGAGTGGCTGACATCGCACATCTGCTCATTGTTATAGCGACCGTCTAGAAGCTCGTAACATCTGCTCACACCACTTACCGCACCTGCCACCTGAGCGATAAGTTAGTTCATTACGACGGTCGCTCGCCTTCTACGTCAAGTGTTGTGAATTAGATTTAAGAAGAGCGACATTTACAATCAGAAATATATTTCATGCGCAACCTTAATAGAAAATGTACCGCCGCGATAGTTAAAGGATAATGTCACATAGAAAGAATCTATTTATTTTTTAGTTTTCTACTTCAGCTAACTCGATAAGCATTAGAAGGTGTTTTACTAAATAAATATTACCGCAGCAAGCGGATTTTTCAGCTTGGTGATCCACTGTTCACACACTGGTATCTTGGCAGAGTGGAGTGAACTTCCGTTCTGCTAATACGACACCTCATCTGTTCATCGCATCTAAAGCTTGTGTAAATGATAGATGTTAAATGAATCTTACGATAAGTAATTAAAATAATGATTTTTAATACTAAATACGATGGGTATTTCATATACATTTGTGCCATGCACCATTAATGGCATCGGATAACGTTTTAAGATTTCCAAAGGCTTCCAGAAAAAACTCGTTCGTAATAGATAATTTATATGGATGTTATCATTTGGGATACTGTTTTGTGTGTATTACTCATGGTAAACGCGAGCAATAATTTACGTCAAAACTAGTGTAGTCAAAATGTCCCTTTCCATGGATCTCCTCACACTTAGTTTATTCATCACACAAGCATTTTAATATATTATTTATATTCATGGCTTAATTAAACATCAGAAGTATACTTCATTTTCAAAACAGCGCTTTGTATTTGTCTTTGTATCCATTTGTGGGTCAAGGATCGAGGAGACATTTTATTGAAAGCAAAGTCACAAACACCCCGTTATGTGAGTGTTACTTTGCATTCAATTAAAATTGTGTCAAATAAATAATTTAAGCTTCTCAAAATGTTCAAATTCATTCCTACGTAAGGTGTCTTTGTTGAGTACTTCTCAACAGATATATGCTCGTATGATATGTAAAACCTGTAAAAGAGAGTCGTTTTGAGAGGTCTTCTCTGGTAAATCTTCTAATTCAAAGTGCAATGTCATTCTACATTGGTAACTTTTTTTAAATAAAGTAAAAAATGCTGGTTCCGAACACAGGTTTTATACACCGGGCGATATTATATCGGGATTTTTTTAATACGGATTTTTATCTGTGACAATCATTGACTTAATAATAGAAATTAACAACTTTTAAAGGCCCGTGCGCCATCCTAAAATATTGTCTTATAAAAAAAAAATTAGAGATTTTAGCAATCTTTAAATTTAGCAATTTTAAAAATAAACTGTCAACTATAAATTACTTCTTAATATTTTAAAATGTAAAAATTATCTTTTTGTCTTATGGACAGTAATGTTTGTTTTTAATATGCTGACGAAGATATTTAACAACCTTTGTGAAAGTAAATGAATCATGTAGATCATTCCATAATCAAAATAAGCTTTAATTACATCACCTTTATAAATATCTAAAAGTTTTGTGCTGTTTTTAACCATCGTTAATTACTGTATTAAATTTCCAGTGAAACTACATTTTCATATAAAAAATGGATGTATTTGCTATATACAATTATATTTCAAATATTCAAGTAGTCGTGACATTCTTGAAACTAAAGAAAACAATTATTTCTGATGAGTCTACCGATCTCAGCTTCGAGCGTATTACGTGGATGGTGCGAAATAATATTACGTCGTCTCTATGAATTGAATGATTTGATATATATTTTTTGCTACACATTTCAATATTGCACCCGAACGAACTATTATTATACGAAGTGGAAATTAAATTGCAAAATATTAATAAGATCATGCGAAACATTTTTATCATATCCATTAATATTTTTCTTCATTTCAAAGTGCAGGGTCATTAACTACTTAAATTTACGAAAAATAAAAAAATAAAAAATAAATAAAAAAAATTCTTGTTAAGTTAATTTATGAAAATAAACTGTGATTCAGATTATAAAATAGATACTTTTAGAAAGCATTAATTATATACTAGAATAATATTTGTTAAGGAAAGTTTAAATAATTGTTTATTAATATATTGATTGATTATATTATTATGCGAGGAGAGAAGTACTTTTACAGTTGCATAGTTGAGGTGATACGCTGGCTCCTGGGGGCCGAGTCCAGGTTTGGGTACTGTCCAAATGTGCTAATATCCTTCTGCTGGCTGGCTTCAGGCAGTCCGTTCTCTATCCGACGTCCCTTATGCGGTGCTGCGGCGGGACGCCGGATCGAGAGCCGAGTGTGTGGATTCGTAGGGTAACTGGAGATCTCAAGTAACATAGAGCGTTCATGTTTAGAATACATGCTAATTTTAAATGCCTGTCTGAATGAAGGAGAAGTAGGAGTATTGTTTTACTTATCCACAATGTAAATATAAAGTTTTCCATAATGTCTCTTTTGTTATTTTTCAAATTAAAAATATTGAAGCTTGTAACGCGCGTAATCTCAAATATATTTTTCATTTTTATCACAGGCAAATATTTGAGGGACACCACGCAGCAAGAGAAACTTATGGGATTCATTTGTATATATAATTATTTTTTTTGCACACACACACCTAAATAAGCCACAATGAATTAGTTAATCACCTTAATATTGCTCATTTTCAGTAAATAATATTGGCATTGAGGATTATGAACGTGATAACATTATGTTTGTTTATCTGATACCTTTAATATTTTATTATAAAGCCAATTTTATCATTTCTCTAGGATAGCAAAATATGTCTTCTCTCTAGACTTTTCATACAAAAAAAAAAAAATCAAAATTTTTTTATTTTTTTTATTTTTCAAGTATCATAGAAGTTATAGAATATTGTTTAAAAACTTTTTTAAATATGTATTTTTTTAAAGTTCAATTACCTACTCAATATTAATCATAATATATTTTAAAACTACAACTGCATCGAGAATTATAAAAAAATTTAATTAAAGTATTATAATTCAAATGCAAAACAGTGATAAAGTCTCCATCCTTATAAATTATTTTTTATTATACACTAAATTGCATTTTTTTTTATTTACTAGGATTGGCTTAAAAAAATCACAAAGATTTTTCATAACGACGTTGTATCCCAAAGGATTCAATAAAAAAATATACACACTTATAATATTTTTTCTTGTGAAAATGATTTTATAGTTTTTGCAGTTTATTTTAAATTTTAATACTTTTTTCGTTTATGTTTTAGTTTATCGTCAAATTATTTTGTAATGTCATATTGACGTTGGATAATGTTATTATTATTATTATTATTATTATTTAACCTTTAAATGCGATAACTTACATATATCAAAATGTCTTATGTTTTTTTAAAATAATTTTTATAATACTTTTCATAATTTGTCAGGGTCTAAATTTATAAATAAGTTTCATTAGAATATTTTATTTTTTAACAATTTCTTTAATTCACAAATAATGTTGCGAATGTTTTTATTTTTATGCTCTTCTGATAATACTTTATTTCAATAATAACTTTTTAAAATAAGTTTATAAGAAAACAATATTTGAGTTTCATTATATTATTTTGATTATTTTTTCTGTATGATACAATTTTTATGTTTTTTTTTTTTTAACATATTGGCTTTATAGTAAAGTTTGTAAGGATGCTACTGACGATTTGTAAGGAATATGAAACGGACGATGATGGTTGTCGGATAAAGTAAAATTGTAAAAGTATTAATTATGTAAAAATAGATAAATTAAATGGGGATTATAGTAAGAGAGTTAATAAAAACTTAAATAGATGTAGTGCGGTGTATTTTGGAATAACATTTTCGGAATTTGGGGCTAATCTGGAGATTGTTATTGCAGCAGGTTCGGGAATGGTCCATATTCAATTACCTCACGATCTGTGTACATCTCTCACATATAGAAGTAACATTTTGCACAATATAATATATATATATATATCATGTTTCTTTTAAGACACCATATTTTTTGATTTTTTTCAACGGACTGTTAATCTTATAGCAGAGAGGAGTCTCTTACTGTTTACATCACTCATTGATAACTGTATACTAATTTAATAAGTATGTTGACTAAAATAAACAGGAATTAAACAATATATTTTTTTACAATTGAAAAAGTGGATAAGATCTTGAAAGCTTACCTTAGTAATTTTCGTCAATAAGTAATATTTCTAACAATTTGAGTATATTATCACTATTTTCCTGTCCACCGAATGCTGATATATTCGATAAGAATGATTTTTTATTGAACTGAAAGTATTCTCTGTGTTTTCAAAGTTAAATTAGTTTTGCGGTTTGAGGTTTATAATTTTTGGAATGCTGATTATATAATTTGATTACGATAACACAAAAGGACCGTTTGTAGCTTTTGAGATCTTAGAATAAAGAGGAGTAGCCACAGATAGAAGGGATTATAATATAATTTGGATGAATGTGACTAGTGGCTTTCTGGTGTAATGATTGTTAGGTTTTCTGTAACATAGAGGGCGGTGACACGACACGTGTGAACAGTACAAATTATTATATAATCATATTAATACAATTTAAGGAAAAAAGTAAATAACGATACTTCACTTCGTCCATTTAAGGAAACATAAACTACACTCACATGAAGAAATAGTCTTTTGAACAGTGTAATATAGATATAAAACATTATTGTAAAAAGCT